>JASUUG010001110.1:1200000-1800000 GCA_030449905.1 Luvunga scandens | reverse complement strand
TTTCTAACTTAAGGCTTAAGCTTTCACTTCCAGCCAGGGAAAAAAATAGAAAAATTTCAGGGCTACCTCTAAATCCAGATAAAGAACACATCCCCATCCTCTCCCTGTGATTTTCATCTGTAGATACTGGAAGGTTCGCCAAACACTGACCCAAGGCTTCCTCTCTAAATTTTATTGCCTCAGCCAAAAATTCTCAGGTAAGCACACTCAGGTCGGTTTTTCCTTGGTAACATTCTAGTCACACTTGATGTTTCTGTAAATCCTCCTCACGAACAAATTAGAGCCGAGGTAACCAACAGCTCCTGCACATTAAAAAAGCATGATCAAACCATGAGAATCAGGAAAGGAAATTCAAGTTTATTGGTTCAGAAAAAAAAATTACAATTTTTCCCTCCAACTTTTCAATCCATGTGTGATTTGAATAAAAGATAGAAGTAAATAAATAAAAAAACTTACCACAGAGGATTCCTAAACCAAGACAGAACATCAGAGTGTAGCCAAAATAGAAGCTGGTCTGGAAGAAGCCCGACATCTTAGTCTTCACATAGTAGTAATATATTGAGTACAAATAAACATAGACAGCGGTCGACGCAGCAGAGAAGAATGATGTCCATTGCCAGTGATAATTCTCAGCATTTAGCAGGAAATATGTTCCCACAATTGTGACACAAACAGTCACAATGATGAGAATCACAAAAACCAACAGCATGAACCCATATACATAGTAGACCTGCCAAGAACAAAGGAAGAACAAATATTTTATGCCTGACTCTAATTCAAATAGCATGATTTGCACTTGCTAAGCTATATTGTCATCGGGAATATATAATTATCCACGCCCAAATCAAATCTGAAATACAAAAGATGTGTAGCTATTTCTGAAATCCATAAGCGAGCCTTCTTTTCTAAACAAACTGTCACCTTCATAGTTATGCAAGTAGGAAAATTAAAAAGAACAATGGGGCTTTGGCCCCCATAAAGTAATTGACACATTATTTAAATCAGTCAAGTTGCCTTCTAACATTTGATGCAATCAACTTTAGACATAGCAACAAAATGCTAAAATATTGAAAGAATCCCTCTTCTTTGAACTCTTTGCTCTTCCTTTCTTCCTTTTGTTCCCTGTTTAAGAGTACAAAGCTGGCACTGACATTTCAAATGATTGACACTATGATTTCATTTCTATAATTAGATATGTCAAAACACCCAAGGCAGGACTCCGATAGGTTTTTATATACTGTAACTAAAACCACTAAAGAGAGCTCATATGATGGATTATTTTTTGTCTCGGTTTTTTATGACAGTCCTTATCTGAATATCATCACTTTACCTCCAATTTTAGCAGCAAATTAAGAAAAATGATAAACTCTTAGTTATTGGATTATTTATTGTCTCAATTTTTTAATTTTGAACCTCCAAGACATAAAGTACTGAAATTCACCTTGTAATTCCAAAAGGATGTGAAGACAAAATACATCTCAATGAAAATACTGCCAAAAGGTAGCAGCCCTCCCATCATCGAGACCACAGAGGGTGTAAGATACCATTTCTTCTCAGGAATTGGGCGTGGAATGGTCTTCACTCGACAAGGATTATTTGGAGCACCACTCCAATTTCTTCCAACAACTGTGCCAAGCAGTGCCAGAGGGAAAGAAATGAAAGCCCAAATTACAAAGACCACCACCATTGTGCCAAAGGGAATAGCAGCCAGAGATCCATAGAATATAGCAATTGTGTTCAATAAGAACCCAATCCCAAAGACCATAAATGGAAAAAGGGATGCTGTGAGGATCATAGACTTTATCCAGTTTTTCCCTGATAAAACAAAGTAGAACTAAACATATAAAACGAAGACAAACAAGGGAAAAAAATGGAGAGAGATCAGATCAAGTCATACCCCCATTGCGTGAGTACATCCCACCACTCACATAACCAGAAATGAAAGATGTAAGAGCATAACATACTATGAAAGTAGTCGCAATGGCTCCTCTCCTGAACCCACAGATTACATTTAAGGTTTTAATATGATAATTATGAGGAAAAATAAACTGAATAGATTTAATTTAGTGAATCACAGCAGGTGCTACCAAACCACAATTAAAAATGCATTTTCCTTTTACGAAAGCGGAGTGGGTGTTAAAGTTGAAGACACAATGCTAGGTGTCCACAAACCCTTTACTAAAGCCATAAATATATTGCAAAGCATAGCATGCAGAATAATTGAAGAAAATATTCAAGGGAGGGAGAGAATAACAATTGTGCTTGTGCTGGACTAAATACACACATTGTTTTGAAATCGTAATGATATAAGCATTAACAAAACATACCCGATATACAAAGTTCCCACAATTGCCATTAGAATAACAAGTAGAACGAGCATTGCAAGCTGTGCACCTGTGCCAACAACAGCTGAAAGGACAACCAAATTACGAGGAGGCCGGAAAACATCCCCATGAACAAGTTTCCAACCAGATTCCTCACTCACATCTCTTTCCTGTGTACAGTGTTGAAATAGTGAACAGATGAACTATTTAATTCTTAGTTTTTCTTTTAATACATATTTAATGATGAAGGAAAAAATGTTAGATCCATTTTGCAACCAGTTGCCCAGAAGATCATCAAAACACCCTATGGGAAAGCCAAAAGGTGTAAAAAATGCTTACACTGATAGTTTACATGAATGTAACTACTTTCTTCAGTAAGATATAAATGAATTAAGGGTATGGAAACCAAAAAATTGAATATAGAAACAAGCTCAAGACTGTTACCAAAGTCTCTAGATCATCATCTTCCCGGGCATACTTGGCATAATCATTTCTAAGAGTCCGCATCAATATCATTGACACCAAACCAGTGAGGAAGATAACCATCATGAAAGAATTGAAAATGGAGAACCAATGGATCTGCACATTCCAACATGTATAATAAGGGCAAACTATTAGTGCCAAAAAAAAGGAAAAGACTTTATCAAACAGCCAACAATGCAGCACTCACAAATATTAAAGAAATAATCTTTAGTCTGAAATAAAAAAGTAGGAGCAAGACGGCAAATGAATTGATGAGCATTAAAAGGAAGAGAACCATCAAGATTAATGTTTACCTGGTGCTCAAAGAAAGGGTAATCCAAATATACATCAAAACGACGCGCAAAAGTGACATTAGTTGGGGTCCATTTGACTGAGTATGTCATTTCCAGAGTCCTCCCAACTTCCAGAGGCTTTGGGCTGTCTTGAGTGAGATTAACATGAATAATCTGCAAGAGTAGAAGTCACTTGAGATAACTAGGTTGGAAACTGCAAATAAGAGTAATCTGGGAACTTGGTAACCGCAAACCTGATCTTTATTGTATTTAAAATTTATATTCTTGTGTGTGTAGAGGACATGTTTGCCATTATCACTGTTCTTATCAGGATGCAGATCACCGACAAAGCCTAAAACAACAATGAGAGAAGTATTCAACCACAATATCACACTATCTAAGAACCAAAATAAACTATCAAAGAATAATTGATTGCATACCCCATAAAGGCAGATCATCTGAACTTGCCATCAGCAAAGGGAGACCAGAGAAGATGAGATCAGAACAGAAGCAAGAAGGATTAAACACTCCGCCAAAGAAAAGCATATAAAAATAAACACAAAGAGGCAAATATCTGCTGTCTCCAGACTAATCACATCTCTACCAATTATTTTAGTCGTGAAACCAAAATATTTTCATGCCCATTGAGCATTATGAAAAAAAAAAATTAAGCTTTAACAACTATGCATCCAATAAAGTGATGAGTAATATTATTCAGCCTAGAATAAAAAAGCCTGCTTTAATTTTCTAAGCTTTGTAAAAATAAGAACCAAGAAACCATACTTACAGGTCTGACATAACTCAATTTGGTTATTAAATTAGCTGTAGGACTCATAACTGCTCATGCTTGTGATTTTCTCCTAGTCCAAAAACACCGCATTTCTTAATATGTTAAAATAAGATTTTTTATTTTCATGAACATTCTTATAGTCTGAACACGTGTTACAAATTCTATGAGGAAAACATGGACATAGCAGTAGGCTACCAATATAAAGTATTTTAACTTTAGTATCACATTCCATCCTTTTTTCTCTTTTTTTGGCTTAGTGAAAATTACTTCCCTAATTTCATCTTTCTCGGTAGCTATATTTTTAGCAAACCAAAAATTAATTAAAAATCCTATATTTTTTTCCTTGATTTTATATTATTAATGAAAGCATGTATGTCTTCTAGTATTGGCAAATAACTAGTGGTTCTTCCACATTTTACAAATAGAAGGACACAGTTATAACGTACCCAGGAAGAATTCAAACCAATAATTGTTCTCAATTGCATCTTTGAACTGTTTGACCTTTGCCTCATTAAGATCCAATGAACAGATTGCAGCTTTGTCCACATTCCCTTCAGAAAAGAAGAGTTCAGAATGATTACAATGATAATTGTTAAGGAACTCCAGCAGCAAAATTAAGTAGGTACAAAGCTTACATACTTCGGAACTTTATGTCTATTTGACTGTCAATAAGTTCATTTCCACCCAGGACCTCACCAAGACCACCCCATTTGTGAGCAGGATTGTCAGATGCATGGCAAAATGGAAGACTGTAATAGTTGTAAGTTTCTTGTGGATTGTTATATGGGCCAACCTTATTTACCCATAAGGTAACAGGTTCATCTTGTTGATACTGCAAGAGAAGACAAATAAAGTGACTAGAAGGTATGTGTAAGTGACATGAAAACAAGGAAAATAGATACTAGTTATTGCTGCAACTCCTCTGACAGCTATGTAAATTATAACAATAGAAATATCATCGTAAAAACAGGTTTTAGTCAGACTGAATGTAGATGTTTAGTAAGTATCATTAATATAGGTTTAGCAAAGAAAGTTGATTGTAACAAGTTTAGAGTCAATTCAGTGACATTTCACAATGTAAATGAAGAAAGAGAGTATGGATTATGAGACTACCTCCCAATGTCCAACATAAATCAGTTACTGCACATATCCAACAGTAAGAAGAAAGTCAAAATAAACAGCTTGGGGATGGATTAGCTAGAACAGTTTGTGATCTAAAGCTTCAGATCAAGCATCTCCTATCACGACTGTGGATCAAAATTTTCTTGTCACTCTAAATTGCTCAATTACCCTTCCAAGTCTAAACTCATAATAGCTTCGGTCAATGATGCACTTCATAAATTTAAAGGTTGGTGGTGCAAATCATAATCGCATTAAAATTTAACTCTTTACCCAATTCAGGATTTTAAGAAACCCTCAGCTCCCGACCAAAGTACAATGCTATACACTCTTCTGTGAGCAAAAATGTCAGACTAGAGTGAACCAATAGCTATTTGCTAAACCAGCACACTCCTAAGCAAGATATAATCATGTAATAACAGATCTCCAAACAACCTAACATGATGAAATCACATCAGTAAGGCACCCTCAATTGCATATACAACCCCATTTAAAAAATTGGGATCTAAGTTCAAAACCATAAATCCTTTAATAGTGAAGAAATCCATGGGATATGATATCTCATTAACTATAATCCAGAGGATTTGCAACCTGACATCTTGACATTATCTCCAGTACTTAATGTCACGGGATGAGTATTTTGTGTGCAGTAACCCCGTGCGGCACTAAGACATCAAGATCCATGACATTAAGCTTCCTTTAACAAGACAACAAGATCTGAACCACCCGTATGTTACAAATTAACCCCACTTCCAAATACCCAAACTAACCGTTAATAACATCAATAATACATATAAAAAAATCCTCATTTGCTCCTTCTGGTAATCATAACTCACACAAGCCGGAACCTAACTCCAATTTAGCTCAACCTAAGCACTAACGTGGAACCCTTGATCCGAAAATTCCAACAAAGAACAGTCATGTTTCACAGTTCCGTATCACAAATTCTCTCCCAAAACGATATTAAGTTGCATGTGCCGTTTTAAACTAATCGAACCGTGCAAATAACTATTCAACACACCAACACAATTGAAAAAACATAAAACCCTACTTGAGATCCAAGCATTACATCACAAAAGTCAAAACATTTATAAACAAACCCACGTCCAAATTAAACGAATTTCCACAGATCTGACACACGAACAACGAGATCTAACCTTCTATGGTTTGAAAATTTTCATGCTAAAAATTGAATGAGAGAAAGCGGCAATAAAATGAATTACCTTGTGATCTGACTCAGAGGCGAGAGAAGGAGAAATGAAGAGGAGGAGGAGGAAGGAGAGAAATCGAACGGCGGAGGACATGACGATGCGATCGACCGGCGTGTGAAATTGGACGGTCCTGATTTCAAGATCAAGGCGTGTGTAAACGGCTCTGGCTGACTCCACTAAACTTGAAATGAGACTTGGTGCCTTATCAGCCTCGCCCTGTCCTTTAAAGAGAGAAATTAATTTATTTTAGTATAAATCGACACCCAGTTGACTCTCCTGTTTCTACAATTGGGACTACTCTCGTACTCGTATTTTGTTAATGCTCTAGATCCAGTTGACGTGAAGCTGTCTCTCGTACCATATAGTGAGTAAAAAAAAATAGTAACGTAGAGTGAATAACTCAACCGCTCCGCCCATTTATTGCTTCTAATGGGCTGCACTTACATAGGGTTTGAATAAGATTTTAGCCCATTTATGGTTCATGTGACATTTTTTATTAGTTTATATTTTCGTTCTATTGTATTTTGAACATGGCTTTGGTTTCTATTATGTGTTAACAATTGAAGAAAAAATTTGAATGGGAGATTTACATATCAGTCTCGGTAGCTCCATTTTCTTTTTATGTATTCTTTAATTCAGCGGTGGGTATTTGATGCAGAGTAGGAACCTATAATATATTAGGATTAATTTCCTTATTATTTAAAGTTTAGAATTTTGTTTTCCTTTCTAATTTAGGATTTTCTTTTCTTTTTACTTCATAGTTTAAGATAATTACTACTAATATAAATAATAACTCTCTCCTGTAGCTTTTGAAGGTAGATTCGAGTTCAATAATACTTTCAGATTTTAAGTCTCCGCATGAGTATTTGAATTTAGGTAATTCTCGGTATTATGCGTAATCAATGAGTTTTAAGCCCCTAAATTCATGGTATTCTTTGAATTAATGTGAATTTTGTTTGTTCTTTTATTTCGATATTCTCTAAAATCAATGAAATATTTTGAACATTAAACTTTCGCTTCATCAGCTTGGTATCAGAAGCAAAACCAGGTTTTTAACTGTCCTCAACACCTATCTTTTTTTTTCCTTAAACCTGCTTAGCTTTAAAGAGGAAAAAAATCAAAACAGAAAAAACCAAAAAAAAAAAAAATAAGAACCCTAGCCCCCAACAACCACCTCTGTGGCCATTGTCTAAGGCTATCGACTTTTATTTTTTGTTATCGCTCTGGTCATAACCACCACCATTCGAACCATAAATAACCAACCATCAAGCCTCGCGTAAAGGCCACCGCCAATTTGCCATAGATTACTAGGAAAATATCCAAAACATTCACGAAGGTTGCTACAGTCGTTCACTGATTTTCACTACAATTTAGCTAGCACCACCACCATCAATCCACTCCTCTCTATGAGCTCAACCTTTTTGGCCATTCTCCACTGCCAATCAGCGAACCAATCACTGGAATCAAAGCCAACACCAAACCGCCACTTCTATCTCCAATTTCAACCAAATCACAACCTTTTTTGACAAACCGCCACCACTATCATACTCACCGACCCGAAATCTTTTAGATCCACCCATCCTTGCTTAATTTCTGATCACCGTCACCGAAAACCTAAAATGTTTGCTTAATTATCATTTTTCCCAAAATTTTACTTAATTTTTAATTTAGCCCCCACACCATTTTTAAACTAAATTGAAAAAATGCCTTCAAGAAAAGCCCATGGGCATGCCCCTCATGCAACAATTTACAACCAAGATGATGTTCTTAAAGATTAAGCTATGGTTAACATAGTAGCCAAGATTGATATGTTAGCTATTCAAATGGCAAAATTACTCACTGAACATCATTGTATACCAAAGCGAGAAGACAAATCAAGTGACAACTTCACTTACCCATTCTCTAGGTGACAACATAGAGCTAAGTCTACCAATGGTAGAAGATGAGAATCTAGATTGAGGATTGACATTTCTAAATTCCAAGAAAGTGGTCAACTAAAAGAATTATTAGATTGAATTAATGTCATTGAGGAAGTCTTTGAATACAAAGAGGATCTTGATAATAAACTAGCCTCGCTTGTAACAACTTAGTTATATGGAAGGGCAACAACTTAATGGTAACAAACAAAGCTCACAATGATAAGGCAAGGTAAAAAGAAGATTGGCTTTTAGGAAAAGCTAAAGAAACACTTGTGTGGAGCATTCTTACCTCACAATTACGTGAAACTATTATACCAACAGTTACAAAATTTAAAGCAAGGTAATAAATCAATAGATGATTACACCACAGAATTTCATTGGTTGATAGTGCACAATGACTTAACAAAAACAAAAAAAAAACAACATGTTTTCCAATTATATTATAGGCCTACGATCATAGTTTCAAGATTAATTGAATTCATATTTTGTCTCAAAAGCATACCAATAGGCTTTACAGTTGGAGAAATAATTTAGTGGGTGTACTAGTGACTCAAACTTTTGAGGTTCTTGAAGTGTTGCTCGTGATAATTCCAACTCAACTTCCTAATTTTGTAATTTCACTCCTCGAAATCCTCTAAATAAAATTAGTAGATCTAGTAAAAGTGGTCAAAGCAACAAAACTCAATTCTCAAGTTAAGGATTATGCTGTTTTAATTGTGAAGAAAGTGGGCACCGACTGACAAAATATAAAAACGGAGGAAAGTACGACAAAGGCTTGTTGATAGACACTGAGGAAAGTAAAGACTATCAGGAGGAAGAAACTGAAGAGTTTGTTGAATAGCCAACTGCTAATAATAGTGGCAGTGCACGATCCGTTGAAGAACATCGTGATATATTAATCTAAATCATGCATTCTTCACTCCCAAAAGACAAGACTAAAAAAAGTGGTTACGACAAAAGTATTCTTCAAACTACTTGCACAATTAAGGAAAAAGTATATCGTATGGTTGTAGACTCGGGCAGTTGTGAGAATATTATTTCAGAGGAAGCTGTAAGGAAACTAAACTTAAAGATAGAACCTCATCAAAGTCCGTACAAACTTACATAACTGAAGAAATGAAATTAATTAACGATATCTAAATGTTGCTTGGTCTCTTTATCCGTTGGATCAATCTATAAATACCAAATTTGGTGTTATATTGTAGCTATGAATTCTTGTCATCTATTATTGTGCAGACCTTGGCAGTACGATCAAAATGCATGCATAATGGGAAAAGATATACCTACAGCTTTATGTTTAACAACACAGATATCGTTCTCGTACTTAACAAAGAGCTCATTCTCAAATAAGGCTTGAGTAATTATTTGTTAGGTAAAAAACATTTTATTGATGTTGTAACAAAGACGAAGAGGGGTTTATATTTTATTAGGAAAGGAAAGTTACAATAATTTAGAGATTCTTGAAACTGTGACACCTATACTAAAATAATTTTAAGATTTCTTCCCTAATGAGCTATCACAAAGTTTACCACCTCTTAAGGATATACAACACCAAATTGATTTAGTATCAGATTCTACATTACCAAATCGACCTTATTACCATATAAATCCTATGAAACATAAGGAATTAAAGAGCCAAGTGGACGAATTACTAGAAAAGAGATTTATTCGTGAAAGTCTTAATATATGTCCAGTCCCTACTTTGTTGACTCCAAAGAAAGATGGTTTTTAGAGAATGTGCGTGGATAGTCGAGCCATCGATAAAATTATAATTCAATATCATTTTCCAATCTTTCAATTAGATGACTTACTGAATCAGATCAATGAGACAACAATTTTTACCAAACTTGATTTAAAGAATGGATACCATTAGATTTGAACACGACCTAAAGATGAATGGAACTCATGAAAGATTATACGAGTGGTTGATAATGCCATTTGGCTTATCTAATGCTCTGAGTACTTTTCTACCAGTTATAAATCAAATTTTTCGCCCTTTCATTGGAAAGTTTGTGGTTGTTTACTGTGATGATATACTAATATATAATACCAACCACGAACTACTTTTAATTTTAAGAGTAGCAAGTTTATACACTATAGTCAACAAGTGCATTTTCTTGACAAAAAAAAGTATTATTTTTAGAATATATGGTGTCGAAAAATGGTATATCTATTGATCAATAAAAAATGGATGCTTTTTGAGATTAACCACAACTAACTGCCTTATATACCATCAGAAGTTTCCATGAATTATCATTATTTTACAAGCTATTCATTCTTTATTTCATTACTATTATGGCACAAATCACAGATTGCATAAAAGGAGGACAGTTCTTTTAGACAGAAGAAGTTATTAAGGCATTTAAGATTATCAAAGAGAAACTAATTACGATTGCAATACTTACCCTACCAAATTTTTCTCACTTTTGAGGTGCGTTGTGATGCATCCAAAGTAGGCATTGGAGCTGTTCTTAGTCAACATAATAAACTTATAGCTTATTTTAGTGAGAAGTTGAATAGAGCAAAGGCACGTTATAACACTTATGACATAGAGTTTTATGCAGTGTTCTAGGCATTAAAACATAGACGTCATTATTTACTTCATAGAGACTTTGTTTTATACACTGACCATGCCGCGTTGAAACATCTCAATAGTCAAGACAAGCTTTCTCAATGACATGCCATGTGGACAGCGTTTCTTCAACACTTTACTTTTGTAATAAAGCATACTTTTGGCAAATCCAATAAAGTAGCAGATGAACTTAGTCAACGATCTTTCTTGTTGACACAGATGCATAATCAAATCCTTATATTCAACATATTTCGAGGGTTATATGCTACTGATCCCTTTTTTGCTCCTCTATTAGAAGATATTATTGCAGGATTCCACTCAGACTATCATTTACATGACGAATTCCTTTTCAAAGGCAATCAGTTATGTGTTCCTGACTTAAGTTTGAGACTGAAGATCATTGCAGAGTTACATAACGAAGGGCATATGGATCGTGACAAAACTCTGACTCTAGTAGTCAACACTTATTTTTGGCTCATTATAAGGCATGATATCTATCACTATATCAAGACTTGTCGCATTTGTCAAGTTTCCAAGAGCATTGCAACTAATGTTGGATTATATATGTTGTTGCCAATTCCAACACAACTTTAGGTTGACATTAACATGGATTTTGTTTTGAGATTACCTCACACTCAAAGGGGTATGATATAATATTTATTATTATGAATTGGTTCCCGAAAATAGCTCACTTTATTGCATGCAAGAAGACCACAAACACCTTGATTGTTGCTTGTCTATTCTTCAAGAAAATCTATAGATTACATGGTTTACCATGTACTATAGTGTTTGACGGAGATACACAATTTCTTAGTCATTTTTTGAAGATATTATAGAAGTTGACTAATACTCGCCTGAATTTTGAAAGTGCTTACCACCCTCAAATAGATGGTCAAATTAAAGTTGTCAACTACTTTTTAAAAAACCATCTACGTAGTCTAGTTGGCAATAATTTGAAGACATATGGTGAAAAGTTATACCAAGTCGAGTTTGCTTGCAACCATGCAGTTAAGCTTAGTACTGGTTTAAGCCTTTTTAAGGCGAATTACGAATACAATCCACGAGCCCCCATCGACTTAACTCCAATTCCAAATTTAGTTTGCAAAAGCAGTAAGGTAGAAGATTCCATTTAGTAGATTCAGAAAATTCATGCAGCTACACAGGAATCTTTGAAGAAGACTACCGAAGGTTATAAAGTTAAAGCAGACAAAAAATGTCAAGCTTTAGAATTTCAGGTAGGAGATCTTATTTGGGCTGTGCCAACCAAACTTAGGTTCTCAGTTGGCGGTACAACAAGCTTTCTACTAGCAAAATCAGACCTTTGAAGACTATGAAGAAGTAAATCCTAATGCCTACAAACTCAATCATTCTAGTCATATCCGCATTGCAGATGTATTTAATGTTAAGCATCTGATTCCTTACAGAGGTGATCATGATGAAAATGTTGTTATTGACAATCCAAATTTGAGGGCAAATTCTCTCCAACATGAGGGAATAATGTAGATTAGGAATCTATACTTTACTAGAAGTAGTTTCCTTATTATCTAAAGTTTAAATTTTTTTTTCCTTTCTAGTTTAGAACTTTATTTTCCTTTTACTTCATAGTTTGAGATAATTATTACTAATATAAATAACTCTCTCTTGTAGCCTTTTGAAGGCAGATTTGACTTCAATTATATTTTCAGATTTTAAATCTCTGTATGAGTATTTAAGTTTAGCAAATTTTCAGTATTCTATGGAATCAACAAGTTTTTAAGCGCCTAAATTCACGATGTTTTTTAGTCAATGTGAATTTAGTTTTTTTCTTTTATTCTAGTTTTCTCTAAAATCAACGCAATATTTTGAACATTAAACTTCCATTGCATCAGTATTCGACTTAGTTTAGGGCAAATCAATTTGAACCAAAATAAATCTAATCAAATCAGACCTAATTAAATTTGGTTTATGTTCAATGCAAAATAAGTCAAACCAAACAATTTAGTGTTTGGTTCAACTTAGTTCAATTCTTGAGGAAAGAAATAAATTAGTGAAAAATGCAAAGGAAAACAAATCGAAAAAACCAAATTGAATAAATAGAATTGAATTAAAAATAAACTGAAACAAACTGAAAACTAATTTAAGAACAATTCTTAATCGATTTATATTTTCCCAAATCATAAAGTTCCATCCCTAACTAAATTTGTTAGGTCATTGCAACAAATATTTAAGTCAACTTCTAGGTTATTGTAAGAATTAGATTGGCTAATTTCTTCTTCGCATCTATGTCCTGAAAGAAATATGAATAATCCACTCTTATATGACTACTCTCTGTACTCCCAGATCACATTGACAATCGTATTGTATTTCACTATGCTTGTATTTTCAAAGACGACAAGGACTTATTTTATAACTTATTCAAGTAAAGCTTTCATTAGTAAAATTTTTATAAGTAAAGCTTTTATTAAAATAAAATTTTAGTTTTTTGATTGTTAGTGAGAGTTTTTATTAAAAATTATAAAATAATGTTAATAGATAAGTTTCTTAAAGTTATATTATGAAAGGAATGAAATAAGTTATGAAATAAGTATTTGATATTTTAGACAATTTAACATTTTAAAAAAGTTTACTCTTAAAAGCCCAACATTTGAGTTTCTGCTAGTAGAAGGAAGATAACTTATTTAGCTCTCAAAAGCTTTACTCAAAATACAACCAAATAATACTAAAAATTTTAAAAAGAGCTTATAGGATTTGTTTTGATTGAATTTTTCACTAGAATTTGATTTGAATCATTAAGTGGTTGTTCTCACTAAATCCATGTCAAATTCAATTCAAACAAATAAATTTATATTTAGGGAGATTGGGAAAAGTTTAGATTTACGTATGTTTTTTTAACATTTAGAGCAGGAGATATAGTTGAGTTAATCTAGAGGGTGAGCTAAAGTGATCTAAGTTTAGAATTTTGTGGATAGCTCAGTAGAGCTCGTAAGAGTTAATTTAAACAATTGACGTAGGGAGTTCAAGAGAGCTTAAAAAATAACTCTGGCAAACTTAAGGATCACTTTAAATAGCTTATCTGGGAACTTCATTAAAGATCCTAAGGTAATTTAGATGAGCTCATATATGCGATATAGGCATCCAAACCATCATAATAAGAAGAAAATAATAAACAATACAAAACACACAATATTTTATGTGCTTAGGCCTTTCAACTTACATCCACGAGAGTAACATCTCTATTCCACTATATATGTGAAATATTACGTCATTTACTTTACAATATCAAAAAAACTTATTAAAGGTCATTTATGGTGAATAAAAACACGTGGGAGAAATGGGTCTTATAGAGATTAGAAAGTTTGAACAACGAAAAAGGCTTCTTTAAGAGAAAAAATGGTCAAGATCTTCCTTGAAAGTGTAAAAATAAAGTAGAAAGAAGAAGATAAAACAACCTTTCAAAAAATTAATCTGAGAAAAAAAAAACTCCCATGTTGATAGAGTAAAAAGAGATAGGAAGAGATCCTTTTCAAATTTGAACTTATCAAGTAGGAGTGGGTAAAATAACTGATCTGATATAATCTGACCAGAGCTGACCCAATAAAAAAATCAGGTTTAGATCTAATCAGATTGAGCATAATATCCAATTGGAGCAAATGTTGCCAACCTAATTCACCTTATCCAATCCAACATTCCAATCGGGTTAGCTAAAAAAACTCATAAACACACACGTATACAACTCACACCAATTTCAATGACACCACAAACCACATAGCCTCACACACTGCGCACATATATAGCACATGCCACATAGGCACATACCACACAACGCACAACAACCTTCCCTCCCTTCCCCTTCCTCACAGCCTCAGCCTTAAGTCAACACTCAACAAAAGTCACACAAGTAGAAAAACACACACAACCAACACCCATTCACCTAATAGCCAACAAACGCTCATTATAGTCACTGGCGACGCCAACCACCACCTGATCTATTGCTCCGCAAGGACCATGACCAAATCTGCTGTTACTGCCTGCTAGATTTGCTACTCTGCACCTCTACATACGACATCACCAAGTTCCTCCTCCAAGCTCCATCCAAATCCAGCAAGTGGCAACCCGAATTTCCTTTTTGAGTTTTAAAGCTTCCAACCTTCAACAATCAATGATATATAATATATAGTTCAAATAGTTGTAATGTGTAATATTTTATATATTATACGTTAAATTGTTAATTAGTAATTGTTAATAATATGTATTGTTAAATGTTAATAGTAAATCAAGAATATTCATTTTCTTGTCAATTATTAATTGTTAATAATTTTTTTGTATGAATAGATTAAGTAGATTAGATATTAAAATTAAATATTTTGTTATATATGATATGTGCTACAATAGTTTCAACTTCAACAAAAATTAGCTAATTCAATTAATTGGTAAGTATATGTAATGCGGGCATGAAATTTAAGGGTTTATAATAAGAATTAAGATATAGTCATGTAAATAATATTTTATTATTCTAGAAAATGGATAATTGGATATTATAAATTAATTACTCATTAATTTCTTGATTTTCCTTTATGGAGTATGAATAATTTTGAATTTTTACATATACAGTTATACACCTAATCAATTAATCATATAGAAATATTACAATGGAAATGTAAAATTAAACAATTTGTGCAAAATTAAACAATTTGTGCAAAATTAAATTAATAAATATTTGAATTAATTTGTAACACTAATTATATTATGTTAATAATGTTTTTATATTTTGATTTTTGAATTAATAATTACTAATTATTGTTTTGTATGTTTAGATGACTAGACACTCAAGATCAAATTATTATTATAAAACTAAATTTTTTTGACATAATGTTTCTTCTCATGATTATATATATGTCGAAGTTTCATGACAAATATATTATTTTGCTGATGTGGCAAGCACAATGGCTCCAAAATCTTAAAGGTCTTGAAATTTTGATTATTCTGTAAGAGAATGGTGATGAAATTCTGTCACAAATAGTAAGTTTTAACTGAATCTTGACAAAATACTATCAAAAGGTTTAAACAAAAATTCTCATATTAATATTTTAAGAAAATGTGTTTTAAATATTTTAAATTTTTCTTGACATAATTCTATCATTGAATTTTCTTTTTAAATTTTAATTACACTTAGGCATTGAAAAATGAGATAGTTTTGAAAGATTTCAATGACTTAACTAATGTGAATATATTATAATAAGTCAATCAAACATAATTTATTATTTTATGTTGCCACATCAATAAATTAAAATGATGTAATTTCATATTCTCTAAAGAGAAAAACTTATGTAGGCTGAGTGTGCCATCTCATCATGCTGAGAATGTGTGTTGGACTAATAAGAATCTGCTATGTGGTAAGTTCAATGGATCTTTCGAAAAGCTTGTTTGAGTCTTAGTCGAAGTGTTTCAGGTTAAACTAGCCTTTTTAGGTAAAGCCCAAACCTAGGCAAAAAGTCCAATAAATGCTTAAAAAATAAAAGCATAGATATTTTATTTTTAATTAAAATATACCTTTTAATATTTGTCTAACCTAGCCATAACATATGTTTAAAGTTTTAATTCTTTAACACATCTTTTAATACCTAATCTAACAAAAAAGTTTATAAATTATAATTTTATAAAACACAATGAAAAATGTTTTAAAAAAAAAAAAGATAAACTTGAGCTTTTACAATTAAAATATCAAATAGTGACAAAATGGGTGCCGAAAAAGTGCGCCAAATCAAAAGTATTAAAATTCCCTCTCTTCAATCCCCTATTTATTTTAGAGGGAAAAAAATTTTATCTGCCCCCGAAATAAAATTATCACAAAAACATTTTGTACTTGAAAACTTGGAACGCAACTCACGGCTTTCCCCTTTCACTCTATGGCATGCGCCTCCCTCTTTGGCTCTTCGTCTCTCTCTCCCTCTCTCATAAGTGTTAACCTCACCATCAAAGTAACACACAAAATTTATTTTTCTTGATCTATTCCTCACGAATAAGCCATTGGCTTTTATCACTTGCTGAGCAATCATCTCCCAAAATGAAACAATTGAAATTCAAATAGGTAATCTAATAGTTTTGGGTTTGGGCTTTTAATTCTTCTCTCTAGATTTGTTTCTTTTTGTCTCTAAAGCAATGTTAAAACAATATTTTTTTGTATAATTTCAGCAAAGGTCCCGATGGCTCAAGAGCTAATTTCATCTCAAGATTGTCTTTTTCCTCTTGTTTGGCTTTCATCATTGGTTTCTCAGGTGAGCTAGCTTTTGACACTACTTTACCTTGTTCTTTGATTTATTATAAATGTGTTCATGCTTTTTACATTATAATTTAAGGTCTTTGATTATTTTGATTAAATTCATGGTATATGAATAGTAAAATTGGCTTGCTTGCGTAATTCTCTTCGATATTGACAGTATTGAAAGATTTTTTGTTGCAATTTTTGACATATTTCTTATCGTGATTGTCTAATTGGTCTTCATTGTACGAGCATGAAGATTTAATGAATGTTAAAATTTAAGTAACAATTAAAATTTGTACACCAAGTGTTTGCTATAATGCCATGTGTTATTTTCAATAGATTTTTTTTAATACGATTATAAACATGACAATATTTTTTTTCAGGACACAATTTTTTATAAAGAATAAAACAAATGATTAAGAGTGTTTTCATACAATTTTCAAATTAGAGCATATGATAATTTATAAAATTAATTGATTTCCCAAGAGTAAAAGTATGATACTTCATCTTAAAGCAACTTATGTTCGCAGCTAATTCTATGAGCCAATTTAACAATTTACTTCACGAATAAAAAAGTGTTAAGTATTACATAAATTTATATGTTGTAATTTCATCTCAAAGGAACAATTAACATAAAGTGTTATCAAAATACAATAAAAAAGTTGTTAAGTATTACATAGTAATAATTCTCATGATGAAATTAGAATAGGTTAATTGACAGAAATACTATTTAATATTTACTTTTATAAAACTTATGGCAATCGATTCACTTGCTAAGATATTGGAGTAGTATTAATGCAATTTTCTGTCATGACTGCAAATTCAACTTGCTAAGATTTGGGTTATGCTTTCAGGTTCAAGTATTGTTGCTGATTATGTGAGTTGTTGAGATTTTGGTATTGAGGATGAGTTTACATTCAATTTTAGCAAATGTAATTGTTAAGTGATGTAATTCGTGCATGGAGAGGATGTAATCTAGAATGATTTAAGGTTCCGAAAAAAAAAATTAGTTTATATTAACTTGAAACAATATATATGTAAATTTTATGATATTAGCAATATCTAACAACATAATAATTGAAATATTTTTAAATTGCATTGTAGTTTTTAATAATATTTGATGGATAAGTGATTTTATTACTGTAAGGGTACTACAAAATTATGGGTTGTTGGCAATTGAAAAAAAAAAAGGAAATTAATTAGTTTAAAATAAATAATAATATTACATTTCTACATAAATTAAGCTAAAAAACATTAATTAGCATAAAATGTCACAAGTTATTTGATAAACATCTATCATTTATTTGGACAGAATTATAATGTTATGTAAGCATAAAACTTATTTGCCATGTCAAATGCAACATTTGCAAAATATGATGACAAGTCATCTGCCATGTCATATGACATGTTTGCAAAATAAGATGCCATGTAGTTTGCCACGTCAGATGTCATGAACGTAAAGAATTGTAACACAATTCCTTAACAACAGCATTTTGTCACTAATTATTGAACTTTATATCACTATATTTTTACAAGCGCTTTTTTGACACAATAAAATTATGTCAATGACATGATTTGTGACAATTATTCTATAAAAAAACTTAATTTTATAGTAACGAATTCAATAAGTGATGATGAAGAACAAAGTATACAAATGGAAAGAACTCAAAAGGGAAAAAAAAAGGCAAAGCAGAAAAGATCGTTAATGAAGAAAAGATCTGAGATGTGGAATCATTTCACTTTGCTTAAGGATAATCCAAACAAATATAAATGCAACTATTGTGGTAGATAATATCAATGTCATTCAAGGCTTGATGGGTTACAAATATGAAAAATCATATAAGGACTTGTAGTAGATGCAAGACATTCCAAGAACAAGAAGATAAAAGTCAACAGAATTTCACAATTAAGGGTGGTGAAAAAAATGCAAGTAATATGGTTTTGACTAAAGGATGGAGTCAAGACACTTCTAGAATGATAGTCATTAAATGATTATTATGGGTGAATTGCCACTTTGTTTTGTGGCTAACAAAGGGTTTAGGCCTTTTTATAAGGTAACTATTCCGCAATTAGTTATGTCATCTCAAAGAACTATTGGTAAGGATAATATAGATTTATTTTTGTAAGAAAAAGCAATGTTGAAAAGTTTAATTTGTGAGAACAAACAAACAATAAGCATCGAATGTCTTTTACAACTAATATATGAATTTCTGCTCAAAACATAAATTACATGGTAATCACAACTCATTTTATTGATAGTAACTAATGTTTGAATAAGAGAATTATCAGTTTTAACTTGATTGAAGATCATAGAGAAAATGATCAATAAAAAAATTACAACTTATTTAGAAGACTGAGAAATTGAGAGGTTGTTTGTAACAGCTATTGATAATGCCAATACAAATGATGTTGCTGTTGGTTATGTTAATATGCAATTACTTGTTTGGAAAAATGATGATGTATTTGTGTTGGCGGGATAGTATTTGCATGCGTGTTGTTGTGTATATATTTTGAATTTAGTTGTTATTTCAGGGTTGAATGAGTTGCACGCTAGTGTTGTTGCTATTCAAAATGTTATGAAGTATGTGAAATCTTCTACCACGAGGCTATAAACATTTAAACAATGTGTTGCACAGGTGGAAGGCCCAAATAGAACTATCTTTTTGGATTGTCCTACAAGATGGAATGCCACCTATTTAATGTTGACGACTACATTGAAGTTCCAAACTGCATTTGATAAAATGGTAGAAGTAGATAAACCTTGTAATGCATACTTTCTCAAGAAAGAAAATAATATTAAAAGGGTGGGCTCACTTAGACTTGAGGATTGGGAAAATGCTAACGAATTGTGAAGTTTTGAGAAGTATTTTATGGTGCTACATTGTTGTTTTTTGCCTCTTTAAGTGTAACTTTATTATTTATTATAATATTGTTGGCTTAATTGAGAGTTCATTGACTATATTACAAGCAAGTAGAGATCCTCTAGTGATTTCAATGGCTTATAATATGAGGGATAAATTTAACAAATATTGGGAGTTTACATGAAAGATAAATAAAATGTTGATTGTCGCCTCCATTCTTGATTCTAGAGCTAAAATGAATTTTGCTAAACATATTTTGTAGATCATTTTTAGTAATGGTAGTTCGAAGGTTGAAGAAATGACCAAAGTAGTGAAAAACTTGTTGAATGAGCTTCATAATGCATACAATGCATTGTGCTCCAGTTTTATGCCATTGATGCATAATGAGAGTGTTCCTATTGGCAACTATGGTGGTACAAGTTCTTCTCCACATATTACAGTTAAGGTTAGTTTGGTGGATGTTGTTGGTGATAAAGGTGATGACACTCTTCGAGTTGCTTGCTCTTTTTTAAGATATGCTAAGAAGGTTTTTGTTCAAAATAATGGCTAAAAAGGAGCATTTGAGGTAGAAAGATTCTTAATTGACCTAGTTGAAGATCTTAGCAATCTTAAACTCAATGTTTTGCTTTGGTGGAAGATGAATGGATCGAAGTATTCAATATTAGAGAAAATTACAAAGGATGTCCTCGTTATTCCTATTTCCACAATGGCATTTGATTTTGCCTTCAATATTGGTGTCATATTTTTTATGAGTATAGGCGTTCTTTGACCCCTATTATCATTGAGGCATTGATATGTATTGAAAATTGGTTGCGAGTTAAACTTTTTACTAATCCCTTCTACAACCTTCAAGAAGATATTAGGAGCAGATATTTTATATAGAACTAGAAGAAGGTAACATTTTTCTTATACATTATAAAGTTAAAATGTATTATAACTTTATAAATAACATCTACATGTACTTAAGTTACTAATTTCATTTTTCTTTTTTTTGGTCATTTTAAAAAGTTTGTAAGATCACAAACTTCAATGGTAGAAACATTGAGCTTTGAAATTGGTGTCATGTATATTTGAAAGGTAACTCTTAATAGATATTATTATTCATAATTTCATATCATAATTTTAGGTTGTAATTTAAACTATAATTGTAGTTGTTATAGTTTTAAGTTTTAAGTTTAATTGTAACATTGTAATTATTTTAGTTAGACGAGTTGAAGTTGGTAGAATGAATAGTTAGGATTATTATTTATTTGTGTTTGTGTTTGATGTGCCTTCTTTATTTGCAATATAGCTTAAAGAAAGTAGTTTTTATACATTATTTCTTCAATTCTTCCCTAGGGGATCGATGCTTCAAAGTGGACTAGTGGAATACAAGAAGTTGAAGTTAGTACTTGTTGAAGTGAGAAGCAGTGAAGCCGTCGAGGATGTGTGTTTAGTATTTATTTTTAAACTTCATGTCTTTTGGACTTTGTGATTTGTGTTTTGAATACTAGATAATTATGTTTAAACTTTATGACTTTGTGTGTTAATTATATTTAAACATTGTGACTTTATGTTTTAAAGACTTGTGTTTGGACATTGTGCTTTGGATAGAGACTATTAACTTTTGACTTTCTATTAATTTTAATTTTTATTTATTTGAATTTGATTTCATAGTAGTTTCTTTTTTTTTGGTTGAAAATTGGTAAAAATGATTACAATTAAGAAAACAGCTCAACAAGTAATCTAAAAGCTCAAAAATAGTAAAAAAAAAAAAGCTCAAAATTGCATGAATTTAAATGGACCCAAATTCTATTTGATCCAATTTCACCCAACACAAGTTGACCTGAACCATATCGAATCTGAACACAATCCAAACCGAATTTTTGTCTAACCCGACACTCGATTAACTGAATTGATCTGAACCTAATTTTGCCCAATCCTAAGTTGGAGCTTATATAAGAGTGTTCCTTAGAATATTTTAGTGATTTTGGACAATTTGTGAATTTTAATTATTTTGTCCTTCACAAATGAGGTTATTTTAGTATTTTTGCCCTTTTGTCTTTTGATGTTGATATCTGTGAGTTTAGGAGGCAAGAAAACCGGTGGCATTCTTTTATTCTCCATAATTGGGCACATAGCAGCCTTTTAGCCTTGTGGTCCTATTGTTTCTTAGAATAATCAACATGGTCCCTTCTATTGTTTTACTTAAAGAATTTTTATTCCTATTGGCTCTTTATTCTTAGCTAAAAGGAAGATATTTTATTCTTTCTCTTGATAGTATGCATTGTTCACATGCTTGCTCTAACCATCAAAATTTGAGTTTTGATAATACCCCTTGATGTTGGGTATATTTACGAAGATTATCCATTTCCTCAGGGAACTTATCTTCTAATCTTTAGGAGGTATATTGCTATTCTGTCAAACAAGCTGACTTTACTTGGTTGACTTTCTTTGCCACATGACTGGTAGTATTGTTAGGGTATATCAAATTAAAACCTTACTAATAATATAAACAACTAGTACAGAACGAGTTGCGATTAATCTCACTAATACTATGATAGTTGTATTTATTATCAATTCTAAAACAAAGACTTAAAATAACAATAATAATAATAAAATATATAAATTAATTTAACTAAAGAAATGCCAACTATAAATAAAAGGGGGGTTTTATGAATTTTTAACTAAATAGTAAGAAATAAAGAAACTAAAATTATGAAAATAATAATTTAATAGAAACTCTAATTAAAGAAGAAAGAAATAATAATGAAATTTTTTATCAAAGAATCATTCACCACCATTGAACATGCACATAATCAATATATCAATTTTATCATTAATTTATATTGAAACTATCAACTGTAGACAACAATAAGCTCTGTTAATCTCTATATCTCCTTAATGAGTTGTTAGGCAAAATAAGTTCTTTACCTAATTCTAACCATTAAATAATTTAAAACAAGCTCTTTAAATTTAAGATAATTGAAGCATTAAGTAAAGAAAGACATTAGGTTGATCTAGGTAATAAACATACAAGCTTGGATAATTTAACTTAGGCTATGCTTTCTAATTGAAATCACTAATTCCAATTTGCTACTAATTATTAAAATATCAAGACAATTATAGATTAAGAATTTTAACCTAAAAATAGAATTTTTTTCAAATCCTCTCTAATTTACAACTCAAATAAGATGAGAATAAAATCATAAATATTAAATATAGAAGAACATAAACAATTTCTTAAATAAATTGAATGATAGAAATTGAATATTAATCAAATGACATATTTAGGGTTTTGAATTCACTCTCAACTAAATAGAAAATCTAACCTAACATGATTGAATTGGGAATAAAAAAATTAATAAAATCAGTTATGGAGATTAATCCAAAAGGCTGACTCTCCTTTCGTCTATATTCCACAGTTGCTGCTCCAATTTCATACCTTCGGCTTCTCCCTTTTCTTCTCTTCTTGCGGCTGCCTTCCACTCCCTTCAATCCGTCCTTGGCTTCCTCAACTGATGACCTTTATATAATGCCCTAACCATGCAATTATTTGCCAAATCCTTATAGGATTCTAATTCATGGTTTAGATTAATTTACTTTCCATAATATATAATGTCATGCAAGTGCAATTGCCAATTGTTGCAAGGCCAAAAAGGGTAAGCCACCAGATTAGATTCAATTTCTTTATTAATCTCCACGTGATAAGCTTCTTTGTCTGCATGTGCATGAATTAATTTTATTGACTTCGGTTTGATGGACTTGAATTCCACTTGCATGTAAGCTTAATTGCTTCCTAGTGCTCCGCTGGAATGCATGCATGATGGATAATTAAATTGCATCTTACTCAATTTGCTTTAATTAAATTTCTTTTTTCCTTTTCATTCTAATTCTTTCAAGTAAATTTCTTCCTAAATATTATGATTTAATTTCTCTTTAATTTCCGAATATATCTAAAATAACAAAATATAAAAATTTAGATAAAAATTAACATAAAAAATATAATTTAAAAAATTAGCTAAATTAAAAATTAACTAAAATAATTAGAATATTTAAGACCAAAACCTGAAAAAGATGGAGAAATTACTTAGTAAACTTCCCCCTAATAGGATTAAATAAGCAACTTTGGTCACTAGATAAGCATACCAAATATGCACAAAGTTATAGAGTCTGAAAACGACATAGATTTGGATTATACAATGCACATGCTGAACCAAAATGTAAGCATCTTGAAATTCAAATTTGAAATACCTGTGTTTTATATATTTATCGTTAAATAGGTTTTGTTAAATTTAAATGTGCAATGTTTGTTTCATGTCTTTGTATTTCATGTATCCCCTACTTATATTAAAAAGGGGCAGATCAAAGATATTTAGAGTTTAGGTGAATTTATAATGGTTTGAAAATTTAAAAATTAATAATTTATTAGTCATTTGTTACATCAATACAAAATTAATCAAATTTATAAAAGAATAGGAATAATACTATTAGACAATAAAATATTTAAAATGATAGCACTTTAAGTCGATGATGACTAATTTTTATATACACTAATTGAGACTTAAAAGATGTCAAAATTATTATGATTCTTACTTAAATGTTCTATTAATTTTAATTATACATGTTATTATTCGCTTTACGTATGTGTAAATTTTAATTATAAGGTTCTTGGAGACTTCTGTAAATAAAAATATTAAATTGTTAATATAGATTTTTCTATAAATTAGGACTTTCTAAATGTGGGGCTTACGCAATCACCCAATTTCCCTAATGATAGAACCAGCTTTGGATGAAATTGACATTGAAGCTTTATAGAGAAAGTTGTTTCTTGAACCTGATCAACCCGGCACAAGTAAGGTATGGTCGCTTATTATTCCTACTTGCTGCTCAAATTTTAATCCACCATCTCAAAGGTTCAATGCCTTTATAGGTTAAAACAAAAGGAGATAACTATCATATTGCAAGAAATTGAAATACAGAAGGGTTTGGCTAAATTTGAAAAGCAATTCCAGAGAGAGTTATAAGAAAGTCAAACAAAGACTTCCAGCAACCTCTGTGGTGAATGAAGCTAAAGATTATGGTAGAGAAAATGATGAGGAGACAATGCTTTAATTGTTATTAGAGGATGCCTTGCAAAGAAAATAATAAGAAGACAATATTTTAATTAATGAGTGCTGATGGAGTCTCAGTTCTTCCTGCAATAGGTATAGGTGGGGTGGGCAAGACAACTCTTGCCTAGCTTGTCCACAATGACCTCAAAGTGAAAAATCATTTTGATATTGAAGGCTGGATTTGTATTTCTAAAGATTTTGATGTTTTCAGGATAATCAGGACAATTGTACAGCCCATTTCTATCAAAGCTGTTCAATCTAAATTTACTTCAAGCCAAATTGAAAGAGAAGATGCTGCGAAAGGAGTTTCCAGTTGTTTTAGACTTTCAGAGTATATATGGAATGAGAATCCAGGTGACTAGAATGCCCTTCGTTGTCCATTTGAAGCTGGCTCACAAGGAAGTAAGATTATTGCCATACCTGGCAATCTAGATGTTTCATTAATGGTGGGCACTCTTCCAGCTTACAAGTTAAAAAAAAAATGTCCGATGATGATCGCTGAGAAAAAACTTTAGCATGCATATGCACTTGATGGAAATTAGTGAGAAAATAGTGAAGAAGCGCAAAAAAGGTTGCCTTTGGCAGCAGAAACACTTGGTGGCCTCTTACATGGAAAAGTCGCCCGTAACAATTGGAAAGATGAACTGAACAGCAAAGTATGGGATTTACTTGAAGAGAGAAGTGCCATTATACCAACTCTTAGAATAAGCTGAAAAAAAAAAAGAAAAAAAAAAGACTCTTAGAATAAGCTGCCATTATCTTCCTCCACATTTGAAATGGTGTTTTAGTTGCTACTTATTATTTCCGAAGGACTATAAATTTAAGGAAGAATAGCTTGTCTTGCTGTGGATGGCTCGAGGTTTCTTGAGGCATCAAACTAATGAGAAACCAACTAAAGAGTTACGCCCAGTGGAGCCGCCTCTAAAGTAATGGGCACCTTAGAAGAAATTCTTTCGGGGAAAGTATCAATCATCTACCCTAAATTTATTCTGTTATAAAAAATATTTTAAAAATTTAAATTTGTTCAATTTTTTATAATTTTCACCAACCATCCACTAAAAAAATATAATTACTCTTACAAAATGACAAAATAAAAGTAAAGACAAATTATGTAGTGGTTATTTTATAAGAGTAATTCTATCTTTTTGGTACTTGGTCGATTCTAATTACAAATAAAGGGTGAAAATTTAAATAAATTTAAATTTTTGTAGTATTTTTTAAAACATGGTAATTTAAGATAGATAAACAATAATTTCCTTTTTTTTTTTAAATAAGACCGTCTTACATTCAATAACTTCAACTATCAAAGAAATATAAAAGAACTCAAAATTTGATCAATTTTTAATTATATCTTAAATTTCAACAATAATCAACAAGACACTGAGAAACTTGAAAAACAATTGTTAGGAAAATATCTTTTTTACTTCCTTTAGAACCATTATTTCAGGAAACTATTTTTTTTTTAACGTCAAAAGTAGGCTAATAAATATATAGAGAAGGGCGCAAAAAATTTTATAATGTTCAATAACTAATTTGTTAAATTAGAAAGATAAATAATTTAATTTTTTTTAGAACAACTAATAATGAATTAAAGATTAGACATATTATTTAGTAATTATAGCCTTTTAACAGTAAGGTTAAAATAGATAAAAATCTTAGTGATAGAATATTTATTAAAGATTAGACTTCAACCAAGCAATACAACTCTGCTTCAACCAAGCAACAAAGCAATGGCTAACAACTTAAGATAAATTATATTAAAAGAGCATCGATGAAAGTTTCCACTTAGTGATGGCGAAATCATCCACGGGTTTGGAGCCCCAAGGGACCCTATCCCAAATGTGATGAATTTTGAATTATTTTTTATAAATAAAGAAAAAATAATCTCCAAATTCTTAATGAGGTGGATTTGGTTTTATACTATCCACCCCACCCTCACCCTAATCCCCATTATTTATGAATATTTTTTAATTTTTTTTAATTTTTTTTTATGAATTATAATATTAGTTAATAAATTTTCTTTTTATTTTTACCTAATATAAATATGTTATAATTAAAAGAAAATCTTACATTATAACTCTTATTCAACCCCAAAGTATTATTATATATTTTCTCTCTCTCAAAGTATTGCTCTCTTCAAACATTTTTTAATTTTGATTTTATTTCAAAATATTGTTTCAACCTTTTGGAGATTTTTTAAAATAATTTAAATACTTTATAATATGATAATGATGTTATCTAAGTATCTAATACTTAATTTACATAAATTATTTATCCATACCTATTATAAAATAAACAAATAGAGAACGAGATAGAGATAAATTTATTGAGGAATATGGTGAAAAATACAGGTGAAATTTTTAATGGGGTAGGCCTCCCCACCTCCACCCTACCCCACCCAATTGCCATTCATACTTCCTCGTTCCATATGTAATATTTACTCTATGAGTGATTTTATTTAATTAAACTTTAGCATAGTTGTCGGATAATTGACACATAATCATCCTTTTCTTGGATAGTTGACGGACAAACTACACTTTCGAGATAAAAAAAAATAACATCCAGGTCATTTGTCGAAAAGTGACTTGTTAAAAAAATGTGGGTTTTTTTAGATTTTTTTTAGTAGAAAGTAAACCTTTTATTAAAGGCTAAAACAGACATTAATACACTGTCACAAGAATACGAGATAAATAGACTTAAATATAATAACACTCGGAAGAACCTAGGATTCAAGCCCTGCTCATTGCGAACTTTTTCTTTATACTCTAAACAAAAAGTAGTTTGAACGACTATTTTTGCTATTCTTGTTTAAAACAAGTATAGTTATTTGTAAAACGAATGTCTTTAAGAATATAATACCAAACAAAAAAAAAAGTATTAATATTCTTCATGTTTAATATCATTAAATAATAAACAAAAAAATCAACTATTTAGTTCTAGGTACCAATATCATTGATTAAAATCTTAGGAGCACAAAAAGACTATGAAAAGAGAATTGCTTACTTGAAATAATGCAAATGCTCTACAAAATTTACAATAAATATTTAGGAATGTAGGGTTTTTCATACTAATTAAAAAGTTAGGGTAAATTTGAAAATAAATAAATAAAATTAATTTAAAGTGATGGATGTTAAGATAAAACCACCAGTCATAATTTTTCAATCTTTTATTGCTGAGAAAAAAATTTTAAAAAATAAAAAATTCGGCCTGCGTTCATGCCGGCTAGTCCCAACCTGTTGGGCTCAAGCCCATTTAAGATAGGCCGGGACTTTTCATAGTTGAGGCTTCATAGAAAGGAACTACACTTGGGCTTAGAAATCCCTGACCCAGCCCATTTGGTATCGCACACTTTCAAATATTTTATGACTGATCAATTGCAAGTGCACAGTTGTGGTCACTGACGCAATTGGGCGTGTGCCCCACTCCTGCTCCAATGCACTACGTCGTCGTTTCTATCTGTCGCAGGCTATTGTTAGTTTCCGTTTCCACGCGCAAACTTAGCTCGTGGTGCCCACTCTTTGCCTAAAGTGACGAGAGGAGAAAATCAAGTGTGCTTAGGACCCCGGTGAATCCATACTCCCATTTAATAATTTCTTTCCATCTTAAAAACTTATCCATCAATGACATGATTTTTCACACTTTATAAAATGCATACAAATTCTTTTTTTTGGTAATAATCCACCCAAATTTTTACTACTCTATTCTCGTTATAACAACATTAAGGTATTTAACGAAATATTGGTTAAATGACTATTTCATACACAAAACTTAAAATGTCTATTTTCTCCAAGCTAAAATTAGGACATTTTAGTTAGTTAGAGAGAGATAATTACAAAAAAAATTCTTAGAAATAATAAATAATTATCAAATAAGAATCTTAAAAATAATAAATAAATAAATAAAATAACAAATGTTAAAGAACAACCCTAAATCACCTTCTTCTTCCCAACCTAAATGGTTTGGAGCCACTATTGCGGGCTCTTCACCAAACTTGTTAGCCTTAAATCAATTTCCTAAAATCCATGGTTGGATAAAGTATTTATTTTTCCAGGAAATAATTTAAAAGCTTAAGTAGATTCATGTACAAAAGATAAGAAAATGAAAATATTGCATCTGCTCGAGTCTTCGTAAGCAAAGGTAGAGTATCACATGAGAACTTTATTCAGTCCACTGGCAAAGCTTCCAGAAATGCGAGTCAGCATCTAATCGGAGGAAGCTTCTTTCCATCACCACGTCCCACGTATCATTATCTACTTGCTTCGGGCTTCCGTGAACGGTTTTATGAATGTGATACTGAGCATTTCATGTAATTTTTAGCATTGCCGGTATGATGCCCAACGGTAGTAATCCCTCAAATATTATACGTGACGAGATTTGGGTACGTTTTGTGTTTTTTATCTCAATTTTTGTGTTTGATTTAGGTATTAGGAATAGCAGCAACGCACCAGTAATTGATGTTCGTTTTTGTAAGCGGAGTACACCAATTGTTTTTGTGTGTTCAGCTCAAATGAATATTTTAACCCTTGCTAGTAATATTCTAACAAAGTTATGATGGGAGTGAAAAAATGATAATTTTGTAAACTTCACATGGATTATCATAAAAAAAATATATATTTTTGTATTTCTAATAAAGTATTAAAAATAAGATGGTTGGTGAATAATTTTCCTCCTATTTTTACATATAACAATAGAGAAAAAGACATTTACACTCAAAGTTTGAAAAAAATTGTTATTAAGAACCGTAAGTTTTTAAAAAATGACACCAAGATTTCTTTTTAAAGTAAATAAAAATATAATATTAAAATAAATTTAAAAATATTATACATTTTAAAATAATTTCAATATTTAAAAATATTTTAATATTTTAAATCTATTGGATGTATTTGGTTATATTAAAGTAAATTTTATAATAAACATTGTATTAAATTAAATGCATTAAAATTCAAATTATTTTCAATTTCATATAAAATAATAACTTTAACGTTATTAGAATGTGATTTTTTCTAATTGTAAATTGTATTTAACGTAAATATTTATTTAAAATCTCCACAAATAAGTACAAATATTTTATTAAAATAAATATAATAACCTACATATTTAAACTTATTTAATTATTAAAATATTTAAAAATTGTTAGTCTATGAAATAGATTACATTATTTATGCAGTATTTTTATTTATTAAAAAAGTTTAAATCAATTGTTTAGTTACTATATTAAAACAGTATTATGGTAAAAAAGAGATTTTAGTGTTTTCTTTTCGAAAACTTGGGTTTATATGAAATTTCTCCAAAATTTAGGGATTTACATGCTCTTTTTCCATAAGAATATATCAACATGATATTCATGTTTTATTTTTTTATTTTTTTTTCCTTTCCCCTTCTTTATTTTTTCTTTTATGTAATAATGCCATTTTCAACTCTATTATTGGTTGTCACAATCGACAAGAGAATGGAAGTTCATGGAAAAATCATTATCGCAATGATATGACACAATTTATATTGTGTAATTTAAAAAATTTATTGCAGTTAAATAAAAAAATTAAATCTTTTTTTATGTTAACAACTCATTATTTATTTGATCTTCAAAACAAATATATTATTACACTTCTAATAAATAAATAAATTATAACGTCGATCATTCTAGACAAGAGAATGAATTTTTAAATGATTATAATATCATGCTCATTGATAAATTTGTATGTGTTGATGCTAAAATTTGCTTAGGTCGGTTAATAGTTTGACACCAGACTATAAATTCTTGTATCAGCATTGAATTTATTTGGTAGTGAAATAACTTATCAATCCTTAAGAAAAACCAAAGTAGAAATCTGGTCGAGGCTTTTCCGGTCAAGTTAATGAGCAAATAATCCATGAGTAGCTTTTCAGTGAGCGTCTGAAATCACAGAAGACAGTAAGAGGCACCGAAAGTTTTTCCAACGTAAACCCTCTAACGCTCAAATCAACAATCAATAAATTTAAGAGGCAAGAAATATCATAAATATTGAAAAAAGAGAAATTATAAGAGGAAGAGAGAGTCCCTTTACTTTAGATTTGCTGGAGCTTTTATAGATACTCTTGTGTATGGCTATTACTAAGTTGAATGCTCATTTAAATCATGAGTTAATGAGTAGTTATTAGACCATTATAAAGTAGTTATTAAGCGCTCATTTAAATAATGAGTTACAAAGTAGTTAATGAAACTGTTACAGAGTAATTATTGAGCTGTAGTTATTATACCTACTCATGATATCAAGAGCTATTTCCTGCCCGAGGTCATCTGGTCATGATATCAAGAACTACCTCCTGCTCGAGGTTGTCTGGTCATGGCATTAGCAAGTTCTCTAGCATGGTATTATGAACTATCTCCTAAAAACCTTCAGCTATCTGCTCACGTTTTATTTAGAGGAGATCTGATCGCCCTATTTCATTCTCCAAACACCAGTCCCCCAGTTTATAGTGTTAGGAGTGAAACAAGTAAGACTAGAATTAAGAAAAGAATTTAACGGCAGCCATAACCTGTTCGATCCCTATCTTTATACAAGTAAGATGAAATTTTAATTTCTTGTCCTGTTGTGCTCATCTATATATGCAAAATATACAGTGAGAGAAAAACTTTGTCTTTACGCTCACCTTGAGCAGGTTTTGAGATCTAAACTTATTTGTTGTCTCACAAAATTTTTCATGACAACGAATCATCTTATCACTTACAGTTAACCGAGCAGAATCTTGTAAATTTTGACTTGTCTCTCACCTCGAGAAAGCTTTGAAACTAGAAATCTTTTTGTCTTAGAATACTGCTGTGACATTGAATCATCTGCTCGGTTGTACTTTGTTAATCTTATAATAATGATTTTGATGATAACAAAAATTATATGTTGATGATTAAAGTGTTGGGGCTATTAAAAAGAATTTTCTAAAAACAAATACACTTGTTTTAAGTTCAAAAATGATGAGATGATGAAATCCGGTGAACCCCGATTTTATAGTGTTAGAGTGAAACAAGTAAAAAATGTTTTACTAGAACCGATTAAAACGAGCAAAGAATTTTAACGGTGAACCGTTAATTAAAACGGCTACCGAACAATTCCGGTGAGTAAAAATGTTTTAGCCTTGAACCGTTTATTTAAAGCATAACCGATAACTTCCGGTGATCCCTATCTTTATACAAAAAGCGTAAGATGAAATTTTAATTTCTTGTCCTGTTGTGCTCATCTATAAAGTTAACGCAAAATATTATTTGAAGTCAAAGGATAAAAATTCAAAACGGCTTTCCGATTTTCTCGAGAAAGTCAATAACTCACCTATAAAAGGCTCAATCAAATTCAAACAAGAGTGATCCAACATTTGATTTTGAGATCTAAACTTAATTTTGGAGTTGTGAGAGATTATTGTTAAATCTCACAAAATTTTTAATCTCTTATGACAACACCTTGGAATCATCTTATCACTTAAGAGATTAAATAATCTCTTGATTGTAAAATCCATTGAAATTTTGACTTGTCTCTCACCTCGAGAAAGCTTTGAAACTAGAAATCTTTTTGTCTTTCCCTTATCCTTTTAATTTGAGCATTGTTGACATTAATCATTAGTTTTAATATTGTGCATTTTTATTGGCTTAGTTTTTAAAACCCAATTCACCCCCCCTCTTGGGTAGCCTAAATAGAATTTCATACTTAGCCAAGCAAAATTGGCAAATGGTAGCTCTATGTCTCGCCTGGAGTAGGCTTTGAGACTTAAAGTCTTTCTTTGCTATAGAAAATTTTCGAAATATCGAAACATCTGCTCACTTATAGTCAACTAAGTAGAATCTAGTAAATTCTGACATTGTGTCTCACCTCGAGCAAGTTTTGAGATTTTAAAGTCTTTTTTGCCTTAGACAATTTTTCTAACATTGAATCGTTTGCTCATGGTCTCCAAACCCACATCCTCCACTGACCGCGCCATGGGTGAGCAGGTATCATCAGTTTAATGTTTCATATCTTATCTAGAGCAAGTCAAGGCTCTTAATCTTTAACTGACTTAAGCAATTTTAAGCTACTTTTACCAGCTTAAGGTCTTATGTCTTACCTGAAATAGGCTCTAAGGCTTCTAATCTTGTACCGACTTAAGCAACTTTAAACAACTCTTGTCAGCTTAAGATTTTATACTTCGTCTAGAGCAGGTTTCAAAGTTTTTAATCTTTTTTCTCACTTTGGAAAAATTTCAATAGGTAAAGAAAAAGAATGATATATTTTTTTTTCCTATTGCATCCATTTTATTCAAAGTCATATATGATACAATTCAATCAGAAAAAATTGAAGCAAAGCTAAAACTGTGACTAGATCATGCTATTGATAAATCTATGCGATAAATCACACACATAAACAAATAAATAGAAAATAATTGCAGCAATTTAATTAAAAATACAAGCAGAAATGAATCCATACCAAATTTTACCGATCTAAAGCTTTTGAATGTCGATATTGGGTTAGTTTTTTCCAATTTGATTCGTTTCTTTCACACAAGTTAAGAAATAAAAGAGAGGCTGCTTCAATTCATGCGTGATAACATGCTACTTGCACCTTGGTTAGATGAAAAATTAAAGAGACAAATGTTGGCTTTTCGTACCATCCCCACAGATGGCACCAAATGTTGATGCCGAAATCTGGTTAAGTCGATTAGTGGTTTGACACCAGACTCCAAACTCCTGCATCAGCGTTGAATTTGTTTGGTGGTGAAACAACTTGCCAATCCTTAAGAAAAACCAAAGTAGAAATCTGGTCGAGGCTTTTCTGGTCTAGTTAATAAGTAGATAATCCATGAGTAGCTTTTCAGTGAGCGTCTGAAATTACAGAAGAAAGTAAAAGGCGCCAAAAGTTTTTCCAGTGTGAACCCTCTCAAGTCTGTAATCAATAAATTTAAGAGGAAAGAAATATCAGAACTATTGAAGAAAGAGAAATTATAAAAGGAAGAGAGAGTCCCTTTACTTTAAATTTCCTAGAGCTTTTATAAGCACACATGTGTGTGGCTATTACTAAGTCAAATGCTCATTTAAATCATGAGTTAATAGTTAGTTATTAGACCATTATAAAGTAGTTATTAAGCGCTCATTTAAATCATAAGTTACAAAGTAATTAATAAAACCGTTACAGAGTAATTATTGAGCTGTAGTTATTATACCTACTCATGATATCAAGAGTTATTTCCTGCCCTAGGTCGTCCAGTCATGGTATCAAGAACTACCCCCACTCAAGGTCATCTGGTCATGGCATTAACAAGTCCTCTAGTCATAGTATTAAGAACTACCTTTTAGAATCCTTTAATTATATGTTCATTTTTTACTTAGAGGAGATTTTCTTACCCTATTTCATTCCCCTAATAGTATGAATGAAAATGATAACCTTAAAGATTCTTTATATTATTTATTTATAGAATGATTATAGTATTAAGTTGCACATATTCTTAGCGCATGGTTCATGAAATATAATTTATAATTTCATCTTATCTGTATAGGTACGAGCTAACTTTTTGCTTTGTTCCAAATTTTGATATTTCACTTATAATGCTTAAGTTCCACTTGTACATGCGCCTGTCAAAATTTTTTCATAATTGAGTTCATAATTGAGTTCAAATTGACCTGTTACAAACTTAGGTATTTGAGCATGGATGGATAGTATAATAATAATATTATTACTATTTAATAAGACTAACAAAATTTTATAAAGTCTAGGGTCAATTTAGTAATATTATAATTTTTAAAATAATTATTATTAGTTATACTATATAAATAATCAATTGTTAATAAAATGAGTTAAGTATTGGTAAAAATTTTTAAAAAAGTATTGTGAGTTTTAAAAACAGTCATATGTATTTAATAAATTTTATTGTAAAATTACTATAAGAATATAAATGACTGAATTAAATATAATGTTGAATAAAATTTATTTACACATTTATAAACATATATATATATATATAATTTTTTTTACAGTGTATATATAATAATCATAACTAAAACAAATATATTATATTATTAATTTTATTTTTTATTTTGTTATCTTATTATAATTAGTGGTGATAGTTGTAGCAGTAGTAGTAGTAGTAATAATAATAATAATAATAATAATAATAATAATAATAATAATAATAATAATAATAATAATAATAATAATAATAATAATAATAATAATAATAATAATAATAATAATAATAATAATAATAATAATAATCTTTTTAAAGTTAATAATTTTATTTTCTAATTCATATGAATAATTTTAGATTTTTATAAAATATATGAGAATATACATGAAATTGTATTAAGTATAAAATTAATTATCAAAATCAAAATTTAAAAAACTGCTCCTTCTGTATTTTTTAAATCTACTATAAGATGAAGTGATTTTGTCAAAAATAATTTTTTAAAAAATTACGATATATAAAAATTTACTTTTAGTTTTTTAAAATTATTTTTAAACATTTCAAAAAAAAAATTAAATGACCCTTAATTATAAAAATTGAGAATAATTTTATAATAAAAAAAATCACTTATAAAAGAAAATGATTTTATTGAGATCTTCTCGAAAGCTAATACACGGGGAATAAGTTGATTGTAAACCGTCGCCTTTGATTGATACTAATCATAGAAAGTCAAGAAACTGATGATGAAGACGAGACCTCATGATAAGCACACCAGGTTTCCCCACACATTATAAACATCACACTCTCTATCCTTTTTATTTGTTTACTTTTAATTTTTTTAATGGTTTATTTAAAAAAAAAATAAAAGAAGAGTATTAACAATTGGATCCTTTAATTTTACGAATATCATATACAAAGATAAGTTTTACAATCTTTTGTACGCTTCCCTATTGCCCCATTCCATTAAAAATCCATACTAGATGACTTGTGGATTGTTAACTTCAAACACTACTACTTGGGGTTGTACTAAGTTACAATTGATGTATCTTACAGTTCACCTCAAAGTGAGTAACATGGTAGTAAGATCCATCTAGAGGAATTTTAAAATATATCTAATTTAATACAACTAATTAATGCATGTATAATATATGTAATTGAATTTAATATAATTACTACTTGCATGATGGTTTTTTAAAATAAATGCACATATACCATCATATTATTTACTTGTTATATATTTGATATACTACCTCGGATGTATTCTTATATATCTTATTTACCTGTCTTTACATTATTTTAAGTGAACTATGAGTTACATTAATTTTAATTCAACAAGATCCACGCTAATAGAGCTGCGAAAGTCATAATTGAGCATAAAATAAAAATTTTCAAAGCTCATGATGTGAGCGAGCAAACAAGATTTTAATCATTGGTCATAATACTATTAAATATTTGTTAGATTAACAATTTAGGTGTCAAATTCATGTTTTATATTTTACTTTTATGACACTTATAATTTCTTATCTTTTATTAGAAAACTCAAACTTGATTGCTCTTTTATTTTTAGATTAATTCCATATTTCTTTGTACTTTATTTTTGAATAAAGTCCTGCTTCTCGTAAGTTTATGAATTTAAATATTTTAAGAATTTCTAATATAAAATAGTCCTAAATAGTACAAATCATACATGCTTTATTATGAGTGTCAACTAGTACACTTGATAAAATTTTTCAAATACAAACGAAGGTCTAATGTTTGAACTTCATTCATAAGGATGAAAAGGAAATTAGCCAATTGGACACTATTAGGATATAGGGTGGTGATATTTTCACCCCACAAATTATGTAAATCCACCCTACTTCCAGAAAATAATTATAAAATTTTCACATTACTTTTAAAAATTTTAAATAAAGAAGAATTCTAAGGAATTAATCAATTAAATCTTTCTTAAATTCTTAATTTATTTTTTGTGACCTTTTTTTTTTTATGTTTGACTACTAAGATTGCTTCAGCCTAAATTTAAATTGACTATTTTATCCTTAAAATGTAAAAGTACAAAAAATTTACTTCAACTTCAACATTTTTTATTTTATACAAAATTCATTGCTTCTAAATGGTCAATTCTACTTTATTAGCATGATTAGTAACCTTTAACAAACATTATGTTTTTGTGAGTCAACACTCATATAAATTATTAGGCTATTAAATTTATATCATTTACACGTAAAATATTGAAAATTATTAGACTTCATTTAAAAAGTTAGATAATAATTCACAAAATTAATACTTAAAGTATTAGATACAAGAACACATTATGTTTGGTTAAGTAATTTTATGCCATAACGATTACATAATTAAATAAAACTCATATTAAAACAATCTTCATAGTGAAAAAACTAAATAAAACAATATAAGAATGATTTAATTGATTAATTATACACATATTGATGTTGATTTGTATTTATAAAAAATAATGTGTATTTATTATAAATATTTTTTAGAAGTGGGGTGGGTTTACACGAATAATGAGGTGGAAATATCCCCACCCTAGGATATAACTATTAAAAAATACATTATTTATTTAAAACATAATTTTGTTTATGTTCGCTTTTTACTATACTAATAATTAACTCAACTACTATATCTTTAAAATTAAGGGAGGACAAACTCATGTTTGCTCTGATTTTATAGAAAAATAGAACCAAATTAAACTCTAATGGATTATAAAATTGTTGAATCAAATTGAATCTTGCAAAACGAATTGGCCTTACTAACATATTTATGTTAGTTATTCGCCATTCTTATAAACTTTATGGACTAGATTGTTATTTTTCCAACAAAAAAGATGCACCAAAAAAGAATATGGGAAAGAGAATAGACATTCCAATTGCCTTCAAATTCATCATCTCTCTCTTTCAGCTCAAAAAATTGTAACAAAAACAAAGACACTCAAATTTCATTTTCCGTAATTCCTTCACTTTCTTTGTGCCTCTGACTGAAGCTACAGTAAAAGATTCTCTCCCTTCACAACACTATCATTATTACTACTCGGTTTCTGTTTCCATTTTCCCTTTTCCCAAAAAAATTTAAAAAAATGAAAGTTTAATATTAATTGCAATTCCAATTCTCTACCACCCAGCGTTGTTTCAGATTCTTTGCTTTGCCTTCAAATCTCCCCAAACTCAAATCCCTCCCTCCTCTGTATAAATCACTCCGTTTTTCTTCACCTCAATTCTTCAAGCTTTCTTCTTCTTCTTCTTTAATCCCCAGATTTATATATATATATATATATATATATACACATACACACACATATACAAAACATAAACACAAAAAAAAAAAACAAAAAGGAAAGAAAATGGAGAAGTATGAGCTCGTGAAGGACATAGGATCTGGGAATTTTGGAGTGGCTAGGCTTATGAGAAACAAAAACACCAAAGAACTTGTTGCCATGAAGTACATCGAGCGTGGCCTAAAGGTTTCTCCAATTTTTCTTTTCAAGTTTTTGATTAAACCCATTTTACTTCTTGCATGCATGTGCCTGTTGATGAATGAAAGTTTTGATTTTTGATTTTTAATTTTGAGTTATGTTTTTGTTTATCCAATTTTTGGAATTACTGTGTTTCAGATTGATGCAAATGTGGCCAGGGAGATTATTAATCACAAACAACTTCGCCACCCGAATATTATTCGCTTCAAGGAGGTTAGTTTTTTGTTTTTTATTTTGTGGGTTTGCTTTTGTTTAGGTGAATTTTTGTTTGTTAAAATAGTTTTAATTTGAGAATCAATGTTGCATATATGTTGATTTTTCAAAATTTTGATTGGGATGTTTGAGTTTTGTAGGTGGTTTTGACTCCAACACACCTGGCAATTGTGATGGAGTATGCAGCTGGGGGTGAGCTCTTTGAGCGAATTTGTAATGCTGGAAGGTTCAGTGAAGATGAAGTATGTTTTATATTAGCTCTTTCATAACTTTGACTTGCTTAGTATCAGTGGCTAATTGTGAAAAGATAAAAAAAAATTGTTAATTTGATTATGATGTTTGAAATGCGATGAAGAAAGAAAGAGGTTCTATATTGTTGATATTGTCACACATTGTATTTGTGCAGGCCAGATATTTTTTTCAGCAGCTTATCTCTGGTGTCAGCTACTGTCATTCTATGGTAAAAATGACTTTAAAATATCAGAAAGATATTCTTTCATTTATTGGTGAATTTCTCTCATTTTTGCGTTCTTTGTTTTTTCTTTATTTGCAGCAAATATGCCACAGAGATTTGAAGCTGGAAAACACTTTGTTGGACGGAAGCCCAGCACCTCGCCTGAAAATATGTGATTTTGGTTACTCAAAGGTCTGATATTATAAACAGATCAGCGCTATAAGCTCTCCTTAATTTGATGAAGTTATTCTAAAATTTTAATCCTTTGACATTCTTTATTTGTGTAGTCGTCTTTGTTGCATTCAAGGCCCAAATCGACAGTTGGGACTCCAGCATATATTGCCCCAGAGGTTCTTTCTCGGAGAGAATATGATGGAAAGGTAACATTGTTCATGTTTGTTGGATGACTTATTCGTATTGCATACTAAGTAAATGCTTATCTATAATGTGCCTAATTATTTTGGTTTCTGATCTATATCTGTGAATTAAAATTCATAGATGATTACCATCACGCCCTTGGTTGTTGAATGAAAGTCTGGGGCAGCAGGATTTCATAGTTGCAAACATATCTACGCAGTTTTATTTCTTTCTCTCTCTTGGGGTCTATCAAAGGTTTTAAGGTTGAGGCTTCCTGTTGCAGTTGATGAGTGGGCCATGAAATAGTATATATCGCTGTTCTATTGTGGTTCCTACATCAACATGTACATCCATCTAGCACTTTTTTTCTTTTTGTTTCCCATCTTCTATCTTGAGTTGATTTGAGAAGGCCAGTTCCATGGTTTTCAATTTGGTCAATGAATGATATATTTCCGATTGCCTAGTGAATAATATACAAGATATGAGACCTTTGGTGTGAAGCAATTACTAATCAAAATTGTGGCCGGCTAAATTAAAGGCCAGCAAATCTTATATCTATCATATGTTTTTACTTTTTATTCTTTTCTTCTTATAGTTTTGGTATCTGCTCCTATCATGTCTTCTTTACATGTGACTTTAGTTTCACATGTCCAGCTCTGCATGGAGCATCTAAAGTGTCCACATCAATTATGTTATGGTTGATTACTGTTCTTTTTCTGACAAGAACATGAAACATATAATCTATATTCGTCACTTTTGGAAGCCGTTAAAAAGTTTTCACCTTGCAGGTTCAGTTAATAGTGATTTTTGTTTGTTCAGTTGGCGGATGTATGGTCTTGTGGAGTTACCCTCTATGTTATGCTAGTGGGAGCTTACCCGTTTGAAGACCAGGAGGACCCAAAGAATTTCAGGAAGACCATTAGTGTAAGACACCTTGACATTAATCTCTCATCTATTCACAAAAGCATTTATTTTACATTCTTCTTCACATCTTTCTCAATTTTTCTGCAGAGAATAATGGCTGTTCAATACAAGATCCCAGACTATGTTCACATATCTCTAGACTGTAGAAATCTTCTTTCTCGCATATTTGTTGCCAATCCGTCGAGGGTATGCATGATTATATCAATTCTGCCAGAGAATCCCAATTTATTTATGTTATGAGTGGCTTAACCAAGAGGGTGAATATAATACATATAAATATATATGCATGTATGTATATGTATGATAGTACTTGTTCTCTAACACTGTGTGGGATGTTTAGGTTGAGATTCTGATGCTGAAAATAAAAATGATTAAAAAGAGTAAAATTAGAGAACTACAAAGTCTGCGAATAATGTTTTGATTTGACGGGAGACCTGACATCATACGTGGTCTTATTTAGTCTTCGTCATTCTAAGTTTTTTTTATTACTTTAGCTTGGTATGATGTTTTGTGTGGATGGTTACTACTTTTCTTAGCCATTACGAGTCAGATAGTTTGCAATTGTGAGATTTGCTTTACATTCTGTGACTGGCCACTAGGTCTTGTTTCCACTATCATTATGTCAGTATCACTGTAAGGGGTCAATGAGCCAAAGTTCATTAGTTTTAGTTGAGTCTTGTTCCTATTTAGGCTGGAAATCTAAGAAGAAAGAATATTTATTTACCATTCTCAATTTTCATGAACTGTAGTTTATAGAATTTCCAATTGCTTTTAGCTTCTGTTGGAACTAAATAATTCACCTCTAGCCCAAGGTATTATGCCAACGGAGCTTGAGTGCAATGCTTTGGGAATTATAGATGTTTTGTAATTGCCAAAAGAAAACCATGTGGACTATTTATGAGGGTGATTTTTGAGTGGTGGAGGGTCGATGATAGTGCCAATATGACAAGGTGGCCTATGAAACTGTTGTTGTGAGATGCGCCACAACATCTTTGAGATGTGGAAAAAGCAAGCATCTCCTTCTGTTTCTTTTGACTGTATTAAGTCTCAGGGAAATATGGGTCATCATTTGAAAACTGCAGCTGCTTCCACATGTTTGGACTATGTCAATAAGCTTTTGTGGCATCATCATGCCTTCTATGTATCTATGGTAAGTGGTATTTTGACCATGTCCTGAAAATCATGTGGTTAAAGGAAAAATGTTTATTGGAGTTTAGCCAGGTAGGCCGTTCTACTTCCACTATTAGATTTAGTTAATGTGAAAATGAAGTTATCTAGACATGATTCTTCAGGAGCAGAAAGTAAATTTTGTTCTTTCTGGATGCTGTTTGCTCCCTTGAGTAGAAAAGATAAGGCATAACCATTGCCTCCTGTAGCCAGAACTCAATTCATTGAGCCACATGCTAGTTACATTCTAGAAATCTAGAATTTCAGGTCAGATACTACAACGTGGCTGATATCTTTTGTGGGGATGGGCCTTTTGACATTGCAGATTTACAGCTCCTAGGATTGAATCTGTTATAGTTACCCTATATTATATTTCACATCTGCTACTGGGACATCATACATTTCCATATCCTTACATATATACTCTATTTTTGAAATGTCAGGGACATGGAACGAAATACTATAAAATTACTGTAAAATTACTATAATACTTTCCAGGACATGCAGAAATGGAGTGTATGAGAAGTTTGGCATTTGAACCATGATGTGATTGAGGAGTCATTTTTAGCAGTGGCCATTATTAGCTTTTAACGATCCTATTTTTACTACAAGCAGCTTCCTGATTATGAACAGCTTTAACTATGTAATTACTTTTTGTATCTTTCTTTGTTTTACAGAGAATCACCATTAAAGAAATCAAGAGCCATCCATGGTTTCTAAAGAACTTGCCCAGGGAACTCACAGAGCCAGCTCAGGCCATTTATTATAGGAAAGAAAACCCAACCTTTTCCCTCCAAAGTGTTGAAGAGATCACGAAAATTGTGGAAGAGGCCAAAGTTCCTCCTCCTGTGTCTCGATCAATCGGAGGCTTTGGCTGGGGAGGAGAAGAAGATGGTGATGAGAAGGAAGAGGAAACTGATGCTGAGGAAGAAGACGACTATGAGAAGACGGTCAAGGAGGCTCAGCAAAGTGGAGAAGTTAACGTCAGTTAAGAATTAACTTATCCCTCTTCCAAATATTTGAGTCAAGAATTTTGCCTCTGGGATTACATGTACTTAAGCATGCTTTCTAGTTTCATGTTTGTATAGAGTCAGTTTTTGATTTAGGACCTGATGGTGAATAAATGTTCTGTATATTAGTGTGTATGGGCAAGGGAGTTTCAAGTATTTCAACTAGACAACATTAGGGTGTGTTCCTTCTTGATCTTGGAAATATTAGGAGCTTAAGATTAATTTAGATCTCTCTTTGCCGGGGTTAATATTAGCATCATAAATTGAAGGTTTTTGTTTGTTCTAGGTACAGTCAAAAGAACATGGTTCTTGTAAGGAGTTTTTATCATAAAATTGATATGTATTGAGTTTCCGAAGTGTATCATTATTGTCTGGTCTATCTTTTTGTTTTTGAGGTGCAATAAGAAAATGACGTTTCAGCAACTTGAAACACAAAATTTGTAACATGGAAGGCTGCAGATTATAATGACGTTTCAGTGACTTGAAATGCAAAATTTGTAACAAGAAAGGCTACAGATTATTGCTTGAAGTTTTTCCTATTAAGTTTTACGTTTCAAATTATAAAATTCTTATATCTGTATCTGTATCAAAAAACTGATTGTTGATCAGGTTATAGTTAAGCATTAGTATCCTGTCATTATAGCTTTTAGGATTTGTATTGTGTGTTTACTGGCAATATTTGTTAGTTAATATTAGTTTTCTTTTAGATTCTTAAAGTTGTATGTTGCTAGGAGAAGATTTTCTATGGGAGAGAATGTTAATCCACAAGGAAAATGCAGTGTTTTGAATTTGTCGTATCCTACCAGAATTGGGAACGTACAGTGGATTTGGTTTTGCATTGGTGGCACCATCACTGTCACCTGTGTCTTTTTTTTTAAAAAAGAAAAAAATCATGCTAAATATATTTGTATTTGTAAAAGCCAATTGCTTTGTAGGGACAAAGAGACCAAATCAAAGATAGAGAAAGAATACAAGATTTCGTGCTTTAATTTTTAACTTTAGTTTAGGAGAGAAGAATGATTCTGTGAGAATCTCACATAAGGTCAAGAAAATTAACTGAAGAAGATTTTATGCTAAATGTTTTATACAATGTCAAAGAATCAATGATAAAGAAAGAAAAGATTAATTCTAAGGATTTTACTTGGATATTTTCTAGCGTCATGCATGCATGCACATGGCACTTATCTTATGGACATCAAATATTTTAATAAGCTGTCAAAATTTAACACAAGATGACAATGGGAACTACTCACAGCGGGTTTGTTATTATTAAATTTATATCCGAACAAAATTTAAATTTTCAAATCCACTTGCAATCTGCTTTAGGTTTTGACAATTACTAAACCCGCAGCGTGTATCTGACGAATTTTTAAGGGTTTTCACATTTGAAACTGCAAATGTTCAATGTGTAAATTTATAATAATAATATAAAATTTTACATAACATATTCAATTCTAAATTTAATAAATATAAATGAAAAATTAAAAGTCAACATCAATCCAACATATATGTTATTTTTAGATATAACTTCTTTTTTTATGAATTTGTGTATTTTATACTTAATCTAAATAATAGTACTTTTTAAATATTAATTCGAAGAACAAAATTATAATATTAAAACAATCCATGCATTAATTTAAAGAAAATTCAATCAAAATTATGATAAGTATATAACTATATTTTTAGATTTAAATATTTCTTTAATTAAAATTAAATTTAAAAAATAATTTAAAAAAACTGCATGTTTGGTGGATATCAATGCGGATATCCATCGGATTTTTAGCTAATACTAAATCCACCTACAATTTAGTGCGGGTTTCAATTTATAATACTAAACCCGCTTGCAACCCATAAAATTACCCGCAACAGGTGGGTTTGGACGGATTTATGGGTTTGCGAGTGCCATTGCCATTCTTATCAATGACCTGGCATGAACATGACTTGAATAAATAAGTATGAGATATCAAATTCGACACGATTATTAAATAAATTGGATTTAGGTTAACATGATTTTTTTCCAATGTAAGGTTAATGTTAAAGTTCGTGACATTTTGATTAATGATATAATTATATTTTTTATTCTAAATTAATTTGTAAGTTCTTGTCATCAGTGTTTCATTTATAAGATTTTATATAGATTTAAAATTTTAATAGTGTAAATATATAAAATATTGGTAGACATATATATTTTATAATGTTAATAGATAATATTATATCCTCTCTCTCTATGTGCGTGTATTAATGTGCAAACGTTTGATATAAATTTTATTAAATATATAAATGTTAAGTGGATTATTGGATCATTTGTTTATTTTTCATGTCGGGTTAAGATTTCAATATTTTAATATGATTGTTAAATGGATTGTATTTGGGTCAGCTTAAATTTAATACGATACGAGAACAACACTGCAACTTGTTTTACTAGCTCTAATTCAACTAACATCCATAATAGCTTTAGGAAAAAACATAAAATTTGACTGAAATTAACACAAATTTTAAATATTATGACATGTTGATCGAACTTTTTCTCTAATATAGCTGGAATGAACATTTTCTGTTTAGTTTTTTATGGAAAGGTGGACAAAGTAGATAAGTTTAGTGAATTGACTTTTAAATTAGAATATTATAGATTTAGGAAACTTGTTAAACTCACTGATTTTGAAAATCGAATGAAAAGCCCCCTTGATAGAAGGAGCCAGTGAGGAAAAGGGAAAGGCTTGCAGTTGTAGAATAAATCAATTTAAAAATAGGATAATATGCTTCATAAGGCATAATAAGGCATGAGTTCAAGTATCATAAGAATTTTCTCGTAAGAACATTCACGAACTTGACTCTTTGTAGAAATATCACTAGATATTTTCAACTCATCTTTACTAGATATATCATTCTTTTTCTTTACCTATTGAAATTTTTCCAAAGTGAGTAAAAAGATTAAAAACTTTGAAGCTTGCTCTAGACGAGGTATAAAATCTTAAGCTGACAAGAGTTGTTTAAAGTTGCTTAAGTCGGTACAAAGTTAGAAGCCTTAAAGCCTATTTCAAATAAGATATAAGATCTTAAGTTGGTAAAAGTAGCTTAAGTTAGTTAAAGATTAAGAGCTTTGAAACTTACTCTAGATAAGATATAAAACATTAAACTGATGATATCTGCTCACCCATGATGTGGTTAGCAGAGGATGTGGATCTGGAGACCATGAGCAGATGATTCAATGTTAGAAAAATTGCCTAAGGCAAAAGAGACTTTAAAATCTCAAAGCTTTCTCGAAGCAAGACACAATGTCAGAATTTGCCAAATTCTGCTCAATTGACTATAAGCGAATAGATGTTTCGATATTTCAAAAATTCCCTAAAGCAAAGAAAGACTTTAAGTCTCAAAGCCTACTCCAAGTAAGACACAGAGTTGGCATTTGCCAATTTTACTTAGCTAAGTACAACCGAGTAGATGATTCAATATCACGGGAGAATTCTAAGACAAAAAGATTTCTAGTCTCAAAGCCTTCTCAAGGCGAGAGACAAGTCAAAATTTGCAACATTCTTCTCGGTTAACTGTAAGTAATTAGATGATTTGTTGTCATGAAAATTTTGTGAGACAAAAAATAGTTTATATCTCAAAACCTACTCAAGGCGAGCGTAAAGACAAAGTTTTTCTCTCACTGTATATTTTGCATATATAGATGAGCACAACAGAACAAGAAATTAAAATTTTATTCTGCTTGTATAACGATAGGGATCGAGCAGGTTATGGCCGCCGTTAAATACTTTTTTTAGTTTCTAGCCTTACTCATTTCACTCTTAATATTAGAGATTGGGGGGTTGGTGTTTAGGGAATGAATAGGGCGACTAGATCTCTTCTAAATAAGAAGTGAGCAGATAGCAGAAGGCTTCTAGGAGATAGTTCTTAATACCATGACCAGACGATCTCGAACAGGAGATAGTTCTTGATACCATGACCAGACGACCTCGGGCAGGAAATAACTCTTGATATCATGAATAGGTATAATAACTACAACTCAATAATTACTTTGTAACGGTTTCATGAACTACTTTGTAACATGTGATTTAAATTAGTGCTCAATAACTATTTTATAATGGTCTAATAACTATTCATTAACTCATAATTTAAATGAGCATTCGACTTAGTAACAGCCACACACATGGGTGCCTATAAAAGCTCCAGAAAATCTAAAGTAAAGGGGCCCTCTCTTCCTCTTATGATTTCTCTTTTTTCAATATTTATGATTTCTTTCCCCTTAAATTTATTGATTGCTGACTTGAGCATCGAAGGGTTTATGCCGGAAAAACGTTTTGCGCCTCTTACTGTCTTCTGTGATTTCAGACGTTCATTGAAAAGCTGCTCATGGATTATCTGCTCATTAACTTGACCGGAAAAGCCTCAACCAAATTTCTGCTTTGGTTTTTCTTAGGGATTGGCAAGTCGTTTCACCACCAAATAAATTCAATGTTGATGCAGAAGTTTGTAGTTTGATGTCAAACCACTAACCGACCTAAGAAGATTTCGGCATCAACTCATACAAATTCATCAATGAGCATGATATTATAATCATTTAAAAATTCATTCTCCTATCTAGAATGATTGATGTTATAATTTATTTATTTATTAGAAGTATAATAATATAGTTGTTTTGAAGATCAAATAAATAATGAGTTGTTAAAATAAAAAAAGATTTAATTTTTTTTATTTAACTACAATAAATTTTTTAAATTACACAATATAAATTATGTCATATCATTGCGATAATGATTTTTCCATGAATTTCCATTCTCTTGTCGATTGTGACAACCAATAATAGAGTCGAAAATGGCATTATTACATAAAAGGAAAAATAAAAAAGGGGAAAGGAAACAAAAAAATAAAAAAAAATAAAACATGAATATCATGTTGATATATTCTTATGGAAAAAGAGCAACTAAATACCTAAATTTTGGAGAAATTTCATATAAACCAAAGTTTTAGAAAAGAAGGCACTAAAATCTCTTTTTGACCATGATGTTGTTTTAATATAGTAACTAAACAATTGATTTAAACTTTTTTAATAAATAAAAATACTGCATAAATAATGTAATCTATTTCATAGACTAACAATTTTTAAATATTTTAATAAAATGTTATATTTATATTAATTAAATATTTTATATTCAACGACGAAAAAGAATGGGCTATTACACTAGTTTATGCATCGTTATGACTTGATGTCACTATAATGATCTTCAAAACTCTTAAAAAGAATGAATAGAGTGATGCTAGCAAAAGCCACAATTGCTGGAAGTTTCTGTTCTTTTTTTTCTGTACTTGAAGAATGTAAAACCAATTGGCAGAAAAAATGGAGTTTCTTGATCTGCTTTTAACTTTATTCCTTGTAGTGGGCTGGTGGGTCTTTCGTTTAGTTCATTATTTTGTTTCATTCTTTCAGAGGGCAAATGTTACTTCATTTTTCTTTCTAGGCAAACAAACAAGGCAAAACCACTCTACAAACTCGCCTTTGTTTCTTGATTGCACGGCACTTTAGAGACAGACAGCAAACTAAACTTTTAACTATAGCATTGCATATTTCCAGTTTAGTTTTGATAAAAGCATTTGCAAAAGGTGATCCTAACTAAAATAACATAGCTGCTGCACTCTTTACCCTTTAAAAATGGCTCTTTGATAAAGCAGCTTAATAGTTATGTTTTGAAAGAAAAGTGCTTCCCGCGTCCAACTTTTTCTTCAAGTCGGTGGGCCTTTCAACTTTCTTATTTCTTGAGTTGCCGTTGTAAAGCTTTTTAAAATCCAGTTGGATCATTGCTTTTGACAAAAGTGAATCTATGGGGTTCGGGTTTCCTTATTTACAATGATGACATGCCATTTTGACATCAATACCGACTTCAACGAGAATTGGGCCGCTTGGAATTGGAATTGAAATTGATGTTGGGAACTTCAAAAGTGACACTGTCGAGTAAAAAGTTATGGTTCAGGTAATTTCTATGTAGTTTTTTCTTGAGAAAAAAGTCAAGTAGATTGAATTTTTAAAAGGTGAACAAAATATTTACTAACCCTAAAAGCAATCTAAGAATCTATAAACAAAAACAAAATAAAAATTTAAAATGAAAGTTTTTAATTTAGAAGAACTACAATAGTAACAGAATCAACATATGAAATAAAGCAAAAATCTTTTCAAAAGACAAAAGCTATTTAACTTGTTTTTATTTAGTAGTGTATCCAATTATTTTTAAGGGTGGGGCTCTTTGAATCTAATTATAAAAATAAATTTATTATTAAAAAATTTAAAAATTACCTTTCACTAATCACTTTCTATCTCTATTTTATAATTACATATTCTCTCTAATCTTATATTTTATAGATTAAACACTCAATTTCACTCTCTTTTACATCCACATTTTTTGCTTTTTGTAGTTTATCATCATCCATAATGATACCATTTGTTTGTAGTTAAAAGACTGTATATGAATGAATTGATTGGAATTTGTGAAATTGAGAAGAGAAAGAGAAGTAAATCTTTAAAAAAATTATTTAGATAATAAAATCTTAAATTAAAAAGAATGTTACAGAGAAGAAATTTCTAGGTTTAAATAGTCCTACCTTATTTTTAAAACACTGAAGATAATTGTTTTAGAAGTTATTACATTACCTAAACCACCCAAAGTCCGCGGCTGCCCCCAGTGCGACACTTCCACACAAGCCCTTAGGGTTACTTTAATATAGTAACGTCATCTTGTCGTCAGTGCGTTTATTGAATAATTTCGGCCCCACGAAGGCCAAAACATATATGAGTTACAAACTTTAAAGGGTGGGAATGTTGGCATTCCTTCATTCTCGTATAAAACTCCTCAGTCTTACAATTATAATAAAGGACAAAATACAATCTAAATATATCTGTGTGTTTTTCTTTCTTTCTTTCTTTTTTTAACCTAACTTTTCTCTTACAAAATTGTTTACCCGCACCTAAACCCAGACGACAAAAGCATTATACACTTTTTTTTTTCTTTTTTTGGTCAGAGAGATTGTTATTTTAAATTAGGGTGTTTTCGAAATTAAGATGAGCGTTAACAGGGGAATTTTTTAGTATTATTTAATGGAGTTTACTTAAAGATCAGATTTCAGGACCTTTTAGGAATGCCAACATTTCAACTCAACTTTGGACTTTGGAAGGGTGTCGATAGCCGAACTCAACTTTAAAATGGCAATAAAAACAGTGAATAAGACATGCCAAATAATAAAATTTACACATAAATGGCTTAAATTTCTGTTTAAACACTTCTGAACTTTTTTCATCAGAGATCCTTCACCGTTCGCCATAGTGTAAACACAGAGAAAAATTCATTTTTTACCAGCAGAAAAAATGAAAAAAAATATGAACATCAAAATAATCAATTCTTCACCCCCTAAATCCTTAAAATTTGTCTCGTAATTACTCAATTTTCATTTTACCGTTTGTACTGCATCCATTAGCACAGCGAGCAATTTCTTGCTCTCGGACAAGATACATTCCCTATCGAAAAGAGCTGACACAACGGCAACACCTTTAAGATTTGATACACCAATTTTCATCACGTCAGAAGCATTTGAAATGCCGATGCCACCAATTGCAACCACAGGTAACTTGGAAGCCAAACAAACAGTTTTCAATCCATCCAAACCGACAGTGAGATTATTTGCCTTTGTGTTAGTTGGATATACTCCACCACATCCAATGTAATTGGCACCATCAATCCAAGCTTGATGGGCTTGCTCCGGTGTTTTGCAGGATAAGCCAATGATCTTATCAGGACCAAGAAGAGCACGGGCAGTACAAGCAGGCATGTCAGATTGACCTAGATGTACACCATCAGCATCACAAGCAAGGGCAATATCGATGCGGTCATTAATCAGTAGAGGTACTCCATGGAGACGACAAATTTGAAGACATGCTTTCGCTGCTTCGAGAAAGCCCCTTGTGTCGGCATCTTTCTCTCTGCAAAAGCAAATAAAATTGAAATCGACACCACACTGAGTACTTCTATTTGCAAATAAATACACATCTCAGATGCTAATATTAAGAGCTAATGCAGCTAAAATGGTGATAAACTTTCACAGACAAGGCAACGTCTCAAGCATTGAGAAATGAGTGAGCACAAAAAGAGAATAGTTTTACTCCACTGATCATCCTACTTATTTCTATTTGAAAAGAAAAGGAGAACTAAAGTGCCAGATATTTCAACAATGGAAAACACGTTTTAATTTGAGCTAAATGAGAAATATTAAGGTTGCTACAAGATGGGAAGTATTATCTAATTCCTGATTAAACATCACGTCGTCACAAGGAGGGCATTATTATTTGAGGGTGAAATTAAGCATGTACTCTCTGTCCAAATAAATGCACATTTTTATTGTTAACAGTTAGGGGCACAGAAACAGCAAGTCATATGAATCGTGTGAAAATTTTAAATATACAATGCTAGGTAAAAACATAGGAATACACTCTAGCCAGCATATGATAAAACTATGATCAATTAAAATGTCAGTGGCCAAAGAGTGTAGATCTTGCAGATCTTGTCAATTATTTGGGTGAGACAAATTTAACAGGCATAATCTTGGAACTAAGATAAGCCTAAATGAGAGAGCATTTCTATAGCAACAAACCTTAATTGAATAATGGTAGCACCTCCTTCTAAGGCAGCTTTAACTGCATCTGTTATAGAGCGGCCCCACTTCTTGTTCATCCCTGAATCTGTGACAGCATACAAAAACAGGTCACTTGGATTGAATGCCTCCGCCCTACGAGACTGATGAGAAGTACTTTTTAGTCTCAGCAGGTGGTCAAAGGGCCCTTGAGGCCCACTTCCAATTACAATGTCTTTGCTGTAACCCAAGGCTGTTTGAACGAAACATTTCGCCACCTGTCAAAAGTCAAATATATGAGAATTGACAAGCTGAGTTTCATCATTTCAAAAAGAAATTAAAAATGAAATAGAAATACATGGAGAGAGAAAGAGAGGAAATTAGAAACATGATTGGTCACATAAATAGACTGTTACGTGAATCTTAGTCGTTCATGCAAAAAGACATCATGTGTTGGATCATCAAAGCACATGTGTTGGAGCAAACTACAATAAAATGCTAAAATATCCATGCGTAAAATTATGACAGAAGAGTGCATCCAGTATGTAATTTGCCCAAGGGTAGGCAAGAAGAAAACTTTAAAAATATTCGGGAAACATCAAACAAAAAATACATGCTATAGGAGCCAAATACGAATTCATGTTAACTTTTTAACATCAAATTTTATTAAAACTAAGACTTCGACAAATATCTTTATAGATCCACAGTATAAGACAGCATTCATACAGATTTGATAAACGTGTAATTTCTAGGTTCCATTTTAAAGCAGTTGTCTGAGCGTCCAAAAGTTTGTAAGTAGAAGCTAAAAACATATTATTTCACCATTTACTTCCACTGTCATATAGTGATTAGTAAAGGATCCTATATAGAGCAACAACAAAGCTACTTTTGTCATCACATCTCCCTACATACTTAAGTATTTGAGGTTAAAAGAGAATTAAGGAGACATTTACAGAAATAATTACTTTAACAGCTGATAGCATTGAAGAACCTTTTGCTAGCTCAGCTGCTATACACGACGCCAATGTGCAACCAGTACCATGAGTGTTACGAGTGTTTATGCGAGAAGAACGCAGCTCATGGAAGTCCTCACCTACAAAAATAAAAAATATTTGAGACTGCTGTTAACATTAACCTTTCACAAACACACATAAATACAAAGAATCTGATTTTGGCATTCCTCAAGAATTAAATTGGGCGTAAGCTTACCATCAAAGAAAATATCAACAGCATCGGATGAATCAGGCAGGTCACCACCTTTGACAAGCACAGTTCTGGAAAGTAAAATCAACAGTATGTTTAAGCACATTGCTTGTTTATCTACGACAATTTTTTTCTATTTTTTATTTTATTCTGTTCATTCAAAGATAATGTACAATTATTCCAACAAAGATTCAGCCCATGAAGCTGAATCAGAAACGCAAACACATAAGAAACTATAGAGTTTAATGTCTTAGAGGAACTGAAAATTTTTGACAATCAGGGTAATGCCTAAAGCAACATGCTTTAGAAAATATCTATATACAACACACCTGCCTCCTTTCCCCTTTCCTTTTTCTGAAGCACTTAAAATTAGTGAAAATTAGATATTATTTTGACAGCAGCGGCATCACTTTGGTCATTTGAAGTAAAGCTGCAACATAACTTAAAATGACATACTCTGTATCTTATTAATTAAAACAACTTGAGAAAATATAAACACCAATCGTACTACGAAGGCGAATTTCATCATTTAAATTTTATTATATCCCAACTAGATTAGCATCCAGCAAACCATAAATCGTATGCAATGCTCAAATATGATACTAATGCAAGAAAGAAGGAAAACAAAGATGCACATTGTCAAACATTAAGCTCATTGATCAATTGTAAAACTAAGCAAGCTAATCTGATAAAATATTAGCAGAAAATTCCCTTTTCTTTAAATAAAAAAATAAATAAAGAAAATATAATCTTTTTTTTTAGGTTTTCATTCTCTTTTGTAATTAAATTTATCATAGTGACCCCAAAGATGAAATTGCAAGAGGGAGGGGGGTGTTTGAGGTGGCATTAAAGGCTTAAAGTTATACATTCTATAACTTCTGCAAGCTTCAACAAACTACTTGGAGAATGATGTTTCTGGAATGTTAAATGATCTTTGTAATGCATATGAAAGAAATTGGTAAACACATGAGCTCCAGATAAGAAATCATTCCATTAATAGCAATTTATCTTGGACAGTAATCACCAAAGAAGGTAACCAAAACTGATAGTAGCTACTCCGTTTGTAATGAACAATTTGAAATCTTATATGTAGATAGCTCTGTAATCTAAATGAATCCAAGACCAATGCCTACAAAATTTATTATTGGAGAGAAATATAATAAAAGAATTTTGCACTAACCGTGGGCCCAAATTATGTAACAACCTTGCAGCAGAACACATGTCTGCAACAGTAACCAGTTGCATACCGCCAAGTAAAGCAGATGCCTCTTTTATATTAGGGGTTACGATGTCAGCCATAGGAAGAAGATTCTCACTGCATTCAGAAGAAATAAGAAGGCAACAATTACCATGCCTTTTTCATATGGCTTCATATGGAAACATTCAAAACAAAAAAGAAAAATAGCAAGATTAAAGCAACTGCTGCAGTGTGTATACAGAGCAATATTGACAAATAATTCTTTTGGTAGGCATAAATGCAAATTATGCCGTTGTGATTGTGACAAAGGTTGCTTTTCAAAGAAGACCTCAAAAGCTACGGCAGTGTTTCCTCTATGGCATATTATTCAATGTAGGTTTGACTGCAGATAAAATTTTAGACGGGAACAGCAAGGAATGCAGTGACAGAGAAAGGTGCTTGAAAGGAGCAATGGTTGAAGAAAATAAGAAGGGGGCTTAAATTTTATAAAGACAGGAACTAGACATATTTGATAAAAAGAAAAATGTTCCAACTAAATGAGTTAAAATCTCCAAACTTCAAAAGTAGACAGAAAAATGTCCAAGTTGCTGCTGAGTTAAAATAAAACTAATTATATACAATTGGCCTGCCAGTGAGTGTTATGTGTTATCAAGAAAAAGAAGATTTTACATACCGTAGCCCAGTGATAATGGAAGGGCCAGCCAGCACATCCCCACTCGTAGATACCATAACAGGATCAATCACCAAAGCTGCCTTCAATTATGTGACAAAGTCAACTTAAAAAGCAGTAAAAATTGCAATCACAAAACAAACCATTCAATTTTACAGCATACCTCGAACTGGAAACTCACTAAGACTCTGAAGAAGAACCTTGACTAGGTCAGTAGAAGGGAGCATGCCTGTTTTCACCTAGAAACAGTTCATAGTATACAACAGAAAAAGCAAGCAATGGATTATGTCTTCAGCATTCATATAATATTTCAACCACTGCAAATAACTGAACCATAATAATTACAACTTATTTCAAGCAATAACTTATATTCTTATTCCTTTCTATTTAACTGTACTAACTGAGAAACAGATTAATCAATTTAAAAAATATAATTACAGCAATCAATTATTTGAATTACCACATCAACTTGCATATCAGAGAGCACAGACTTCAGCTGAGCCGCGACAAAATCTTCAGGCACAATATTTACACCCTGGCAATCATTAAAAAATAATCAGAACAAAATTATCAAAATTAACTGCCATAAAATTTGGTTGGAAAATAATAAATAAACAAATGAAGCTTTTTTAAAATAATAGCAGAGAGAGCAAAGCAAAAACCTGAACACCAGCAGTGTTCTGAGCGGTAACGGCAGTGATAACGGTAGAACAATAAACTCCACGAGCGGCGCAAGCTTTGAGATCGGCTTGAATTCCGGCGCCAGCTCCGGAATCGGAGCCGGCGACCGTCAGAACGTGTGGAATTTTCATCTTATACTGTTCGTTCGTCGTCGCCGAAGCAGCATCGTAATCGTCTTGCATTGCGACAAACGTCCGCGTTCCGTACCTTGAATTTGTCAACTGCAAAGCTCTCAAAAGTTAAAACTCTAGAATCCTGACAAATTTAGAGAATAAAATAAAAAAATTAGAAGTTTAAAAAGGTAATAAAAGATAAAAATATTGATAAGATTCTATCGATGATATTATATTGAGTGACTGCTAGAGTCTTCATTTAACATTTTAGAAAATAAAAATTATTATAGTTATTATTATTATTATCATCACTATTATTATAATTTTTGTTTTTCAGTTACCCTGTGGAAGGAGAGACTGGAGGGGACAATAGAGCAGGCCATGCGAAGCTCGAAAATAAGAGCTTTTCCGCTTTCAAATGCGTTCGGTCAAAACAGAGAGATAGACTTGCTTTTCCAAGGGTAAAATGATAAATTCATCGTTGTGTTAAACAGCCTCCTATTAAAAAAATTGCAGGACTTAATTAATTGATAATAAAAATTTCTGTTAAATAGTCTTTTTTTATGGACACAACAACGACTTCAACGTAAATTATCTAAATTTTAGGATTTTTTTCATTTGGGTTTGTGAGAAGAAATTCAGACCAAAAGTTTTAAGAATATATTACTTCTTATTAATTATATTCAAGTCCTTACCAACTAAAATTTGATAAAAACATTATCAAGATTCGCATTATTTTTTAATTTTCAAACTTTAATTCACTTACCAACAAACTGACCTCGTTAGTTTTAATAAAGTGATTTCATTACTAAATGAAGAGCTAAATTGAAAATTTTAAATATAACAATAAAATTTTTTTGATAAAACCAAAAAAAAAAGGCTTTGGTAAATTTTTTTTAAGTAACTCGAAAACGAGACCCAAAAAAGGAAGATACGTTGTCGTTTTAACACAATTGAGTACAGCCCCGTGATTTTAATCATCTAGGCGCAAATAAGGCAAAATTGTCCCGCCACTCGAGACCGCGCAATGTAAATTTTGAAAACCTCCAACAAACTGACCTCGTTAGTTTTAATCTCACTAAATGAAGAGCAAATTGAAAATTTTAAATATAACTATGAACTCTCTTTTAACTAAGGCAAAATTGTCCCGCCACTCGAGACTGCGCAATGTAAATTTTGAAAACCTCATACTCACTCACTATGAACTCTCTCTACCTATCTCTCTCTCTCTCTCTCTCTCTCTATACTTGTTCCGCACGCCGCCGGTCACCGAACGTCACACGCCATCTCCGGAGCATATCGTCTACAATACCAAATTGAAAGATCAGTTGAGTTCCATTTTGAATCAATTCTATCACTTGCTGCTTAGCCAAAAACCAAAAAAAAATAAAAATCATTTCTAGGGTTTCACTAGGGCGCGTTTGGATTTTTTTTTGCCCTTTTTGAGTTGCGAACATGCATGTAACTGACGGTGCTTATAACATAGTTGTTCAATTTTTGTATGTTTTTATCAATAATGTATTTGATTAATAAGTATGACAACTGTGCTTGATTCGTGTACAAACGCGTAAGATTTTTTTTTTGTTCTGTTTTGATTTGAATGTTATTTGTCATTTGTTACTTAACATATTGTCTTTAGTTATATTTTCATATTGTGAAATTCTTATCTAATGCTTAGAAGTTTGGGTGATAAATACTTTTAGAGTCAGTTTGATGAAGGGACTTTAATGCGTTTATGCTTGTATTTGTATCTTCATTTCTGTTTGTTTGGGTGTACATTAAGTGCATTATTAGGTTAGTTTCTTACTAAAATGCTTACAAACTTTTGATTGTAGTGTAATTAACAGTTCTTTTCAAATTTTCTTTGTTTTTGATGTCTCTCTATTTTCTTGCTTGGTGTTGAGAAAGTTTTGTGTGGCAGGTTTCTGGACATGGAAATGGCTTTTCGGCCAAGAATTTGTTGAGCCATGACTGGGTGAAAACATGAGGTTAACGCAGCATTCGTCTTCTATCTATTTCTAGTGCCCTATACCGATCATTACTATTATTATTTTTTTCATTGACTAATTATTTGTAGTCGATATGAAGTTGGAGCAATTCGGGTGAAGGTTACAATTGCGGCAACAAGCTTCCTAAAGTTAATTGGTTACAACATGCCAACGCACATGAAAATTTTTCACACCAAAATAAGTTCTTGACTTCGAATTTTCTTTTCTCCTTAGAAACACAAAAACCACATGCTGAAGGAGCAATAGGTGCAAGGTCTGTTATAATCATATACATATGAATTTTTATTGTATGGAATTAGTTCCTTTTATTCCTTTTTTTTCTTTTTTGTCCATTTCATAGTTTATGGTGTAAATTTATTTTGTTATATACTGGAGTTGAATGGGTGTCATTGAGAACCATAAATTAATGTGCTGAAACTTGTCTGTAGATGTTGGATCCTAGGTCAGCCAGTGATTTTGATTAAATGGAGAAAATGCAGTCCAATATAATAACTCAATCTTGTGATTGATTATCATCTATAATTCGTTGTCGCAAACTCATTATCATGCCCACTTTGCTTCATAACTTATCAGAGAATGATATCATCATCTAAGAAACAGCCACTTACCAATTTTTTTTTTTTTGAATTTGGAAATGCTATTTCTTTTCTTGTTAACTTGGCGCCTTTTGGTTTTTAGCAATTGATTCAAGAATTACAGAAAAATAATCTTACTGGATATGTTGTGCTTAAAGGGATTTCAAGCTGTTTGGACTTATTTATATTTATATTCATATTTAAATGCACAATTCATTCTTCTGACTGAAAGCTTTTTGTCTTTGAGGTTAATGACTGGTCGAATTCAGAGTTTTCCAAGATTACACAGTGCTGAAGTTGAAAAGGTAAAATTTTGCCACGTCATTCTTCAGCAGTAGTTTATACTTTTTGTCTTTCATGTGTTCCAATTCCAACCATAGTGCTTCTTGATACTTGTCAATGTGCTACCATTTTCAAATTTGATGGCAGTCGTATCTTTTTTACTACATTTTCTACTACCATAAGCTTTCTCTGCCCTGCCTTTTTTGTGCCCTGACCAAATTTCCTATAAATGATGTGAACTCAAAATAATGAATGGTCATATAAATATGTATGTTTAAACTTGTATCCAGTTTGTAGAGATTCAGAGTTAGATTTTATTGTAATTTTATCGATTAAAATGTTGCTTTTTGCAGGCTTGGCACACTCTTTCCAGCCTTCAGATATCTTGCAGGAACTACATAAGACCTGGAGTAAGTACTCCAGTTGAGCATTCTGATAATGATGCATCACATGATGTCAGCAAAAGAGCTTCTTTACAAAGCTCATCTGGCAGCAGTAAATTTTCTGAACCTATGCATAGCCATCAAAAGGGCAGTCAAATCAATTTCAATGTCAATGAACCTGCAAGGTGTATGGGCAGTTTTCATCTATCTAATAATGTCAGAGACATAAAAGCTGGAAAGGGTCTTAGGGGGCAAAATGAGATTAAAGCATCAGTTGTAGCCAATGCTCATTTTAAATTTTCAGATGGATTCAGCAATCACACTACAGAGGCTGGCCAAATAGATGAGTCTGCAGAAGTTTTGGCCAATAAAATAGATGATGATGAAATACTTGAGGTAACTCATATTACTTGAGTATAGAATTAGGCAATGGGATAACACAAAGTACAGACCAATGGAGTCGGTTTGACTTGATCAGAAGTGATTCTGATTGGAATAGTTAAGATATCTTGATGTAGTCAACCAGAAATAGTTTTTACTTTGTGAATGCATTCTGGTTGATTGTACTGGAAAATTGTATTACTATGTTTCAACTTGTATATACTGTTTTCTTATTGCACTTATTTTAATCAGTGTGGAGCCTTTTTCGTTCATTCCGACTTTAAATTTGATACAATTGAGCAATCCTTCTGGATAAATTATGGAGGTGCTATGTTTTGCTCCGATCCAAAGTCAAACTTATGTTATAGTTTTTTTCAATTGGATATTGATTTTTCTGCACTCATCTATCGCATGCATTAATTTCGTGTTTTTGTTCCAGACTATTGATGTAGACCAAATCGTCATGGAACACTACCACTCTAGTTGCACCCCTAAACCGTCGATTTCTAAGCTTCCGCCCATAACCCCCAATGTAGGCAATAACAAATTTGCTAGCCAAGATGAGACTTGTTTACCTCCTGAATTATGCTCGATCTGTAATCATGGACGTAAGGTATGTATGTTTTTTGAATAGTTCCTGTTGTAATTCTAAGACTGCTGTTAGTTTTATATGCCTGATTCTGGAGATTAATACAGCTAGGACTATGCCCAGAAGCATCTAATCATATACAAGATATGAAGGACATGTTGATTGCCATATCAAATGAACTGCTTGACAATGCAACCAACTTGAGTCCAGCGCAGACAGAGAAGCTTCGCCAGGAGAGGTTTCAGGCATCCTCTGTCTTTGTGCACTCTTCTTTCATTGTCTTTGTTTTTCTTTTCTGGATCTTTAATTTTGATATTTTCAGTGGAAAAAATTATTAACAATAAAATTTATAGTGAAAAAAGAGAAAGAAAAGAGTAGGCAATCAGAGCATAGATCAGAAAGTGCTATTGGATATTGTACATTTCAAGCATAGTCTTATTTGTAAAATTGCTCTGCAACTTGAGGGGTTAGAATTGTGTTTTATGCCTGTGCATATGATCGCTGTTAGGTTGCAGCTGAGCAAGCAGATTCAGCAGCTTGAGGGGCACCGTCAGGGTGAGGAAAGACAAAAGTCGCATTTTTCTGCATCAACAACTCGCACTTATCAATATGAAACCCCTCGGCCAGCTGTGCTCAAGATAGATCCCATTAGATTTGATGCCCAGGTTCATCTATATAATGAATCAGAACGGTATGGAAACTGGAATTCCTCATCAGTTTCATTCTCTTCTGGGGACAGGCTTGGTGTTTCATCATATCCTGTTGAGAGGGAACCATTCATACCTAAAATTATTAAGGTTAATTATATTGAAGGATCAAATGACCAAAAGTGGAGCAGTTGGGATTTCCCATGGACAAAAAAGCTGGAGGTATGGCTCTGAATTATTGGTATCTTCTCTCTGCATTATCTATCTTGATTGTGGTTTGCCTGCTTAAACTTTTAGGCCAACAACAAAAAAGTTTTCGGAAACCACTCATTCCGCCCGAATCAGAGAGAGATCATAAATGCCACCATGAGTGGACATGATGTTTTTGTTCTAATGCCAACTGGAGGAGGAAAGAGTCTGACTTATCAGGTGAATTAGCTTTTCTTTTGTTATGTTCTTTTTGTTTGGACATCATTTACTAGCTTTATTACCTATGTCTATAGCTTTTTCTGTCTCAGTTTATGGTTGTATTCAGTTATACACTTAGCTTTTTGACCAGTTTGGTGACTAGAAGAATTACCAGTGCCTTACAGCATTCTTTAGACTAGTCTTAGACTAACAGAATAATGAATTTTTTTTTTGGCAAATAATTTTTAAAGTTCTAGTTTTATTGGAAAAATTTTCTTTAGAGTTTGATACTTCATTAATGCTAGGATATAGACCTTTTAATACTTGAAACTATAGGATTTTACACATTTGTTCTTTTCGTCTTGCAGCTTCCTGCTCTTATATGTCCAGGTATAACGTTGGTAATTTCTCCTCTTGTGTCACTTATTCAAGATCAGATAATGCATCTGTTGCAGGTAATATTTGCTGCGTTAGTGTTGTAAATCACTTTTTTATCATTAGCTTCTTATCTGGTGACACAGTATTCCCATTGGTCTGCACTATAGGCAAATATACCTGCTACTTTCCTAAGTGGCAATATGGAGTGGACTGAACAACAGGAAATTCTTAGAGAACTTAACTCTGATTATTGCAAATACAAGCTGTTATATGTCACACCAGAGAAAGTTGCAAAGTAAGTGTTACCTATATCAATTATGATGCTGCAAATGCTGTTCATTAAGTCTAATAATTACTTCTGCACCATTACTTGTATTGTATTACTTTGAAACCAGAGGAGCACCAGATGTGTACAACTTTGTTATATTTATAGCTGACTAATGCAGAGCAAATTGGCATTTACAGTAGTGCCAGATGATAAATATAATATATCTAAGAGCAGATGAGTAGTAGCTGGTTTAGAGTTTTTTTTGGGAATGAAGTGCTGCAAATGTTTTTCTTTTTCTTCTTCTTCTTCTTATTATTCTTTTTTGCTTTATCTGTACATAATTCTAGAGATCTCTTATGTATTTAGCAAGCAAACTCTATATAATCTGTAGCCTTATGTAACTTGTATCAAGTAAATATACTTTTGTCTTTTCAACAGCTTGTACTCTAATTTAGGGCATGCTGGGAATAAGTCTTTTGTTTTTTGGCCCCATCTATATCTGAGCTGGCTGGCTTGTCAAATGTTATTCTGTAGTTTATATGATGAACTTGTTAGGCAGTTAAGTAAGGCATGATACAAGATTGATCTTGGATGTCATTTTGCCAGAATGCATTAATCTTGAATTTCCTCTTCCCTTCATAAACCAACTGCTAGGCCCTAAGCCTTTTAATGTACGTGGCAATCACAAATTAAACTATTAGCTTATAAGGTCTATTGTAGCTGTAGAACAGGTTTGGGGATCTAATACCATATATATATATATATATATATATATTTGTCTCTCCTCTCTCTCTTCACTGGGGGTGGGGAATTGGGGACTCAACTAATAAGAAAAATAATGCTGACATGCTTTAACATGTGGACTTTGAAACTCAATCGTATAAATTGACCTGTGCCATTCATGCATACTAGTAGCTCAATTGGATCATGAAAAGCTGATATTGGTTATGTTTGATCTTTTCCAACTACTAACTCATATGACATGTTCTGTGGTTTGACTGCAGAAGTGATGTTCTATTGCGACAATTGGAGAGTTTAAATGCCCGTGAGTTGCTTGCAAGGATTGTTATTGATGAAGCTCATTGTGTGAGTCAGTGGGGACATGATTTTAGACCAGACTACCAGGTTTTGGTTTGAACTTTAAAATCCTATTCCATTTTTTTGCCACAGATTATTAGCTGTTTTATGGCAAGTGATCATTTTAAATGTCCAGGGTCTTGGTATCTTGAAACAGAAGTTTCCAAATACTCCAGTGTTAGCTTTGACAGCTACTGCAACAGCCAGTGTAAAAGAAGATGTTGTGCAAGCTCTTGGTCTTGTTAACTGCATTATTTTCCGCCAAAGTTTCAATCGCCCTAATCTATGGTAAGTTTTCAATGAAGATGATCTGTCCTTGAATTCTGATATCATCACTCATTCTGGAGGATCACAGGTTTTCAGTAATACCCAAGACAAAGAAATGTCTGGATGACATTGACAAGTTTATTAAAGAAAACCACTTTGATGAATGTGGGATTATTTATTGTCTTTCAAGAATGGACTGTGAAAAAGTTGCTGAAAGGTTACAGGTTGGTCTTTCTTATGTTCAGTTTTTCCTTCTTAAGGGGTTTTCCAAAGCTTATCAGGATTGCTTACTGTTTTTTAGTAAAGGTCCCTCTTAGTTTCTTGCATCTATGCTAGTAGCGTGAGATGCTAAGCAGGAATGATGTTCAAGAGGAGCATTTTATTTGTCAAAATTGAATCAACAATCTCATTTTCAATATGTAATCTATTTCTCAACTTTCTAGTTAGAGCTTGGTGGTTTTCAACTGTGCACGCTCTATATCGTATAATAGATTGCATGTTATTATGTAGCTACTAAATGTGGAATTTTGATTTAGACAAGAGTAAGATGTTTGTAATTCCTGGTATTATGATAGGCCAAGATATGGATGCAATTTTCTAATGGCAGAGGAAATAACTTAACATTCGTGCTGTTTCTCCTTAATTTGGCATGAGTTCTGCCTGAATGTTGATAGTAGTCTTGTTTTGCACATGATTTCTGCTCTTGTTGCTGTCTAATAAACTTTTAGTAAAAGTTCTGTTGACTGATGTGCTTGCTTTCTTGGATCTGTCTTCCTTGATCAGTTACTTGTTAGTGATTAGGTGGAGTCTCTATTATCTTGCCCTTGTACATATATAAACTTCTTTAAGAGTGACTTCTTGTAATTCTTGTGGTGTTAGCAGATTCCATCTATGCTCATCAACCGATAAGCATCAGCTTTAGAAATATAAGCAACTAAAAAAGTAGCTAGAGCTTCAAGATCTATGAACTATATGATTGCATGGTGACATAAGAAAAATGTTACTTTGGCTGTTGATGAGTTGTTGACAACCATCTGATTCGATTTCATGAAATTGTTTATTTGCCAAGGGTTAATGTTTTCACCATGCATGTTCGTAAGCTCATGCACTAATAAGGACTCAGATGGTTGAGTGCACGGGTAGATGTGTGCAAATGTTTTTCAAGTCAGTAGTTGGTATAGATTATTTGTCCTCTATTGCTTTTAAAAATTGGAAATTGCTTTATTTGGTTTTTAGTTGACAATTGTTGGGATTCAGATAGTTAATGTTGAATGGCTCAGATTACTTATCTTAGGGCCTGAGATGTTGAATACTTCAGATCACCTTTCTTGTTTCATTTTCTATATAATTTGCTTGAACTTAATTTTTTGTCGTCAGTTTTAGCTCAGATGTAATGTTGTTCGTTATTTGCCCTTCATTTTCCCTTTTTATGTTCCTATTCAGAAACTGCAAATTGTTTGACATTGTCTTGGCATCTTTCTTCCTTTTATTTTCTGTTCATTTTCCTTTCATTATACTTCAAACATATGTTAGCTTAAGATAATGCGTGCATTGTTCAGGAATGCAGACACAAAGCAGCTTTCTACCATGGTAGCATGGATCCTGCACAACGTGCCTTTGTTCAAAAACAATGGAGCAAAGACGAGATTAATATAATTTGTGCTACAGTTGCATTTGGAATGGGTATCATTGACCGCTGTTGAATGATGCTTCTATTGGTTGATTTATGAAAATTGTCAGTTACTAATACATGTATTTTATAGGTATCAATAAACCAGATGTTCGCTTTGTAATTCATCATTCTCTACCAAAGTCTATTGAAGGTTACCATCAGGTAATGACTGAGATATGTCATCGTTGCCTTTGAAAACTGTTATTGTTGAGTCAATAGTTGATTATCATGATCATTCATTATATGCATATTATGCTTGTCCCATGTCTCAGGAGTGCGGTCGGGCTGGTCGAGATGGTCAGCGTTCATCTTGTGTGTTGTATTACAGTTACAGTGACTTTGTAAGTCAGTCCAGCCTTGCTAGTGCATCTTGTTGTTTCTTGCTAACTCTTCAGTTTGATGGATGTATGTTAGTTTTCATTTGGACATTTGATAATGCCAAATATGCTGACAGCGGCTGCTTCTATTTTATTTATTTATTTTCCATTTTGCTCTCTAATTGTTTGTTCTATGCTTCACTTCATTGGTTGCTTATAAATTTCCATCATTTTGCAGATAAGAGTCAAGCATATGATTAGCCAAGGAGTGGCTGAGCAAAGTCCATTTACCCCGGGACATAATCGTTTCAATGTGACTAATTCTGGGAGGGTACTGGAAACAAATACTGAAAATCTTCTAAGAATGGTAAATGATATAAAACTTGTTGCAATTTCCATCATTGTCATCCTTCTAATTTGAATCAGATATGTAATGAATAATGGTTTTAACTGTTTCAGGTCAGTTATTGTGAAAATGATGTCGACTGTCGACGCCTACTTCAGCTTGTGCATTTTGGAGAAAAATTTGATAGTGCACGTTGCAAAAGAACATGCGACAATTGTTCCAAGATTAAAAGTTTTATTGAGAAGGATGTGACTGAGACCGCAAAGAAATTGGTTTGATACATTTTTTCTCATTTCCTTTTCATGTAGGAACAAATTTATATTGGATTTGAGTCATTTTAACATTCAGTTGTATTGCTTTTCCAATCACACTTTCTGTATATGTTTCTTAGGTTGAACTGGTGAAATTAACAGGGCAGCAGTTCTCATCATCTCATATTTTAGAAGTCTTCAGAGGTTCCTTGAACCAATATGTACGTCTAAAGAATAAATTATATGCTTGGTACTGTTCTTTCAGTTACATACAACACCAACTCCAATCTGCCTCACCTCAAATTAAATGTATCCCCCACTGCAAGAGTTAAGCTAACTGAGCTATCCTTTGGGGATATTATATGCTTGGAACTTGGCTTGTTTTTCTTTCTTGTAGTGTTGTCTTCCTTACATCTTTTTATGCCAAAACTAGGTCAAGAAACACAGACATGAGACTCTGAGTCTGCATGGAGCAGGAAAACATCTTGCCAAAGGTGAAGCTTCCCGCATATTGCGTCATCTTGTCACTGAGGATTTTCTTGTGGAGGAGGTGAAGAAAAGTGATATCTATGGATCTGTATCATCAGTATTAAAGGTACTTCTAGTTGCTCCACATTTTTCAGCACTATATTGTGAAAAGTGATCATTGTCGTTGAGAACAGGGGGAAAAAATGCTTTGCTGTTGATCTACTTTTCGTTTTAAAAATTTGCTTTTGTGATCTTTTATTTATTTTTAGGTGAATCAATCCAAGGCCCACAATCTCATCATTGGCAGGCAGAATGTTGTATTAAGGTTCAAACATTTTGTTGACTCATTCCTTGCTTTATACTGAAATTACAGTGACGAATTCACTAATGCAAATATTTTACTGGAATTGTATATAAGATTCTTTCCTCTCAATGGGGGTTCAAATGCCTTTCCTTAACCCTTGATTCTTTTGTCTTTCTTAAAGTCTACCGTTCGTTGTCCCCTGAAACAGCATAAGGCTTTTTTTTAAAAAAAAAAAACTATAATGTTTAGACTTGACATCCGAAAATAGCAACCAATTTTAACTCTGTGCTTGGTTCAATCAAATTCTCTAATCTATTATCATTGGAATTATATCAGCAGCAAAAGCTTTTAGTTTTCCTCAGATATCATAGCTGCCATGCACACTTGATCTTGATGCTGAATTACTAATATCTGATGTACTTTGCAGGTTCCCTTCTGCCACAAACTCAACTAAGTTGAGCAAATCTGATGTGACCCCTGCAAAAGGCACGCTTACATCTGGGAAGCTAAGTCCTTCAAGGAATGACACTCCTCCCCAACCCCAAAGTGAAGTAGACTTGGTATGTTGTCATTTGTATCTTATTATTATCTGCTTCATGAGAACTATTTGCCCCAGACGGCCTACTCCAACTTTTTCTCTCTTTTTTTTTTGGTTTGATATGACAACAGAATCTCTCTGCCAAATTATATTCTTCTTTGCGAATGCTCCGGACTGTGCTTGTGAAAGAAGCTGGAGAGGGGGTCATGGCATACCACATCTTCGGGTGAGCTCTAAGCCATTCTTTGATCATTTTCACTTTCTGAATATGTTGAGATGTACATGTTACAAAAGTTTGAATATGTTTCCTGGTATTATGTTCTTGTAAGTTGCAATTTTTCTTTGATATGCCCTGGTGTTCACGCTCTCTCTTGCTCAGGAATGCTACGCTGCAGCATTTAAGCAAAAGAGTACCCAGAACAGAGGAAGAACTACTTGAGATCAATGGCATTGGAAAGTAAGTTCTGCAATTGGGTTATGTTAATTGCTCAAACAAACTACTAATTTACTATTTTGGCTTCATTCAGAGCAAAGGTAAGCAAGTATGGTGTTCGGTTGTTGGAAACCATTGAATCTACCATCAAGGAATTCTACAAGACTGACAAAAACGGTAGTAGTAGCAATGACAGCAATGATTCAGGAAAAAGGAGAAGAGATGAGAATGAGGCTCCGAACACAAACAAAGGTGATGATGACTTCACTAAAACCACTGCTCGATCAAAGAAAAAGGCATCCAAGAGTCAAAACAAAACTGTTGAGGTTAACAATTATAACGAGCCAGATTCTTACAAGTGCGTAGATGACCTGGATTTTGATGAATATGATTATGTTTATGAAATGAATGGCTCGTCAACAATGCCTGATCAGAATAATGGAGGAAGAGTCCTACCTCGGTGGTCAACGTTTTCAGAAAATAGTTAATGTTGGCCAATTTGGAATTAGGGTATCATTTTTGTCAAGATAACAGATGATATCTTATTTTGTTTACATTTCTAAGTTAAATGTAAATGAAAAGGGCTTCATTTTTTCCATGAAGTGTCTTGTGGCAATCAGCTATGCCTTCTGTTACGAATAACGGGAATTCGGGAAACTTCAATTTCTTTTCCTTTCCCATCTTGCAGAAAATGAAATGACAATTTTCTTACAAGAGCTTATGTTTATAATTTTAGTATATACCAAAGTTATGACTTATTTATTAACGGTCACATACTCTACGTGTCATATCTCTAAAAATCCAACTTGATATAGAAACAAAACAATTATGAAGCAATGCATTGGTTGGTTTAGAAACTAAAAATTATCCTGAATTCTTGTTAACAAATTGATTTGACTGTTAATCACCAAAACGTAATCAGCTTCGTGTAAAATTTTTTAAAATAGTTGTATTTCCGATTACATGGTACTTTTGTAATAATTTCTTATAATTCTTATTTATTCGTACTGTGCAAGTTTTACAAAATGCCGTATAGCGGGCCAAAAATCCCAGTTCTGGACAAAAAGCGCCGAGGATAACCCCCAATCATAATTAGTCCTCATAAATTGAAACAATTCTGCGGCTGCCAATACTTTAAATATTTTTGTCATAAATATAATATTTGTATTCTACGAGTTCAAATAATCAAATCATTAACTGACTTTTATTTAGTCTAAATTTACAGCATTTACATAAAAAAGAAGCAGATTTGCACAAGTAATTAATCAATATTTGTTCAATTTACAGAAATCAATGGCTGAAAGTTAAACACAGAGCTCTGAACACATTTCTACTATGTACAAACTGTGTATTATAATTATCTTTTTATCATAACTACTTGCTCTTCACAAATTCACACACATTTTTCACATCATTTCGGTCAGATTTGTATACCATGGTCCATGGACACTGACCGAAACATTAGCTGCAACCACCAGCACTTCTACTGCTTCCACCACCTTCGCACTCAGGGTAGCAGCTCCGACCTTCCGGAGGGCCAATTCAGCCAGTTTTCTTCCTTTTGGACCAGTTCCCCCCAGCACAAGCCCTCTTGCAGCCAAATATACAGCTCGGGATACCCTTTCAAATATCGGGTCTCCAGCTTGCAGGCTCTTTCCCAACATCCTGGCCATTACTTCCTTTCTTGGTTGAAGCTTGTCAAAGTTGACCGACTCCTCATCCTCACTTGAAAATCTGCTGATTGTTTCAACGATTTCTTCAATACCTGCCTCTTCAGCATGATCTAAGAGCTCCAAGAGTCTTTCAGTGCACTTTGACACTACATTTTCCATGTCCATAGGACTGGCCACCACCCGCTCACCTAGGAGGGTTTGTCGGCATACAAGAATGCTGGAATTGAAATCCTTCAGTATTAGTAAGTGATATATAAAGTAGCTCATTCATCAAGTTGGATAAGGAGGTCAGATATACACTACGTGGAAAAGTACTCACCTGTTGGAAATTACGATAATCTTTTGAATTTGAGCCTGCACAGCCCTCAACCGCGGGAGGTTGAGCATTAAAGTTTCAGGCAAAGCTTCTTGAGTTATTCCAGTTATTGCACTTACTAACTTCAACAAGCCAAGCCTCACCAACAAATCAAGTCTTTCACCCTTGCATTCTGGCAGCTGATTAACTGGCCCAAAACCAGAAGACCGAGAAGATTTAGAAGAACAGCAACTGCAATCAATCATGACATAATAACTCAACTCAGAAATGTGAACCAGGTTAATATCTGCATCCTTACCTGCACTATTTGACACATCAGAAGTATGAGGAGATGTGATTTGGTTTCCACTTGTCTTCACTCGAAAGCTTCCACCAGTTCTAAGGGTGGTAGAAGGCAAGGGCAACCCAGATGATGTTTCCTGGCTCACCAGATCTGAAAGAGAACTCTTGTGTTCTTCCCATTCATGATCTTTGCACGTCCAAACGGATGAAAGCCACTGCAAAGTCACTGGTAGAGAGGTGTGTGCATCAGAGGGAGGTCCATAACGGTCAGCAAAACCTTTTCTAAGATACTCCGAACCAGCAGGCCCCTTCAAAAAAGGCTCCATCATTCTCATACGTGCCCTGATTATCTCTTGCTGAAGAGCCTGGAAGAAATCATTCCATGTTATACCCTTTGAAAAAGGATGCAAAAGTAGTGCGTGACCCACCACTAAGGCACATTTTATTGCTTTAAAGGTAAAACTTAGAAAGTTGATGTGCTTTCTGAAAAAACTAATGAAGTTTACTAGCATCACGCATGAGAGATCAATCTACCCGGACATAAAGTCCATGGATTGAAAAATGAAGAGAAAACAGGGAAAAAGAGGAATGAATACTCACTCGAATCTGCTCTAGAACAAAGCGCAAACCCTTGATCATTGCATTGACATATGAATAGTTCGATTCATCTCTGGTCTGACATATCTCAGCTAACTCTTTCAACAACTTCTGGTGATTAGCCTTCATTTCATCATCATTAGCAGGGGCAGAAAGTCTCTGCAAAGTGGTCAATGCAAACTCTAGAATCCTTCCAAGGTAGTCAAAATCCAAGCTACCTGAACTCAGCACCTACAGGAAATTTAACAGATTCAATATCAGTGTATGAGAAAGTGGCAGTGGTACAAGCTGTTATGATTACCACCTGAGAAAGAATTTCTGGATCAATAGCTTCAGTAATCTCTTCTCTCCAGCTTTGGGGAGCCATCCCACAAATTTCATCCCTCACTTCCCTCACAAGTTGAATAATCCGGTCATAGTTGTGTTCATCTTGTTTCACAGATTCTGCAATACCATCCCAAAAAGCCTCCTCCATTGTTTCTCTAACCTTATCCTGTAAAGTGAAGAAAAGATAAACGTAAACTTTTAAACTTGTCCTCAATGCAATTTAAACAATTTTCGTGTCCCAATTTCACAGGTACAATTCAGTGACTTCCCACAAATAAACTTTCCTACTATGAAAATTCACCAACCTTGATAATGTTTGGTTTTTCATCATTGACGGTGAATATATCAAAAGCAGCATAGTGCCGATTGTGTAAATATTCATTGATAATCACTTCATTCTCTGTAACAGACCATCTTCCGACAAATGAAGCCAATTCACCACCGGCAGAGCTGGTTCCAGAAGCAGAGGAATCAATTCTTTTGGTTACAGATGGATTTTCCTCCCTAAATAAGGAGCGAACATGGCTTGGCCTCCCAGCACCCTTAGTTTGGTTACTTTTATGATCCAAGCTAGAAACAGATGCAGAGGCAGCTGAGGAACTAGGTGGACTGGTAGATAAGAAGTTTGTGATTGGCGACCCTATTGGGCTTCCATTTTCCTTCGCTTCAAAATATTTAGATCTGGTTTCAGATAATGCACATTCCATACGCTCTATCCCAGCATCTCCACTAAGATGTCGGACTTTTTCCCTTAGAAGTTTTTGATCGTCTGTAACCTGCATCAAGTAAAATTTCGGGATATATACACCTATGAAAATGCTTTTGGGTCAGGGGTTGACCAAAAAACGATAGAAAATGAATCAATACAGTGTATTGTACTTATTATTGTTAATATTTGAAAGATAAATTAAAAAACTGCACCTCCTCTAGATAAAAAGGAATATCCAATCAGAAATCAATAATGTAACTCTAGGTTTACCATGAGTCAACAGAGATAAAAGCAAAAAGGACCTGGTCAAAATGATGCAATTCTAAATCAAGTTAGCAGCACTCTTCATTTTACTTTGTTGGGTTGCTAGAACCTATTTATCTCATGCATGCTCGTACATCTCTCTAGAAATAATATCAATGAGAGGGCTACAGCTATAGACCTGTTTCTGGATTGCCTTCAAATCATGAGTAAGAGCACCATTATCTCCTTCTGCAGTCATCTTGCATTTATGAATCATTGAGAGTTCAAGCTGGCAAGCTGCTCTCACCAAATCATCTTCCAATGACTTGGCATCCTTAACTTTCCACATCACAAAGCAATTCAAGTAAGAGCACCATGCTTTATCAAATGCAGCAAGCTGAGACCTGAGGGTCCAGCGTTTTGGCAAAGAGTCAGACTCTTCATCAGAACTCTGTATTGGACCCTCCATTATAACCTTTATCAATAACTCAAACTGTCTAATAAATTCTTCAGCAGACTTCGCTAGAGCAATCTCACGCTCACCTTGCCCACTGAAAACAGCATCTGGATGACCCAATATCATGTAAGCACAAAGGACTACTCTCACTGGATACCTTGATAATTTAGCTGGAGTTCTACCTGCCTCCCTTGAAGAACTTACTTTCTTTGCCTCTCTGCTCCTAAGAGGTGTTCGAGGAGTAGGCCTTTTCTTCGGAGATGCGACTCTTTTAAGAAGGTGATCAATGTTATCCAAACAAGATGAATGATTGCCCGCTGCATCAACAGCACTAAAGATTTTAAAGCGGCTCTCGAGCCGTTCAAGCAGAGTTTTCACTGTTTGAAGGGTAGTTGTAGATTCGATCTGAAGAGCCAGTTGCTCAAATGGCGTTGACTTAACAGAAATTTCATTAATTTTTAAGGCATCATAAGATCTAGCCAAATCCAAGGTACTTCTCCTGTGCTTAAGGAATTGTCTCCAACACCTGATGAAAGCAAAAAATGTCGGGCTTGAGATCATATCTTCATACTCAAAAAAGCGGGGGCGGGGGGTTTGGTTGTGTGGGAAGTGTATGAAACAACACAATCACACACAAGTTTATCCCAGGTATAGAGGGATATGATAAACTAATCACATCCAATAAACAATTACTAAGCCAAAGCAAACTTAGATACTGTACAGAACTTATGGCTGGTTAAGGTCAGCAAAGATTTAATACACAGAATAACAGAAAGCAACAAATCTGTGAAGCTCTCAAAAAGCAAATTCAAATTCAGCCACCTTGCTAATTTTCTCGAAAGGACATCAGCCTGCTTGTCCATCCTATTCCAATTTACTCGAACAGTATGTAACCTTGCTCTCTGCCTCAGATATTCTGCTCTTTGCCTCTTTGCCTGATATAAATTATTCAAAACATCAAATATGCAAAGTAGTCGAGTAGCTGTCAAAGTAACAAAATTAAAAATGAATATATGATTAAAACGTACAGAAAGCTTTGCATGTTAGTACGTTCATCTGGCAAAACCACTCAGCGTTGTACAATTTGTGGTTTGAACCCCACTCACATGAATGGGGAGGGGACTTGGTTTTCATTGATGCAATATTTGAAACAAAAAGTAAATTAATTAACTGAAAAAAGAAAGCAAGCATACCCGTTGCAGTCGATCTTCCAACTGCTCCCTCATCTTCCTCCTCTCAACCTCACGCTGATGAGAAACAAACTTAGCTACACGCCGAACTTGCAACATCCTCGCACGTGCTTTCTTCTTCTCTGCTTCTAACAGTCCCAATCGCTTCTTCTCAGCAGCTAATCTCTTTTGTTGAATGGCAGCACGCACACGCTCCTTATACTTACTTTCACGAGTCATCCTTCGCAGTAATGATTGAGATGACCTCTCTTTTAGTTTGTCCCTTTTCTGGCTGTAAGCCTTGAGGATAAGCATCCTATTTGCCTCTGCCTGCTGAACCTTTGATTCCACTTTTGAGCCAAGCATTTCACGTTCCTTCTCGAAACGCATTTCAACCCCAGTTTTAGCTGCTTGCCGTAACTCATCCAACCTAGCAAGGCGCATTTGAGCCTTAGCCAAAATGCTCAGCCTGCAGACTCGATAGTTAATTGTTCTGTAAACTCAATATATTTTGATATTTAGAAATATTTATGAAAAAAAGAAGGAAAAAAGGTTTTCCGAAGAAGAAAAGTTGTTCCAGCAATAATTATTGTGGTGGAATTTTTTAACTGCCATCCTAACAAGTAGTTACAATTTTTTGGGAAAAAAATTGTATCAATAACTGGGAAGCAACTTCAAAAAGTCAAAATTTATCAGTAACTCGGTAATGCCAAAGGATATTGTGTTTTTCTTGCCTTTTAGCTTAGTCCATGCTTTTCTGTGTGAGTGATCTGATCCGTATTAAAAGCCTTTGTAAGCATTAAAAAGGAGACATTCAAGGGAATGTCGACCACCAAAGAGTATTGGAGGAAAATAATTAGGTATCATAAACCCACAAGCCATATCATGACACATCAGCAAAGTGGGATGATCAATAAAACACAATTCAGATAAGGCTTTGAAAAGGAATGATGCCTCGTGGGGGTTCCACATTATCAAACAGGAAGACATCTAGAAAACTGTAGACTGCCTTCCTCCTAAAACTAGACTTATCAAAACCACGATCAGTATATCAACTACCAATGACCCTCTTTAACTTCAAGTATATAAACAGAAAGAGTGAGACAACTATATTCGTATTCTGAGAGACTGTACAATATAAAGATTTTACCTTTTCTGCTGGGCTGCCTGAAGCTTTGCTTCAAGACGCTGACCAAGGTCTTCCTCATTAGATGAAGACCGTGAGGGACTTCTTGGCTTCGGCCGGGCCTTGCTTGACAGCTTCTCATAGAATTGCTACAGAAAGGAAAAGACAAATTAATAAATAATAATATAAAAATTTTAAAAAAAATTTAAAAGCCAAAGTTAAATACAGTTATAAAATAATAATAAAGAGAACACAAAATGAGAATTTCTTAATACTTGGAGAACTAAACACATGTAAAGAGAGTATTTCAAAGTATTCAACCTCAAGATTTCAAGGAGAAAGACACCCATGTGCAAAATAGTAATCAGAAAAAAAGTGCAAAGCAAAATTCACCTAACACAACAGTAACACAACTCACAAGGAAGACTTTTATTTTAAAAAAATTATAACTTTAAAGTTTAAATATTAAATTTTTCTAATTTCAAGAAATTAAATTCAATAACAATTTACAAAGTTTCATATCGTAAATGTTTCATTCATCAGCCTGATCACTTGCTTGATATTCTTCGAGTTTCAAAACTTTAATTCCCAATTATGAATATCAAAGACTTGATCGCCGCAAATAATTAATTAGCAATTAAAACCTTCAAAATTTCTTTTCAGAAAAAAAGTTAAATTCCTCCAGAATAAATAAATAACTTTTCTAAAAAAAGTGAAATTGAATATGAAAACCTGTCTGCGAAGATCCGCGTGGCGGAGCTTGGCTTCGATTTCCTCAACTGTACACGGAGACTTACTACACTCAGCCAAAAGCCTCTTTCTTAACCTCCTCGGCACTCTTGTTGCCGTTGCCGACGAAAACGACGTCGTCTCAGCCACCTTCTCGTCACTCACTGGAAATTCCATCGCTACCCCCGCCGCCGGTCTCACCCCCTCCGACGACTCCATCATCATCACTACTCTACAATGAATATCTCCAAATTCCTATTTCTTTTTTTCTTTACAAAATAATAAAAATGAAAAATAAAATTTGATTCAACAAATTATTAAAAGAGTTAAAAGCTTCTTCGTTTCGTGTTTTTTTTTTTAACCTCTCAGCTTTATTTTGAATATGATGAAGCCAAGTCGTAACGAAGCGTGTTGTTTTTGTGTTTAATAGAACTTATAATCTGTGTATTTGTATTGCTTTATTTATCCAGGTTCTTGACACGTAAGCTTTTGGCCAAACGGTACGTTTTCTAGTTTCTTGTTTGACTTTATGCCCCTGGACTGATATTAATTTACGTTTATAACCTTGTGGGTTTTGGTTTAATGACACTTTAACCCATCTGACGTTGTTCTAATGGCAATTAAGTCCTTTTATTTTAATTTTTTTTTCTGAAAATACAAACATTCCATCCTTACTTTGTTTTTTAAGATTCGAAGATTTGTCTGGACATAAGAAATCTCAATCTGTTATTTACTAAACATCAACTCTTACCCTAAATTATTATTCAAATTAAAATGATTAAGAGTGCAACAACAACTATGATAAGTTGGAATATATATTAAAATAAATTTATCTCCTTCCCCAATTACCCTTGCGTCATAAAATTTTTTTTTGTTTAATTTTACAATCACGTGTTTCTCTTATTTTTATTATTATCTTTTTATGCTAACCACCAGATTAAAACTTTAATGGCAACATAGTTTAACATATAATGGACTTAAGTGCTATTTGTATTAAGCTTGGGGGATTCAAGCGTCATTTAGAGTTCAGACCTTTTAAGTTATAGTTTTATTTACTTGGTTGTACTTTGGAAAGAGTCCTTCAATTTATTAGTTGGGTAAAGTCTAAAAGCAAGTTTGGTATCTTTGGTTGCAATAGCGTGGTTAGGTGAAAAAAACCACAAACCACCCTAAGGGGGTAATGCTTGAATGAGAATATTTTATATAATATTATTAAACTTTACTTTTAATTAATGAAAAATAAATTTAAAACTCGGATGATCCCTAAATAAAACTATTTGAATACAATTCACATCACATTAATAAAAACTGTTTGAATATAATTTACATCACATTGAGTAGTCCAAGTTATTTATCTATCATATGATGTTTAGAAAATGAAATAATGAATTAGTGATATTAATTTGTAGGGAGTCCACCTATTTTTATTTTTATTTTTATTTTTATCATTAATGTGTTTAAAAATTCATAAATAATAAACTTTTAGTGTTCCCACTGTGAAAGCAGACTTTTAAGACTCAAATCCCATGAGATAAAAGCAGTACAGTTTCAATGCAGACAATTTATGGAATCATGCCACTATAATCATTATCGTCCATTTCCTTTTGAAAAGCATAAATATTATAAATATATATAAATGTGCAAGTAATGAAATAAGAAGCAAGTAGAATGTGCGCAATAAATAATCATTACTTGATGTTTGCGTGCATATTAGATAAAAAAAAAATATTTATTTTAACAATAAGTCTAACAAATTCCTTAATCTAACTTAAATACGACGAGATTAAGTGTACGAGATCAAAAAAGTGATCATTAAATTAATTTTAAAAAAAACCTTAAAATTGATATCACCTTGAGTTATCATTTGATCCAAAATTCAACTCAAATTATTGTAAAAATGTTAAGTCACTCAATAAAATAAAATATCATTTTGTCAATCATGAGTTATATGAAATAAAACAATATTATTTCTAGATATTATCATAATGTCATTGCAAATTACATACATGACGATGGAAATGGCCTAACTCTGTTTTCCATGATGGTTTTTTTATAATATTAAAACAAATGAAAATATTCCTATACTTTCTCATTTGCAAACAAAGTTTTTGGGCACAAGACCCATTTTATTGTAATAATCAAAACAATTGTTTATAAACTAATTAATCACATAAGATTCTTGTAGAACAAACAGAGAAAAAAGATACAGAATTCTTAAGCCACTTGAAACTATTTTAATTGATTTAACACTTTATGTAGAATAATAGAAAGAGTTTTCTGTTATTTTTCCAATATTCGAGCTTTGAGTTTTTTTTCTAGAATGCATTTGGGAAGGAAAATTATCAATTTATTTGTGTGTAAAAGATTCTTACTCTTTTACTTAAATAATTTATTGAAAAGGATAAAAGTCATTAACAAAAACTATCTCTTTTAATTGTTGTAAATCTTATTATCAGATCACACATAAGTGGTCCAAAGTGACAATTAAAAGACTATAAATTTTAATACACGTTCAAAATTCAAGCAAAATATATTAACGAGATATATAATTAAGGGTGCGTTTGGAGTAATTGTGCTATCTATAAGTTATTCAAAAATTGAATAATCCAATCACAAACTTATCTTACCATATGGACTAAACGGATTCATAGTGGAAACCCGTAGAGGAGCCGTGAAATCCAATTTGGGCCTAGTAGACATGAGACATGAGTGCACATGAGATTAAGTGTCCACTAAGAAGGATTATAATACACAAGGGTGAGTATGATCAAAATCTCTCAACATACAGACTAAACTCAAAGTGAACAATACTATACTGTTATGTCAGGGCAGAGCGCTATAACAAAAACTTATCCATTAATTATTCAAAATTGTGGAACATTTATCTGTTAGGCATTATTTATATATGCATATATATACACGCATAGCTAAAATAAATTAGGTAAAATGCTTGAATCATAGAATCATCATTCACATTTATTTTTCCTAGTAGCTATTGATTCACATGGATGGCTTCAGTCTAAGGGGGAAAAAAAAAAGAAAGAAAAATTCCTATAGATGAGACCCTGTATAATAAACTTTTAGTTGGAAGCCAACTCATGTCACTCTCATTTTCAAATTCTACAAAGAAGTAGGTTTCAATGTTTCATTTTTCAACCCTATAAAGATGTAGGTACCATGGCTCTTTTCTAAGTTCTCATTGTCATTGTGGGGGGACGTTGATAAAGCTAAAACAAATAAAATTTAATGAGTATTTCATTTTTAGGATTTTTTAAAAAGAATTTTTGAGAAAATTAATTCTATTACATTATAATATTAACTTTCTAAAAAAGCAAGTTCTCTAATTTTTCTTATTATGAAAGATATAATACCGAGATCTAACTCTACTGATAACGATGGCAACTCAAGTTTTAAATTCGAGCTCCAATACTGTGCGTATATTAATTAAAAAGAAGAATTGGCAAAATTTTCAGAATAATTTTATTGACAAAAAGATCTAAAGGACAACATGGTCATTTCCTTGATTTATTAATAATTTAAATTTCCTTTCGGTCTTCGGTGGCAACCAACGACGAGCCGACGACGCTTTACCGTCAAGTGACACGTCCTTTCAGTAGACGTTAGCCACGTCAGCCAAACGAAAGAACACTCGCCATCCGCTCATATTCAGCAGCTTTCTTGCCCACTCTCGCGCGTTTATGAATAATATATGTACTCGCCCTCTCTCTGTCACCCACCTGTTTTCTCAAGCCAATCCATTTCCGCGCCGAACTTTAGAGAATCCTAGAAATATCATTTTTTGTCCGCTACGCGTACGCGTACGCATACGAACGGTTAAACTACAGAAGTATACATAGTCCGGGGTGTACCGGATATTTTGCTTTAGCTCAGAGCGGCTGGTGCCTAGTTGACACCAAAAGCATGTGTGAAAAGCCACGTGTCCGGCAGCCGAATCAGGACAATTGAATTCCAACCAGACAGACAATTGCCAGATGGTGGGCCCCACGTGCGGAGCCCAAATTTGAAAAAGTTTGTGGAAATTTCGGACCGCCCAATTTAACGCCGCTTTTGTTCGCTAAAGCTTACGTGCTGGATTCATACAGCCCTGCAATTATTGCTCTCGAATTTTGAATTATTACACTACTGATTTATAATAGAATTTTCTTGGGAGTTAATTTCGGATCACCCCTTGTAAATTTGAATTATTATAAATTTTAATCTACTTTTTTCTTTTAGGAAAATAAAAATACTGTCATCAACCTACCTCTTTTTTCTTTTTTATTTTTTAAACCAAAACAAAGATAAGTTGAAATTTATAATAGTTTGCAAGTATTTTAAATATTATCATTTTTCAAGAGAGTAACGTAAAATTTACTCTTTTGATAGGCACTCATGGATAAAATTAATTTTTAGAAAATGACTTAGATGTATAGCATGCCCATAAAGATATATTTCAATTTAGATTGTCACGAAGCACCTATAGCGATTTATACTCGATATGTTGCCTGCTCTGATAACCATTAATAAAAACTTAAAACTAATACTCGCTCTTAAAAATCAATTAATGAGGTATAACTCACTCTTAAAATCTAGTTTGTGAAGGATGGATGTCTATAGGCTTGTATTCCCAATTACATTATAATTTATATTAAAATTTGGATTGTTGTATTCTAACATTCCATCACGTTTTGCAGGCGACGTCCACAATGGCGAACCATGTACCCCCTGTTTGGTGAGCTTGCATATGCCTTCTTTTTTTTTGTTTTGAAGGTAACAATGCTCCCTAGGTTGTGCTATCCGCAGCATAGGTCACGAAACCGCACCTGTGACCATCCCATGCATGCTCGGCGAGATGCTTGCTCTGATATCAAATCATATGAATCCGGGGGTTTTAGAAAGTCCTTGTTAAAGTAGCGTACTCATGTGCTTGTGTGTGTGTGCACACGTATATTCTTATTTTTAGATTGTTGTATTTTTTCATGTGAGCTAAATGTTGTAACACACTAACACGTAGCCGAAGTATCTAGTAAATTTTGTCTTTTCTTTTCTTTTCGGATCCTTGGAATTGAGGGTCCAATTTGTGAAAACATGTCGATTGGCCATGGATCCTGTCCGTTGTGGCCCATATTAATATTTATTATTGGTAATGCGACAATGCATCTCTCTTCATGTTTACTTGCGTCTTAGCCATTGTGTTCTTTGGCAAGAAGGGCTTCTATTACTTTTAGAGTCCATCTTGGTCATGGACTTGAATTGGGCCAAATTGGGCTACCAATCGTGGGTCTAGTAAATCCTCAAAGTTGGATGGCGGTACTTCTACAAAAGCATAAAAAATATGTCGAGTGATAGATATTCTGCTAAACTAGAACCGAACACTATTAGCAAACAAGCCAACAATAATAAGATTAATCAAATAATTATTCTTGTCATTAATAAGTTCGCTTGTTGGAAACTCTAACTTGACGCAATTAGTGAACAAGTGATTTGTATTCAATTTGATTGGTAATCCAGTTCAAAAAAAAAAAAAACTTGATTATTAATCATGTTATTTTATGGCAACCGAAGCTGATAATTCTTATTCTATTAATCCTGTCGAGTTGACGAATCGAGTCGTGCCACAGATCATCTCGGGCTGCAGTTGAGGCTAGTCCCTGCAAAATTTGTACTGATCCTAAAGGTTGCAGCATATAAAAAAAATTATAACTATTCAAATTGTAAATAATTAGCTTTTCCCTTATGAAAGTTTAAACAAAGATTGAGGTAAATACATGATATAACACAATTTGGGTTTTGGCAATTATACAAAAGCTACCGACATGATATTGATATCAAACTATTAGTGACAACGCCCTTTTCAAAATTTTGTGATAATATTCATCTTTTTATTGCTCTCTCTCTCTATATATATTCAAGGTCTTGAATTTTATTAAAGTTGGGACAGTTATCAAACTAATACGGTTTAACAGTATAATACCATTACAATATTAAACTACACAGTTTAATAACTTTCTTCAACTCTAATTTCATCATATATGTGCGTTAAAATGTGGAATATAATGTGGACGAAAGTAAAAGATGAAAAAAAACATATGTTTTCAATACACTGCTTTTTATCTTTGTGTATCTTAGAGTTTTTTTTTTATTTTTTTGATTGTGTCCATATGAAATTCTTATTTTAACATTTGCACATGAGGATCTCTTATATGGATTCATTATCCAATAAAGAATCTCTTATTTTATTAAAATAAGAATTAACCATCAGACAAGAAAAACATATATTATAATACAATGTATTTTATCTCGCAAAGTATTGAAATGTTTATTTTTAATGTCTTTTAGATAATTTCTTATTTTAATAAAGTATGAAATTTCTCATTGAAATATTACTTTTTATGTATGTATATATACACATACTATTATATTATTATATGACATAACAATTTTTTAACACTTTAATAAAGTGCGGAAATATGATTACACTGTATGATGAAACAGTGTAAAACCCATTGTTGTACTAAATGGTGTGATAATTTTTGTGCGCTTTAATAAAGCGCAAGAATACTATTATCCTATATAATTGAATAGCGGAATACCTACTACTAAACTATTAGCAGTTGTTTACACGCACACAGAAATTATGAGATTGTGGAATCAAATGAAGCGAACAAAAACTGTCAAGAAAATGATGCCAAGACGTTTCGACAGAGACTTTCATCAACTTCCATAATGAACAACGGCAACTAAAGAAGCAATTATCAGACAAATGAAGGCAGGCACCGCAAGGGCAAAGACTTTGAAGAAACTGCTTTTGGAAAAATAAAAATAAAAATATGTTTAGTAAAGCAAACTTAGGAATCTCTCCCTCCTCTCTTTCTCTTACTTTTTTCATCATTGTTTCACAACTATAATGATTAGTCATTTACTATCACAACTTTGCAGAATCTCTTATGGAAAAATGCAAAAGATTTGCTGGGGATAAAGCTTTTTCAATGGCTACAATGGCTACAAGGGCAACAATTTTAGTTAAAAAAAAAACCAAAAAAATAAAAAGATCATCACAATCCAGAGCAGAAGAAGGAAAAATGTAGTGGGGAAATTTCTTTTCCCACTCAAGTGCCACAAATTTATAATGCTTCTAATTGTGTGGTTCAAGTTTACAAGAAATCTAAATATGAAGTATATATGGTGCCACTAACTAATTAATGCTCCATTAGTATAGCTTTGAACTTTCCATGCAAATTATAATTATAGTGCCATTAATTGGTCAATTTTGACAAGATGGCTTTAGTTAAGATACGATTAATTAGGGTGTTGAAATTAATTAACAGGAGATTTTTGTAATCTAAAACATGTAAATTATAATATGAAACATAAAACTAACAATCCCTCTCTAGAATTTGAATTTAAGATGGTTAATTAAATACAATTATTTAAAAATTATACAGTTAGACTCTTGGCGACTAAAAAGTCATAAATAAGTCATGAATATGATATTTTAAAAATTTAATATTTTATGTTACAAATTCTAATGTTTAAATAACAAAAATCTCGCTCATATTCCGAATGAATTAATATTTTTAACAAGTCATAATATTTAATAAATTGACGATTTCTAAATGAGATTTCATCGTTGAAAAGAAACTATTAGAAATGGTAAACTATATTTTGGCCCCTGTTACCCAAGTTACACTCATTTATAGTTAACTGACTTATATAATTACATGTCCTACATCATAAGATTATTTTAGTGCATGATTACTAACAAAATGTTATATTGATTTTTAAATAGTCTCCACGAAAGATAAAAATTTTGATTAGATTGACAGGAACCAACTTTCTAAATTTTCTAGACAATCAACTTCTAAAAGTCTTCACGAGATCCTTAAGACGCACGTAAACAAAATCAAAGGTATGATATCTTATAATCCTATATGTATCAAATCAAATGTGCTCTAGTTGAACAATTTAAAAAGGAAATTTTACTTGTCGCTTAATTTTAACTTTTTGCAAAAGATCTTCATCTAATAAGCTAAATCTTGATGATGTGAACCGGCATTGAAATTGGACAGCTTGAAAATGAAAGCAAATTAGCTGACCCACATATAAATTCATAAAAAATAAAAATACAAAAGCAAATGCTGTTTTCATTTCAGCCAAAATCTGTCTTTGTCTTGATTATTATTGTTAAATTTTTTTTAAATTGTCTACTGAGCAACTAGCATATCACCCTTTTTTGGTATAATCATTCTTTTCCACTCGACAGGAGAACGACTTTGATGATGAAAAATCAATTAAAGCTTTTATTGGAAGTTGGGTGATTGGGTCTGTCTACTACCACCTTTTTCTTGTGTTTACTGCTGTTGCCTTTTCTTGAGAGGCTAAATCATATTTCCTCACCTTGGTTTAGAGGTCGTTCACATCATTGCATTAACTTGTTTCTGTCATTTTTTAAAAATATTTTATTATAATCATAATTTTTTTGGAATTAGCCATAATTTTGTTTAATAGGCGACAAAATTTTTCGGATATTATAACATGGGTCTATTGGATATTTGAATTAATAATTATAATTATAGTTCATTGTGGAGGAGCTATGCAAGTGATTTGATTGTTTCAAATATATCAGGCAGGTAACAAAAGAATCTGTTTGGTAATCTATCAAATAAAAACATTTGATTTTGATTTTCTATTAATTCTTGAATACTATTCAACTATACTTTAACAGGATTTAGGAGAAATGACTATGATGACATATAAAAAAGTAGAATTTGCGATTGTTGTTACTATTTATAAAAATTTGCTACGACGATTGCGCCCATCAAAGCAACTTAAAATATTATTGAAACGAGTTCAAATAGAATAAAAAAGTTTGTTGATAAATAAATTCTAATTTGTTGACAATTACTTATCAAATCTTGTTCAATAATCTGGTTGGCTCGTACATTTCAAATAATCCCATACCACAACATGTCTAGAATTATAGTGATTAGCCAAAAAGAAAAAAAAAACTTGTACAAAACAAGGAAGTAAGACCATTGCCAATAGTCCAAATAGGGTTGGGAAGATCCGAATTCGGATTTAATCCATAAAAAGATATGTAGATCCATATGCGGGTAATATCTGCAATAGATGTGGGCAAATATTCTGGATATTCAGATCCACAAAAATAAAAAATTAATAATGTAATATATAATTTAAAAATTTAATAATTTACCTAATAATTTCTAATAAAATTCAATAATAATTTAATAGTTAATAATTCAACATGAGTAACATACCGCAACATCATAAATCCACAAATAAAATTTAATTTTTAATTTTTAATTTAAGTCAAAATTCAATAATTTACCTAATAATATCAAATGAAATTCAAGCATAATTCAACAATTAATAATTCAATATGAATAACAGACACCAACCTCATAAATCCACAATAAAATTTAATTTTCAAGTTTTAATTTAATTTTTAATATAAATTTTAATTTAAGTGAAAATTCAATAATTTACCTAATAATATCAAATAAAATTCAATCATAATTCAACAATTAATAATTCAACATGAATTACATATAGCAACATCATAAATCCATAAATAAAATTTAATTTTCAATTTTTAATATAATTTTTAATTTACTTTAAATTTCAATAATTTACCTAATAATATCAAATAAAATTCAATCATAATTTAACAATTAATAATTCAACATGAACAACATACAACATCATTATATATCCATAAATAAAATTTAATTTTAATTTATTTTTAATATACATTTTAATTTAAAATAAAATTTAACTGAATCTGGATATCCAATTTTCTGGATGCACTTGCATCTGGATCCATGCGGATCTCCTTTTCATAACTTTAGATTCACATTTTGTAATATGCAAATCTAAATTTTTCCAGATCTAGATCTTTCAGATTCTTACGGGTCAAAATTTAATTACTATCCATAAGTCCAAAGCTTCAACTGAAAATCTTTGGGATAATCTGAGCCGCTCATGAACATTACAACAAATATAATTTAAACATTTACAGTTCCCACGTAAATAAAGAGTTGCATTGTAGCTGCAAAATGAGAATTTGATATAATATAGAATAATGATATACAAACAAGAACTAATCCCAAGGAAAAGGTAAAATAAATTCGGTTGGTAAATAACACCACTCCCAAACCTCCTAATGTAAGACTCGATCCTAGAAAAACTAAAAGAAAATCATATATTGATCCAGGCAAAGCCATTAAATTAAGATAGAAGATAAATAAATGAAAATCTTTTTCATGACTTTATTGAGCCAACTAGGAAAAATTATTTATAAGACATTTTCAATTCCAATTCAATGAAATTCTAATCTACAAGTGGGAATTGATGCAATACGGTAATAGGATCGACTTTGTTCTTTTTATTATTTGAAATGACAATTTGAAATTGAAGTTGTATGGTTCGAAAAAACTTTTGTCTATATATTATTTCATTTCAATATAAATTTAGTTGTACTTCTCATCAACCAATTGAAATTGGGATTTGGAGTTATGACGAAGCAAAAAAAGACAACCTTATCCCTTTATACCAACTATACCAAAACTAAACCTCAGTAGTTCAAGATTAAAAAGGCGTAGTCGTTTTTTCATTGAGGCGATTTACAAAACTCTTTGAATTGTAAAATCGTTAACTACTAACATTGGTAAACTACTTACAACAATTTGATTATAATTTAATTCTTGATGGTATAAAGTAGCAAGTTCATATTATCAATCATTCATAAATAATTTGTTGGACAATACTCAACATAGTTACCATAAAAAATACAAATTTCAACATCAATACTATAACTAAGTAATCATTTTTTTTCATACATCTGTTTTAAAATTTCCAATCAACAATAATAGATCTATAGGACATATCAAAATGCATACTTCACAAACAACACATATATCTAATTTAAAATGGATTTGACTACAAAATGCTTTTATATGATTAATTTTTCATAAGGGTATTGAGTAGTTACAAGTAAACGATTTGTTGACTGTAATTCATAAATTATCACCAATGAGAAGCAATACTCTACTGACAAGTTTTACATTGCAAACAAGAATCTTAGATTAAGCACAATAGACTTCTGTCAACCAAATTACTGTAGCATACCGTAAATGAGCTTGAGACCAATTTAGCATTTTGTTAAGCTTTAGCACATTAAAACAAAAAAGGGCTTTATCGATAAAAATAATTGTCACTAAAACATATAATTTTCATCGCTAAAGGCTATAGCGAAGAAAAAAATTTTTCCTCACCTTTCGTTGGAATAGGAGCGTCGACTTAGGTTTTTGGCTACGAATTCTCAAATTTCATTGCTGAATGTTTTAACGACAAAATTACTTTCGTTGCAAAAAAGGTGAAGGCGATGAAATCTTGTCACTAAATTCACAGAAAAAGGAGTATTTTGTTCTATGAATATCCCTAAAATATTTCTAGCGATGAAATAATATTTTTTGCCAAAAACACTTTTAACAATGAAATACTGTTTATTGACAAAAATACTTTTAGTGATGAAATACTATTTGTTGCTAAAAGTGCTTTTTGGCAACAAATATTATTTTGTCACCAAAAATTATTATTTTTCTAAAATTTAATTATTATTACTATTGTTAAAATATTATCATTTTATCACTAAATTACAATGATAATTAATACCATTGTGATAACAAGAGAATTATTATCATTTTTAACATTAAATTAATTTAAAAAGAATTATTATTATTGATAAAAAAATAAAAATAATTACAAAATTTAATATCTATTCTTTTGAAAGAAAATTTTTAGAAATTAACATAAATTTCTTGATTTTTTTCATCTTGATGCAATTGATCTTTAATACTTCCTACAAAAAAACACAAACAATAATTAGTTAACTTCTAAACATAATAGCAATATAAGTTGCAACCAATAAGATAAGAGCGCGCACACACACACACTATGTTAAAAATAAATGAGAAAAGAAGTAGAGATTGAATTAAAGAATAAGAATTGCATATTAGAGATGAGAGAAAAAAAAATAGAGAATGAATTAAAGAATGATAATTATATATTAGAGATGAGAGAATAGAAGTAAGAGAATGAGAGAATGAGAGAATGAGAAAGTGTGAAAAAAAAAAATAATAAAGTAAATGATATATAAATAGAGAACTAAAGTTTTTACCAATGAAATTTAAAATTACTTGCTAAAAATTAATTTTGGCAGAAAATAATCCACCTTTAGTTTTGAAATTTTCATGTTGTTCAATGATGAAATGAAAATCATTGCTAAAGGTACATATTCAGCAACGAAATTTTTATTTCATCACTAAAGTTCTAAAATTTTTGCAGAATTTTTGTAGCAAACTAACCGCTTTAAATTTTTAAACAAACATTTTCGACAATGAAATAATATTTTTGTAACTAAAAATACCAAAATTTTTGCAGAATTTTTGTAGCAAACTAACCGCTTTAAATTTTTAAACAAACATTTTCGATAATGAAATAATATTTTTGTAACTAAAAATACCTATTTAGCAATACCCATTTAGTGATGAAATTAAAATTTCGTCGCAAAAAGGTCTAAAATTTTGGCATTATCCATAATACATGTGGGTTGAGCCTCTTTAAAAACATTTCTCAATAATTTAAGCCTTAAGAATATTATTATTGCTCCAAAACTAAAAAAGAATTTGTTATCTATTTGGCAACTTATTGATATTCTTTAGTGTTCTATTATTTTTTATATTAATGGGTTTGTTGTGAAGAACAAGGAAAACAAGGTCATATGTACGGAAAACAAGTGGGGAAACCTCTTTACGTTGGAGGAGAATGTGAATTTGGATTATGAGGCAATAAATGGAAAGCTTTGTCACGCCAACCCTACATCTTACAAAATTTAAAGCCATTAGATTTATTAGCTTCCCTAATTGGACAATAAAAAAACTTACTATTTGTACTTCTTGCCAATTAGGCAAGAGTTATATATATATATATATATAAAGCTTGAATGTGATAAAGTGAGCGTAGTGGAAGTGGAATTGATAAGATAGATAACATTAAACATCGTTCAAGTATCGGACCAAGCTCATGTGATTAGCTTATACTCGAATTGAAGTGTGATTAGATTTTTTCTAATCCAAATGATTCAATGAGATTTTAATAATGCGTAAAGCGAGATAATGACACTCTAATTCAAATAACTTTAGAAAAGAGATTTTTGATAGACAATCCCAAAAAAAATTATTAAAGAGGGGTTTTATTAATTGATTAAAGATTAAAGTTATAATAATAAGATCTCTCTATTTATAATAGAGTAAACTTACTTCCCTAAGTTAACTGAAAAAGAAAACTAAATTACAATTATAATAGAAATTTAAGACTAAGACACATACTATAATTGACTGTAATTGAAATAGAAAATCCTATAATAATGAAATTCTAAAATCCTAAAATAAGTCCTATATTAGTCTCCTCATTTTAAAAGAAAACTCGCCCTTAGGTTTCTTTGGAGGTTAGAACTTGTAGTGCAAGACCAAATCATCTTGTAACTCGAACTTGTTGTCTTTCTCATCAATCTCTCTTAAAACTCTATAGAATCAATCTTTCATCAATTTCCTTCGCTTATACATTTGTTGAGGATAGAACTTGTAGTGTAAGACCAAATCATCTTGTAACTCGAACTTATTTGTCTTTCTCATCAATCTCTCTTAAAACTCTATAAAATCAATCCTTCATCAATTTCCTTCGCTTATACATTTGTTGAGGTGAAAGTGGGTAAACGACGATGGGTGGAGTGGTGGAAGGTTGTGGGTTTTAGGTGTTTTGCTGCATTTGCAAGTGGTAGTTGAGGGAGGGTCTGGCAATGGCCTGGTCAGCAGATGATAGGGAGTTTAATGGCAGTAGCGGTGAGTGGTGATGATTGTTGAATTATGGTGGTGGCTAGGTTTTTTAAATTTGAGGATTTTTTTTTATCTTTTTTAATTTTTTTAGATGACTGATGATTTATGGTGGACAAATATGGTTACCAGAAAAATTGTGAAATTGGCACAAATCGCTTTGATACCAATTGACGGAATGAGGGTAGCAGAAGCATAATTGATGGGAATGATAATACTAAATATCGTTATAGTATCGGACCAAGAGAACGCAACTAACTTACGCTTTAATCGAAGCATGATTAGATCTTGTTCTAATTCAAATGATTCAATGAGATTTTTAATAATGTGTAAGGCGAGATTAGATAACACTCTAATCCAAATGACTTTACAAGCGAGATTTTGATAGATAATCCTAAAGAGAATTATAAAACATAGATTTTATTAGTTGATTAAAAATTTGAAGTTTCAATAATAAGACCTCTTTATTTATAGTAGAGTAAATCTACTTCCCTTAGTTAACTAAAAGAAAGAAACTAAATCACAATTATAATAGAGATAAAAGTCTATAAAACATAAAATAATTGACTCTAATTAAAATAGAAAATCCTAAAATAACTTCCTACATAAGTCTCCCATTTTTTAAAAAAAAACTCGCCCTCGAGTTTATCTGGAGGATTAACTTGTAGTAGAGCATCAATGCATCTTGAAGCTTGAAATTGTGGCCCTATTCATCAATCATGTTTGAAACTTGAAATTCTTCATGCTTCATCTTCTTCTTAGTCTTACTAGTCACTCTGTAAAAAAGGTGAAGTCTTATATGAATGAATCAATCCTAAGCCTTTCAAGTCTTTTGCCAAATCTTGCTCAATGTTCTCATTAATTAACTTTATCCTTGCAACCAAATCTTTTTCAAGAATAACTTTTTCCTCTTCAGCATAGATAGACATAATCATGTCAATCATTGCTAGAGTCTCTTCAATAAGATTTTGTTGTGCAAAATTGATCACATTATTAGACTCAATATTCAAATCAAGAGTTGATTACACCTCTTCTTAAAAATCTCAAATAGATCAATAATCTCTTTATCTTTAACACTTGTCTTTTCTTCTGGTATTTTACACGAGTCTTCTTCCTCAACGATAGGTGAACTCATTTGAACATCTTTAGGTACTTTTATGTAGACAGACCATTATTTGATTCAATCTTAGACTTCGTCAAGTCTTTTAATCACATCATCTAAGTTTCTTTGACGTTGTGACTGGATTTGCAACTCAATTTGTGTGGCTAAATGAATTGCATGCTGTAAAGTGTACATAATGTATGTACGCATTTTATTTTGAATTTGAAAACTTATCTCCTTCAAAAACCTTATAACTGTATCTTGTTCAAGTTCATAAAAATATGTACGCTCATAAAATTGTTCAAACTCATAAGCATAATCAGAAACTAACCTCATACTTTATTGTGCCAAACAATAATTAAGAAGGATAAACTCAGATCATAAAATGCACTTCATACGGTTCTATGATTGAATTTTCATTTGCCTTAGTCAAGTTGAGAATATCGCAACAATTCCCGCCAATCTAAAACACTAAATCCCAATTTACTGGCAACAAATAATACTTGCTTTTTTTCAAGAGTACATAAAGCTATAAACTAATGCTCAACCTTGTCCAACCAATTAAGAAATTTCTCAAGACAAGCGTATGGAAATAATTTTAGCACAAGATAAATAGAAGGGTAAGGATGGTAGTTTGACATTTATGGCTAAGTTTTCAAACAAGGGCAAAACTATAAATGAAGCTCAACTTTCGGGTTTGGTGGGTCGATGGCTAGTGGTCATGATTTAGTATGGTGATGGTCAGATCTGGTAGAATGATTTAAGAAGTTATTTTAGGATTCTAGAATTTTTATTATTTTAGGAATTTTTATTTTAATTAGAGTCAATTATAGTATCTATCTTAGTCTTTTATTTCTATTGTAATTATATTTTAGTTTTTGATGTAGGACATTATTTTAGGATTCTAGACTTTTTATTATTTTAGGACTTGATATTTTAATTAGATTCAACTATGGTATGTGTCTTAGTCTTTTATTTATATTATAATTGTAATTTAGTTTTGCTTTTTAAGTTAACTTAAAGAAGTCGATTTTCTTTATTATAAATAGAGAGGTCTTATTAATGTAACTTTAACTTTGATCAATTAATAAAACCCCCTTTTATAATTTCCTTTGAGATTATCTATTAAAATCTCTCTTGTGGAGTCATGTGCATTAGAGCGTTATCTATCTTTGCTTTATGCATTGTTAAAAATCTAATTGAGTCGTTTGGATTATAACGAGATCTAATTATGCTCCAATTAGAGCGTAAGCTAATTTCGTTAGTTTAGTCTGGTACTAAAATAATATCTAATGTTTTCTACCCTATCAATTCTTTTTCCCTTACGCCAACTTCATTAGTTTGGTATTAGAGCGATCGATGCCAATTGTACAGCTTTCTTGGCCACCATATCCATCCCCCACAAATCACTCAAATCACTATTTATAAAAAAAACAAAAATCCCTATATTCGAAAAACCTAGCTGCTGCCACAATCATCACCACTGCCATTGCCACAATCTAGTAACTGTCACTACTCATTGCTACCGCCACTAGACTTGCCATCATCCACCAACCAAGCCACTGCCAAACCTCTCCTCAACCACTATCTGTAACCACCACAAAACACCCAAAACCCGAAACCTTTCATCACTCAACCCATCATTGTTCAACCATTTTCACAACCACTAATGCAGCTTTCTCACCGTCAATCTCAACCACCATCAAACTCCCTTCATGTTGCATATCAACTACTATCCTTACCCTCGTATTGATCATGTGCTAGAATTATTTTTGTACACTCATCTTGAAAAATTTCTTGATTGGTTATGCAAGGTTGTAGTTTATGGCTTTTTGCACTCTTAAAGAAAAATAAGTATCATTTGTTGCTAGTAAATTGAAATTCAATGTTTTAGATTGGCGGAAATCATTGTAATATTCTCAACTTGACCAAGATAAATGCAAAATTCTATCATAGAAACGTATGAAGTGTATTTTGCAACATGAGTTTATCCCTCTTAATTATTGTTTGGTACATAAAGGTGTGAGATCAGTTTTTGATTACGCATATAAGTTTAAAAAATTTTATGGGCATATATATTATTATAAACTTGAAGAGGATATATTTACAAGGTTTTTAAAGTGGCTAAGTTTTTAAATTCAAAATAAAATGCCTATATGCGCTATCTACACTTTACGACATGTAATTCATTTAACCACGAAAATCGAGTCACAACATAAAAGAAACTTAGATGACATGATTAAAGACTTGGCGAAGTCTGAGATTTAATTAAGCAATGGCGTGTTGAACTATTGTTGAAATGCTTAAAGATGTACCAATAAGTTCAGCTATTGTTGAAGAAGAAGTCTCGCTTGAGATGTTTAGTTCACCTAATATTGTGGAAGAAGTCTCGCTTGAGATGCCAGAAGAAAAGATACAATTTATTATTAATTTAAATTTCCAATCTCGCAATTTTAGGAGAGTTCATGATATTTCTTTGGAAGACAAGACAAGGGTTGAAGATGATGGGGTTATTAATCTATATGGGATTTTTAAAGAAGACATACAACTTGCTCTTGATTTGAGTATTGAGCCTAATAGTACAATCAAGATTGTGTAGCAAAATCAATCGAAAAAGCTGAAATGATCGAAATGGTTATATCCGTCCATATTGAAGAAAAAAAGATTGTACTTAAAGAAGATTTGATTGAAAAGGTGAAATTTATTGAAGAGCGTATTGTGCGTTAATTGAGGAAAGGCAAGAGTTATTTGATTGTTGTTCATTCTTAGAAGTCTTCATCACCTCAATGAATGTATAAACTAAGGAAATTAATGAAGCATAGATTCTTTAAAGTTTAAAAAAAGATTGATAAGAAAGACAATAAGTTTAAATTATAAGATGTTGTAGTATTACACTACAAGTTTTATCCTCCAAACTATATTCAAACTTGAGGACAAGTTTCTTTTAAGAAGAGGAGAATCATGTTGTACATTATTTTAGGATTCTAGGATTTTTATTATTTTAGGACTTTTTATTTTAATTAGAGTCAATTATGGTATGAGTCTTAATGTTTTATTTCTATTATAATTGTAATCTAGTTTTACTTTTTAAGTTAACTTAGGGAAATATGTTTTCTTTATTATAAATAGAGAGTTTTATTTTGTAACTTCAACTTTTGATCAATTAATAAAACCCCTTTTTATAATTTTCTCTAGGATTATTTATCAAAATTTCTTTTGTAGAGCATTTGGATTAGAGCGTCATTTAATCTTACTTTACTCGTTATTAAAAATCGTATTGAGTCATTTGAATTGGAATGCGATCTAATCACACTTTGATTAGAGTGTAACAAAATTGTGTTGGATTGTTCCGGTACTAGAATGATAACTACTATTTCCTAGCATATCAATTCCACTTCCACTACGCATGTTTCGTTAGTTTTCCTTTTTAAGTTAACTTAGAGCAATAAGTTTCAATTAACTTAGAGCAATAGGTTTTCAATTAACTTAGAGTAATAAGTTTTCTCTACTATAAATAGAGAGGTCTTATTATTGTAACTTTAACTTTTGATCAATTAATAAAGCCCCTTTTATGATTCCCTTTGGTGTTATCAATCAAAATTTCTCTTATACAATCATTTAGATTAAAGTGTCATGTAATCTCATTATATGCATTATTAAAAATTTCATTAAGTCTTTTGAACTATAAAAAGATCTAATTATGCTTCGATTAGAGCGTAAGCTAATTGCATTAGCTTGGTTTGATATTAAAATGATATCTAGTATTATCTATCTTGTCAATTTCGCTTCTACTACGCCCACTCCATTTGTTGTCTAGTGGTGGCAGTTGCAAGTAGTGACAGTTGTTGGATTATGGCAGTGGAATGTGACGGTGGCTTGGTTTTCTAAATTTGGGGATTTTTGGTTTTTTTTTTTTGGATGATCGATGATGGATGATTTGGGTGAGTTGTGGGTGGACGGATATGGTGTTTAAGAAAGCTGTGCAATTGGCACAGATCGCTATAATACCAACTAGTGGAGCGGGCTTGGTGGAAGCAAAATTGATAAGACAGACAATACTAGATATCGTTCTAGTACCAGATCGAGCCAATGCGATTAGTTTATGCTATAATCGAAGTATGATTATATCTCGTTTTAATTCAAATAACTTAATGAGATTTTTAATATTACTTAAAGCAACATTGGATGATGCTTTAATCCAACTATCTTACAAGAGAGATTTTTGATAGATAATCCTAGAGGGAATTGTAAAAGAGGGGTTTTATTAATTGATCAAAGGTTGAAGTTACAATAATAAGGCCTCTATATTTATAATAGACTAAATCACAATTATAATAGAAATAAATGACTAAGACACATACTATAATTGATTTTAATTAAAATAAAAAGTCCTAAAATAATAAAAATTCTAGAATCCTAAAATAACGTCAGACATCAATTGATGAAGCAACCGTAGTGGAAGCGGAATTGATAAGATAGATAACACTAGATATCGTTTTAAAACTAGAACAAGCCAACGTGATTAAGTTTTGCTCTAATCAAAGTGTGATTAGATTTCTTTCTAATCCAAATGACTCAATAAGATTTTTAATAATGCGTAAAGCGAGATTAAATAATACTCTAATCTAAATGACCGTACAAGAGAGATTTTTGATAGATAATCCTAGAGAGAATTGTAAAAGAGAGGTTTTATTATTTGATCAAAGGTTGAAGTTGCAATAATAAGACTTTTTTATTTATAATAGATTAAACCTATTTCCCTAAGTTAATTGAAAAGGAAAACTAAATTATAATTATAATAGTAATACAAGACAAAGATACATACCGTAATTGACTCTAATTAAAATAGAAAATCCTAAAATAATAAAATTTTAAAATCCTAAAATAATGTCCTACATCATGACGTGTCTAATAAAATTTCAAATTTTCCTACTCTCAAAAGACATTGTGATTTATAGGACCCTGCTCCTACCTACTCTTTTTAAAATTGTCATTTTTGTGCATTGTTCATAGACGATCATTCTTGTTTCTCTTGGTTGTATTCTTTAAAACACAAATATGAAATATTTAAATGTTTCTTAAAATTTCATAGGTAGGTAGAGAACCAGTTTAACATAACAATAAAAATATTCTAAGGTAGTGGTGGAGTTTAATTCAATTCAGCAACTTTAATCAAACATCTAGAACAATATGGAATACAATGTCAAATTTCATGTCCTTACACACCTGAACAAAGTAGAGGCGTAAAGCATAAACATAGGCACATAGTGGAAACAACTCTGATTAGGATGTTCTATCCTCTGTACCTTTAAAATTAAGGGTGGACTCATTTCTAGCTATTATATATCTTATTAATGGACTACCTCAATCTACTCTTAACATGCATAGTCATTGTAACAAATTCTTGATTATCAGAGTTTAAAGTTTTAAGATGTAGATTTTCTCCTTATACAAGGGACTATATCAAAAGTAAATTTAACTACAAGTCATATCCTCGTCTTTTTATTTTCTATGGCCCTTTCCATAAAGGGTAGAGATGTCTACAATGAAAACAAATCGTGCTTGTATTTCACGACACATTTTTTTTGGTAAATTTACTTGGCCTTATTTAGAAAAGGCTAATAAATTAGACTGGTGCAAGGACAAATAGAGATTGCAAGGTTTCAATTCGATGATAAATGGTTATCCAATAATAAGGCAAGCAACAAGGAATTTAGCTATGATGTGAATTCTAGCCCATTGAAATCTTAAAGTCATGTTAATCTAACTACTTTTTCTTAGGGAGATTTTGGGCACAACATAAACTTTAACCCACTAGCATTATAAAATAACATTTACCTAGCTATATCTTCTCTTCCCTTTATGGCATTTCATGATCGACATTATACTCCTATTGTTTTATAGACAAACTTGGAAACTGATGATAGCCTTATAATATTTCCAAATCCTATTAAAAACTTGAAAGCTAATAATACTCTTACAATCTAGCAAAATCAATCATCAACCTCCAAATGTGATCATACAATTTCACATAAAAAAAAGTTCAAATTCCTCAAACACTACATAGACTTTCCCTGATATATCCTATCACTTAACTATTCAATTACCAATATCTAAAAAACTATCTTTTCTTTAGATAACATTTCTTAAACCCTTAACACTCACTTTATGTTCACTTACCATAAGTTTAGACAAAATCTTAATCTTGCACCTTAAACTAGCCATGTTAGAAAAACTAAGCCTAAAACCTTCAAAACTATGATTAAGAGTCTAGAATGGGTGCAAGCCATGAAAAATGAAATCCAAGCACTCTACAGAAATCACACTTGGACCTTAGTCTTATGGCCATGCAACAAAAATATCATAGGATTAAAGTAGGCCTACCATATAAAGTATACTGATAGAATGTCATTTTTGACCATTATAAAACATGACTATCGGTAAAGGGATTTACCTAAATTTATGGCATTGACATTGATGAGACCTTCAGTCCTATTGTCAAAGCCACCATTATTTATTTTATTTTGGAAATTACAGTCAGTTCAAATTGGGAAATGCGACAACTAGATGTCAATAATGCTTTTTTACATGGCCAGTTGAATGAAACAGCACATATAGAATAATCTTCTGGCTTTCAAGATACCACTCACCCTTCATTTGTTACAAAAGTTGCTTTATTGCCTTAAACAAGACCAAAGGCTTGGTTTGAGTACCTTTCAAAGGCCTTATTAGTTTGTTAGCACAAAGCCAACTTGTTCTTATTTACTTTTCGTTACAACTCAATATTAATTCTTATACTAATTTATGTCGATGATGATGTTATTATAGGTAACGATAACAATGAAATTCATTTGATCATTCACACATTGAGTTCTAAATTCGCATTAAATGACCATGGTAATTTAAGGTACTTCCTTAGCATTGAAATGAAAACAATTTCTTAATGACACTTTTTTATTCCAAGCTAAGTACATACTTGATCCCCTCACCAAGGCACAAATGCTCGAATGCTCTTCTATTAAGACCCCTATGGTTGTAAAATCTCCAACTTTACACTTGAAAACATAGAACTAGTTCATGCTAGTAACTACCATGCTCTTGTTGGTAGTTTACAGTATTTTTCTTACATCATAGCCAGACATTATACAATCAGTGAATAAAGTATATTAAAGCTTTCAAAGCCCTACCATAGTTGATTTTCACACAATCAAGTGGATCATTTAATGCCTCAAAGGAACAATGAACTATAGCCTCGGATATACTTCTTAAAGTGCTTTCAATCCTTATACTTTTTCTTACTCTGATTGGGTAGGTTGTTCAACCACTTGAAAAAGCACAATTGTATATTATGTTTATCTTGGTGATAAATGCATTTTGTGAGTTCAAAGAAATAATACATTATATCTCAATCTAGTATGAACTGGAGCATTGCTATATGGTAACAAGTGTTATAGAACTCACTTGGATTTAGCACACCTTACAAGAGATTGGTTTACAATTAGATGCGAGCAAGATTAGGTTTGGATCAATAAGATCGAGTTTCAAGTTAATCAAGTTAGGAAAAAAAAGTCATCTATACACAACCTAAACTTGTAATCCAGTCTTATCAATCGAAACATGTTCAAATCGATGTAGGTTGGATTATATTAGATAAAAAAAATTGGGTTGAGTTTGGAGTAAATAGAGTAAGAATAAATATGTTTGGGTCAATTCTGATTCAAGATAACTTGGTTAAGTGCAATTTAACATATTTAGGTTGGAGCTTAGAGGAACTTGGTGATGGTGGCAGTTGGTCAAGGGAGGGCAACCTGCAGTAGCGATCACGGTGGTCGATGGATCAAGTGACAACAGTAGTCGCGATGCAATAGATCGTTCACAGTTGTAATTGTAGGTTGCTTTATAGTTGTGTGTCAATGTCTTAATATTTTTGTTGCCGTGCTGTCTCCAATCTGTGTTTGGTGAGTGCTACTGATTGTTGCTACATGTATGACTGACTGCGTGTGGTGTGCTACTACTACTGTTGTAATATGTGTACAAAATGTTGTTTTGTTGTATGTATGAAGAGAAGAGACCACATGTTTGTAATGTTCAATTAGGGTTTGCTTTGTTTTTTAGTTTTAACTATTTTGTTAGAGGAAACCAACTCAATTGGATTTTGGATTGAATTAACTTAAACCTGTATGGATCACAATTCGATTGGTTGGTTAGAATACCATCTAATCGGATTGGGCAACCTGATCTGATCTAAACCTTTTTTTTTATTGGATTGAATCGGATTGGATCATTTGCTCACCCTTGTTTGCAACTAAAGAAAATGCCTATGTTGCTTTATGATAAGAGTGCAATTTAATTCGCAAAAAACCAAGTATTTCATGGAACAAAGTAGTTCGAGGATTTCTTCACCCCTCTTCCATTCTAACATAAGATCAACCAAACCTTTGGTCAAGTGATAGTTCATTTTCTTATGTGACGACGCATTTTTTGATATTGCCATGTTTGAGGGGGATGACAAAATTCACATTACAAACAAGAATCTTAGTACACATATAACATACTGCCATCAACCTAAATTGTTAGAGCATACAATACGTGAGTTTGAGACCAATTTAGTATTTTGTACAACTTTAGCAAGAGGCTTTCTATTAGCAAGATTATTGCAAACAAATGGGAATGAATCTGGCACAACATTAGCTCTAATTGCTAGTATAAAAATTCACCTTGTTTTACGTTATGATGTAGAAGATATTTGTTCCTTTTATATCTTCATTTTGTGCATAGAAATGGACATGTAAAAATTCTTTAATACACAATAAAACAATTCACATTTTCAAATTCTTGTGCCACATTTTCTTTGTTTGCCTTCATATTTAGAGAGATTGTCTATTTCTACATCTATCTATCCATATTAATATTTGTGGAAGGGAACTTATTAGCCTTAATTAGCACAACAACAATGAGTGCAAGTAAAAATTCTATCCAATTTTATGGTAGTTTAGAATTGCAGTGGTTGACAAAATAATTGCTTCTACTATGCAAATGAAATAAGTTGGTGATTAAAAAGGGAAGTTGATGTTTGGTAAACTGTGTTGTTGTGGTTGTTATGAGTTTGAAAAATAAAGTACATGTGCTTGGTAAATTTTATTACAAAAGCGCTATTATATTATATAATGACTGAAATATACATAAGTTTTTATTTATATATTAGGGTTTTTGAAAAAAAAGATATAATTTTATTTATATTAAAATATTAAAGTTATAATAGGAACTTTAAAAAGTTGTGATAACTTATTTAATAAAATGCATATAAAAAGTAATCCCTACTTACTTTTAAAAGTTGCTATCAAAACAAAGAAACTTATTAAATAAATAGTTTTTTAAAAATTTACCAAACACTACTTTTGTTAAAACTTATGGAAAGAAAATTGCTTACAGTATTTGAATCTCAATCCCAAACAGCCGTTAGTGAGTGTTTCTCTTCCTTTTCTCTTTTAACTAACAAATTCTTATGCATTTTGTTACAATATCAATTTTTTCATATTAAGGAAAAAAAATAATTGATTGGAAAAATAAATACTTCCTGATATACTCAGAAATCTTCTCAACTAATTCAATTCCCCACCTCCACCCCCCGGCCCAATATATACAAACATCAACAAAATATTGTAATTTAATTTAAAATACCTCTTATCTTGTAGGTACAAACAAGAAGCATAATTTTTATCCCATTTACAAACTTTTCCTCCTACAAGATGAGAATCTTCACTTTTTATGGGAAAAATACTGCTTTCCATTTAAGCTATACTAGCTATATCTTAAATATTCTTCTTGTTTCTTCTCTTTTGACAGTAAAATTTTTGTTGCTTTTCTTCCAAGGAAGAACAATTCACTATTCCCTTTTCCTTCAGAATTTTCCTTTCTCCTAGCTCCCCAAAGTTTCATACTTTCATCAAGACAAATCTCTAGGTAGCTGCAAAACAAAGTCACTTCAATAGCAAAAAGAAATTAAAATATATATATATTAAAAGGTACTGCCACTATTGGCACTTCAACACACTTGATATTCTTTTACTTCCTTTTTTCAATTTTCAGCTTTAATATTTTCTCTACCTACGGCTGCACATGTCCAAAAACTTTAAAATTTGTTCTCTTTATCTATGACCGCACATGTCCAAAAGTTTCTTTCTTCCTTCAACTATTTCATCAAACAAATCATCAATCTGCCCGACAATTGATTCCACACCACATCTCAACAAACCAAAGCAATTCTTCAAGCGTTCAATTTTTTCTTGGATTTGTTCATCAAATTCTTCTGATTCAAATTCAACAACCTTCTCCAATTCTTCTTTCAGATCTTCCATGGCGGTTTTCGCCTTTCCGAACTCAAAAAGCATAAGCCCTGGCTGCCCTCCAATTTGGCGATCAATCTCATATGCCACTCTTTGTTGCAGCCTTGCTAATGAGACCATGAAGCCTGAGCCAAATATTATGTGACCTTCATATCCTTCTTGGCAAAAGCTCGAATTAGGCCAATAAAATACTAGCCCACTTAGCAAAATCATCAAAAGTAATGTGCTAACGTTTCTCATTGCATAAAGCACTCCTCTAAACCCATTAAAAGCATTGAACTTTGACTCTTGCATGATGTTTTCATCATCTAGTTTTAGTGATAATTGCCCAACTCTTGTTTCCATTAAGCTCTTATTCTCCTCTTCTAGCACTACAATTTCCCTTTGGCAACCCATGATTGCCCGAATAGCCTATAAGCAAGAACAAAACAAAAAGGGCTAAAAAAATTAAATTACTGGCCATTTATTCAATTAAAAAAATTACATAAATGGAAATTTAATCCGTTTTGATAAATGGAGATCTTATCAGTCGAACCAACTAGTGTTCACAGACAACAATGAAACTTACAATTTCTAGGGTTTAATATGTATGTATGTAATATATACATACCTGGCGGGAAACTTGGGGGTTGAAATGGTGCAAACCATCGAGAGAAGAAGCAATATTTGCTCCAGAAGAATAATAATTTTCCATTCTTGAAACACCAGTTTTGAGAACATGACAAGCTGCCCATAGCCTGGAGCTTTCATCCATGTATTCATCAAGCCATTTTTCACCAACAGGCAAGTGAAGTTTTTGGACCAAAACGGTTAGTTGAGAATGAAAATAACAAAGAGAGGATAAAACTTTTTGAAGGAACTGGATTGACATGAAGTTATGAGTGTTAAAAGAGTGACCGAGATCATCAAGTCCATGGTTGAGCAAAGTGTAGAAGCCATTGACAGAAGAAAAAGAAGAATCCATGTTGTTGATGAGGGACGAAATTAATTAAAAGATGGTATATTATTGTTTGGGAGAAAAATTAAAAGATGATGGTTGGAGATTGACAGATATTTATAATTAATAATACTATTGGAAGGTGAGAAGAAGAAGAAGAAGAAGAAGAAATTAAATTAGAAGGAGTTTGTGAAGGAAAGTGGGGGAAGTGATATGATGATGAACAGGTTAAGGGATTGTATGGTGAAAGGGATCGTTGGGTGCAATTATGGGTGTTTCCTACAAAGTGGTGGAGATGATTGGGGAATCTTCTGTTTTTATTGTTTAATTGTACACAAATGAATACGAAGAAAAGAAAAAAGAAAAAGAAAAAGTGTAAGAGTTTTAGGGTGCTTTTGGTAGTAGATTTGAAAATAATTTTTTTTTTTGTGGGATGAAAATAATATTTTCAAAATTGAAAAAATAATTTTGTAGTACTTGCATAGAAAAGAACCTGCTTTTGTTTTCGAAATGATTTCTGAAACCACTACGCCAAATGTTTTCGTTTTAAAAACATAACCAAACATTCATTATAACAAAATTTTAGAATAAATTGGAGATGACTTGTTATAAAATCATTTGTGCAATATTTTTTTTTTTGGATAAATGTCTTATAAGTTTGTAGATTTAATAAATGAAATATATCTACCATAAAATGAATATTATAATAAAATTTTGTAAAGAAGAGGTTTGGATATGGATAAAAAATGTCACATACCAGGTAATTATGAGCATAAAATGCATTTATGTTCAACTAAATTAGGTCCAGGGGCAATATCATAATAAAATGATTATGCATCTCTCAGTTAACAAATAATAAAATCTTGGGCGGGACTAAAATTTCCAAATACTCCAATGTTCTAGAAATCTAATTTTTAGAACATGAAACACACAAATATTGAGAGTCTACCCCTACTTTATACGCTTTTCCTTTTAAAATTTGAAGTTTCTCAAAAAGGAGTCAGTTGTACAGTACTACTGTAAGATATGGGCCGGATAAAAAGGCAGATCATTAAAACAATGCTTGAAGCTCTTTATTCTATGAAATATTTCATTATATGTTTCTTTCTTGGGCAGTAAAAGTTTGACTACTTAGACTGGGATTCTCTTTTTCATTCTTCCATTTTGATTTGGTTCTTCACTTTTGAATTGAGTACTCTCTTTGGCTTCTTCACCTTTTTGATCTTATGCTTTCCCACATTGTTTTTCTTTTACAGAATGGTTTTGTAGTCCCATTCATACTAGAGTAATCTTATATGTTGTTTGGTTATTAAAATGAAAAAAAAATGAAGCGTTAGTTTGTGATGACTAGTGATTGTGATGGATTAATTTTCTGTATTGAAATTAATTAGTTTATGTTTACAATGTAGATTCGATCTTTGTAAGGACCCAACATTCCATTTTTGGCATCAATTATTGTAACTGTATTTGCTTGTTCATAGAGGAATATTGGAATATTATAAAACCCACACCATATCCCTCATTCATTTTCTTTAAGTGGATATTTTGTTAAATCGTGAGGCTTAATGAAATTAGTGTAGATACAATATTAAACTGCACAATTTTATAATGTATTAAAAAATAACTTTATTAAATTACATAGTTTAACGGCGTGTTCACATTTAAATAAATGTGGGTTCTAACATCTGAGAATGATTATATACATATAAATTTTTAAGTGCGGGTGCTCTCATTTTTTTTTTTTAATCAAACACGCTATTAAGCCATATGATTTTATAGTTAATTGAACACTAACTTATTAAATCACATAGTTTAATAGTAAATTAAGCACTGACTTTATTAAATTATATGATTTAATCACTTGTTCGCATAAAAAAATAAAAACACCCACACGAGAGAAACATATATATATATATATATATATATATATATATATAAGTATCATAGTGTTTTCCATTTAGAAGCAAAATTTAACTTAAAGCCACACGTATCTTTAGGGATTTGTTCGAGTAATTTTCAAGGGATCTTATTTTTTTTTATTATTTGCATATGTTCAAGTCTTAGAGTTTTGCACATTCCTATATTCTTTCAAGAGTAAAGATAGAGATACAACCTCTTGTACCAATTGGTTGACTTAAATAACTTTTGGTTCAAATGATTTATTTTTATTATTTTATATTTTCATTCAACAAATAATTTTAGTGTATATCAATTTGCATAAGAATTTGTAGCTCTATCATCAATTTTTTTTAAACAAAAAATTAAATCACACAGATGTTCTGGATGTAAATTACTAATATGAAAGAATTCAACGATAAACACACTGCCCTTGGAGGTTAATGTTTGAGATTTTTGACAGTTGACACAATAATAAATGAGTTATACCCTTATAACTAGGCCCAAAATAATTAATTATGTAATTCAATTTGCCGGACGTGCAATTGTCATGTGAGGTCCTTAAGTTAAGGGTAATCAATTAGTTTTTCAATAAATTAAAGTTATGATAGACAACTGCATAATATTTGATGAAGAAGAATAAACAAGAAAGAGGGAGAAGAATTGGAGATTAGAGGGACCTGATCAAGTGTATGCATATATGTATCATTTCTATTCTATCAAAGCTTAGGACAATTGAATACATAGAATTTCAAGAGGAAAAAGTAGCCAAGACAGCTAATTAATTAATTATGTTGTTAATTGAGCCTGAAACAATAATATAATTCTTGTTTAGTGGAAAATAATCTATCCGCCAAGACAGCTAATTAATTAATTATAACTGTTTTAAGTCTCCATTGATATTGAAACAAAAATAATATAATTCTTGTTTAGTGGAAGGGTTTTGGCTAAATAATCTATCCGGAAATGAAAACATTCCAAGTCAATTTCATTTGGTCGTTTTATAAAGTCAAAATTCAATAAAAATATCGAAGCCCTAATTAGTGTGGTTCAATAACATTCCATACAATCCACGTTCAATTGGAATGGATAAATTTTGGATTATCTCCTCATAAATTAATTATTTTTAAATTATCTTTTTTTATTTTTAAGAATCTTAAATAACTCTTGTTTTTTTCAAAAGTTAAGAGAAAAATAATGGTGGGTTGATGAATTATTTTTTGGTCCTTTAAAAAAAATAGGGGGTAAACTAAGGTTTATAAAAATAAAGAGAGTGACTTAAAGATAGTCAATTTAGGAGGGGGATAATTCAAAAATTTTTCATTGAAAAAATCTTACATACTATTTACATATCCTTGAGGTAGAGAATAGATGCCCTTAATGTGATAACACTATTTGTATAGATGTTGTGCTTGGTTGAGCTAAGAGTTTGGTTAGTGAACGGTTTAGGGAGAGATTGTCAGTTTTTCTTTTATTGAAGTTAATATATATTGCTTACTCCATATTATTTTCATAATATTTAAAAATCCCAATGGCACCAAAAATTGAAAGAAAAAATAGGGTAAATGGGTTATTTATTTGATAATTTATGTTGAGAATATAAAATATATATTTATGATAAGAAAGTTTTAAAAAATAACAAAAAGTACAATAAATGTATCCTATTATTAATTTTTTATTCACATCAAAACATATATTTCTTATTTTTCACTTAATTTTTTTTATTTTTATTTTCATTTGTACAACTGATTTAATTTATAATAAATATAAAAAAATTTTATATGAAAATATGCACAATACTGTAAAAATTTGCTACTGGTGAATTATTGGTTATTATAAAACTAATAAGGAATAAATGATATATATTGATTCTAGTAAGGTGAACTGACAATCTCCCAATGCTTTAGGATGCCTAATATATGAACTGATTTAGATTATTTTTTTAAGGAAGAAGAATATTTTTGTCCCTCTTAGAATTTCTTTACGACTAGGGTCCTTCATAAATTTTTACTACCATCCACGACACTAAAATGTTAATCGAAAAGGCATGCAGTTGAATCTTTTAACATACAATTGATTTGGAAGGTATACAACTAAAACAAATTAATTTATATGTTAAGATATCACATTTACTCTTTTCTAAGTTTTTTTTTATTAGTGTCTTAATGCCGCGAATAAAATTGAGTGTTCAAAAATTAATAAGTGAATCAATTTGTACAAAAAGTTCTAATAAGAGTCGAACGCGTCAATCTCCCTTTTTAAAAATTTACGAACAACTTATTTTTAAATTTTGAACCCCAAGGGAGGAAGAAATATAGAAAATATCATTTTGATTAATTATTTCAGATCCGTATACAGTTTAATTATATTTAGCATTTATTAATGATTTAAAACTCTAGAATACAAATCATGAACAGTTTGCGTCTTCAGCTATGAAAATCTTATCATTGTCTCGAATCACTTCAATTGAGTCAATTTCTGCTCCCGCTTCATCTGTCACCATTGCATTCATTGCATCGAAACCAAATTTTTCACCTATTAAAAAGGAAAAAGAAAAGAACTATAAATAAATGGAGATCGTCTAAACATTTATATACATATAAATATATAAATTTTAACATTACGGCAATGAAAGCCCGTCTCCATCTATATATATAGAGGACCAAGTTCGAAGCACTAAAAATATTTCAAGCAAATCAAGCTTAATAATTTCGAAAACCTTTGCAAGCCCTTGTTCATCCAACGCAATCAATGCCTAAAAGTTAATGGTGCCAAAACGTCTGCATAATAAGTCGCAATTATAAAATGTATTTTTTAATTCATGAGCGAGACAAGAGACAAAAAATGAATTTAAACTTTGCCCATTCTTTGACCATACAAAAGGAAAATTGATCTGATTTCTTGCCTTAAATATAATAAGTTAAAGTTAATTATCTTCTAATTTCAGTAATACTATAACCCACCAACTCTTATGTACGAATTGCTCTGATACAATATTATTAGATAAATGAAAATACTATGTGACATATATGATTCATTTTTATTATTTTATATCTTATTTATTTAAAATAATTTGTATAGAGAATTTGTGGCTCTAACGTCACTCATTATAATTCAACCAAAAAAAAACTGAAAAATAAAACAAAACAACACTTGGGTTTGGGGTTCGAATATTTACCAGCAATTTTCTTGAGCTCCTCGAGTGAATTTGGCAACTTTATTAACCTCCCAGCTTCCATGCAACAAGCCTGTTTCCTAACAAGAGGATGCCCTCTATATATACTCACCCTTTGACAATTCCCTCCCTTTGGTTTTCCCTCTTTGGCCTCAAAATCAATTATTTCAAGCTTTTTCAAAAGCACTTCATTTTGTGTGCCATTATCATCATGCACTGTGATCCTATGTCCAATCTCTCTTTTCCGAAGCATATCATTCAAATTTGTTGAAGAAAATTCACAAGTGTTTGCACCAACAACATCTGCCCCGTTCATCGCCAAAAAATTTACCATTTCAACATTGTTTTCGGCCATGGCAATTTCTATTGCCGTTCGGCCATGCCGGTCTTTTGAATCAACACTTAGTCCGTATTTTACGAGTTCTTTCATCACCGACATGTCGTTTCTTTTTGCCGCCGTGCATAGCAGGTCGCCGGCTGTGTAGGGATCGGAGATGGCCGCGCAGTGGTAGAGGATCCGGAATATGGAATGGTGTTTAGATGATATAGCTTCCCATAAGGCAGTGTTACCATTCATATCTAGTATTATAATTATGTCATATGAAAAATTAGACATAAACATAATATAATATATTAAAAATGAAACTAACTTTAGGGAAATGTAGTAATGGAATTTGATTTTACCTCTCAAATGTACGTTGCATGCGTGCTTGAGGAGTACCAATACACATTCTTCATGCCCTTTTGATGCTGCTATGTGCTGATGAATAATCACAAAGTAAAACAAATTATACCTTGGTTAACAGTTAATGCCTTAATTTGATTATTATTCCCTTATTTTCTAACAAGTAAATGGTCGTTTATTTAGTCCCCTATGGTTTGGGTTAATTATCTAATTAATTATCTATTTTTAAGAAATTACCTAAAATATTCATGTCGTTACTTTCATAATTGTTGAATACGACTTTACAAGGATATATTATTCATGTTTGATGCTATTTCAAAATAAAGCAAATCTAACATGCAAGAAGTGAAAAATAGATGATAATGGAATATATATAATAATATAATATGGACCATTTGGGTAGTTTTTGAAATTATAGGTACTAATTGGATAATATTAGCTCAAATCATAGGGATTATACAAACATTTACGTATTTTCTTTAATTGATGAAGATATTATTGCATCTTTAATAGATTTTATAGACTAGGGATTTATACAAATTAACCTTAAATTAAGCAAGAGTGTGATGACAAATCTTCATAAACTGGAAGATGTGGAAACATACCAATGGAGTTCTTCCTTTGGAGTCTCCAATATCTGGATCCAATCTTGCCTTGAGAAGCTCATCTAGAAAAGCAGCATTGCCTGTGCTTGCAACTGTAAGCAAATTGACTGACATATTTGGATCACCATCTTCTTCTCCACTTTCCACTAGTAAATCTCCAATATTTAAATCCTTTAGCTTCTTGTGATGCTGCATGCAATGCAACACACGTATTTTTCATCCTTAGATTTGCAAGAAAGCAGTGACCAACAACATAACAAAAATTGGCAAAGAATTTATATATTCTTTCAGAAACTGATGAATCAATAATTAAGCTAACCTGAAGGAAGTTTTTGAGAATGGAGACATTGTCTTCTTGTTTGCTCTGCATTGCTTCAATTAAAGCACTGGTTTTGAGCCTTAAGAGCTGTGAAAGTGTTTTTGTTCTATATGTAAATATTTGTGGCCTGCAGCAAAGTGCACCAACTTCTCCAAACATGTCACCTGTCTGCAGAGTCCCTGCAACAATCTCTTTTTCCATTTCACAATCAATTATCTCAACTTCTCCAGATACAATTATGTAAACATCATCTGGTGCTTCATTTTGCATTATCACATCTTCTCTTGGTGGGATGTACTCTGCTTTCATCTTTGCTACCTGAAAAAATTTATTTTATCTTAAGAGCTAACTATTTTTTTTTTTTTACTTTCTAATGAAAAAGAAATAATATTAAGATATTGGATTCATCATTCATGGGTTAATGAAAGCTCCTTTAGCCCATAGGATTTGAGCCAATTACGCCATTAGTCTGTAATTTTAGAAATCACCAACATCTCTACCTTGTATATGTTTCTATTAAATTAAAATCTATTTAATTACCCACTATTTTCCATCAGTTGCATGTAAGATTTGTACAAAATACATTTTACCTTAGAAAGTTAGATCCAATAACAATAAAAGTAACCACAGAGATTTTTAGGTAATTTTCAAAAATTACAAAGACCAACTTAGTACTTTGTTCAAACCCTAGGGAAACATGCACCATATAAGTTTTCTCTTTTTTTTTTTTTTTTTTATACAAAGGGGCTCTAATATAAGTTTTCACTTTTAATTTCATAAAATCAGAAAATTTTTAAAAGATGTAACCCAATTGGTTTACTGGAATTTCTCTATGTTCCAAGAAAAATTCCATGGCAAATTCGGAAAAATATAATGTTAATTTCTCACCAGGATCACAATTATTTCCCTGGAGACATCTTTGAAAAGATAGACTTTCTCCACAGTAGGCAAAAACAAATGCTGGCAAATGCTTTTGCAAATAGACTTTGGTAGCTGTTCAATCAACTGATGCTGATTCAAACTCTCAGCCTTGAATCTTAAACACATGTAAGCCAAAATCTGCTTCTTAAGCCTTCGAGGCAACCGATTTCTACCTACAAAATTAGATGCTGCTTCAATGCTATTCCTCTGCAAAATAAGAAAAAGAAAATCAAACAAAAACCAATAAATAAAATGTTTTATAAATTCTAGAATCTTGCCTTCAAAATGGAGAAGTTTAGGCGTAATATACGTACCATCGGTCTTTATCTAATGCAGACATCCGTTATAATTTACTTTTATTTTAAAATAAAAGATTGAACTTTAATCCTTTCGTCTTTTATTAATTTGTTAATATAGAAAATTATGCATTGTCCTTGAAGAAAAAAAAGAAATGAATATCTACACCACATAATTCTTAATTATTGGACGGTTATACCAAAAATATATGTATGACATATAAATTTGAAAGGTAAAAATCAAAATTTTCGTCACATTTATCAAGTCTTATTGTAATAAAACTCTTTTGTTCTAGGCAACATGTTTCAAATTATGTGAAAAACTAAAGTAAAACACGTGAGTTGAAAATTGAATCAAATAGAAAATTAACTTGAGAATAATAACAAAAAATATGAAAAATGTAAAGAAAAGTTTGGTGCGTATAGCGCTTTATACTATGAATTACTTACGAATTCCATGGTTCGACGCGTTCCTTCAACGACTAAATTCGTCATATTTCCGATCAAGTAAGCCGTGAGGCCAAGATTAAAGAGCATGTAGAAGATGATGAAGATCATTTCCACAGTGTTCACAGCATGGAGGTCACCGTAACCAACTGTTGTCATGGTGGTGATGGACCAGTACATTGCGGAAATGTATCGAATCCGGAGGCTTGTCTCTGTGAAATTAGGGTTTACCGATCCTAGCCATGTCTCTCCCTTATGAGGATACCTGTCTGCTAGCAAGTAGTAGAGGCAGCCAGCACAATGCACTAGAAATAATGTCACCTGTAGACACAAATTCATTAATGTTACACTTTGTGATGTTTTACGTGTTGCAGTCGCTACACTCTAATTACTTAAATTCAGTGCACTGACGTTTTGGTCCTTCTAAACAGTTGTCTTTAACCATAGTCTCACACCCCATTTCATCATTGGTGTTAAAGTAGTCACAAAAAAAAAAAAAAAACCACTGTTGAAGGTTACATTTGATTTTTTTTAGCAAATAATTAATAATTAGTTTTTATTTTTAAGAGGCTGAGATAATCAATTTGTGAGAAGAAAGGTAATACTTTTCCTTCGCCACTACGTTTTTTCTAATATTATTTTAACGCTATGGATGAAGTCAGATATTAAAAATTTAACGAGGATCTAAGTGGTAAAAATAAATTTTAAGAGGGATGAAAGTATTACTCCTCTTTTTTGAGATTTTAAAATTAAAAAACTAAAAATAAATTAATTTGTAACATGTAATTTGAGAAATCTAACATGGAATTAAAAAAATAACCAGAAAACTTGAGAAATTAACGCTCAGTACTTCTATGTAGGGTTGCAAAGGGAATGCCCTGTTTGAGATTGGCCAAGCTAATTATCCTAAATAGTAAATCATGACAAGACAATACATTTTGATCCCCTCCCAATGCTAATCCCAAATTATATTTTGGATTCCAAATGTTTCGGATAACATAAGCTTACACTCAAACATGAAATGACATATCATACACATATAACCTACGTATCAATAGGGATGACAATTTTTCTTATTAGGATGGAGTTTCATTTGAGACGTGATTGGAACTTATTTTTATCCCAACAGAAAATAAAAGGATGGGAATGAGACATTTTTTTTAATCTCATTTGCATAAACGGGACAGGATTGAGATTGATAAATCCCGTCTCATTTTATCCTATTGCCAACCCTGTTGGTTTGGTTTATTATTATATTATTGAATTATTGGATATTTTAACATGGCTGAAGTTGGTTATTGTCCAAATCTATAGTTTTTGTAGTGTAAGTCTTAATATTAATGTGTAATGGAAGCAAATAGGCAATTAAAAAATGTTAGCATAAAATTATATTTGAACATGCATGTAGTTAAAATAAAATTATTATTTGATTATTCTACTTTGTATTTATTCAAGATTTTTGCTATATTGAATTATGATGATTCTTAAAAGAAAAAAGTTAGAATTTACTTATTTACATTTGATGCTATTAATGATAATGAGATTAGACGAGATATTTAATGGGATGGGATTAAGATAAATTTTCGTCCTAAACAAATAAAGGAATGGGAGTGGAACATTTTTTTTTATCCTATTTGCATATACAGGATGGGATTATGATTGGCAAATCTCGTCTCATCTCACCCCATTGCCAACCCTAAATGTCAAATATTGTTTATTTATTAAAACGATATGGTAGATATCTCTGTACTTAATTAAACTGACTTGTCATATACTTTTGAAAACTCATATTTTTTCACTTTACAAAATAGTCAGGAAAATTCGATTTACGATCCCGATTGAAATTTTCAAACATTTTGAATCTCATCCTAAATAGTGATTTTGGACAAAAATTGGTTTGAATTGCAACCCAAATGGTAAACTAGGACAAAAAATTTATATCAAATCCCGTATTGTTCGAAATGAGTTCGTGCAGGAATTCTGCCAACCCTATTTGTTTTAAAAAAAAAAAGTGAGAAACAATAATTAAGTTGCTGAATATGCTTACAAATAAAAGCCTGATGCAGCGGATCCAGAAATAACTGAACCTGATGTCTTTTTCAAGCCTGCAGAATGAAAATGGAACATTGAAGTTATTAGAAAGAGCTTGATCACACTAAGTTGGTGAAGATTTAAAAAAAAAAAAAGTTTATTATGTCAACCTGGTGAAGAGTTGCTTGACCCGCCGGAGTCGCCAGAACCGGAGGATTCCGAGGAGGGAATAAGAGAGAGCCACTTTTTTATTTCCGGTGATCAAGTAGCCTATTGCTTCAAATGGAATGGTGGATGCCACATCCATCAAGAACCATGTCGAAATGTATCTGTGACGCCACAAATTTTGGTTAAATCTCACTAACACGCTTTTGGGCTACCGAGAGATTTTGTAGGAAAGGCTAGCTGTTCATCGGTTAAAGCCCAAAGATAATTCTTCATGGGGTAGATTATAGAGTAGGCCTTTTGATACCCCTCAAACTTTCTCCAAAAACCTCTATTTAATTGAAATTACTTAAATAGCTTAATACAAATGAATTCATTTCTTCCTTTGAATAGAAATTCAATTAAATATTTAGATAAATTATTCTTTTAACAAATTTTTTACTCCACACCATTTCACAATTTATATTCATATTTTATATTTGATTAAATATTTTTTTGAGAAAATTATAAGAATTTAGAGTTGTGAATATATAAATTACATAATAAGAGCAAAATATTTAAAATAAATTTAATATTTTAATATTTATATGTAATTTTTTTAAAAAAATTAAATAAAATTTTATGAGCAGATAGTTAATTTTAATATGCAAAATTATATTTTATCAATTAAACTAAAGGTATTTTAAGAAATAACATTTAAGAGGCGTGTTATTAGAATTTTAAAGGAATGTTAAAACGCTCCACTTATGATTTAAATCATGCCTTCCTAAATTCTAGCTACTATTATTTTTACCTAGTGTTAAGTTGGTATCCTTTAACATTGCCAATGCTTGAAAAATAAAATCCTTTCCTATAAATTTGAGTGGAGGTAGATACACACAAATAATAAGGGAACAAATATATCTATTCAAGTCTGGGGACAGAGGTCACCCTACCAATATTCTTGAATCATGCTTAGTAACCCTCCCTCTAGGTTATGTTTCTAGATTTAGAGGCTGATATGCCCACATTATAACTAGGGTTGGCAAATTTCAGATCCAGATTGAATTTTTTTTACATCCGCATCCGAATCTGGAAAAAAATATAAGAATTCAGATGCAGATAAGATCCGTACGGGTTTGCCGGTGGATTTTTCAGATATCCGAATCTGCATATTTTTAAATTTAAATATAATTTTAACTTTAATAATTTATTTAATAATATTAAATAAAATTCAATTATAATTTAATAATTAACAATTTAACATCAATTCCATATAAATAATGTACAATATCACCATAAATTTACAATTGATAATTTCACAACATAAATAAAAAATAAAAAATAAAAAAACTAAGGTAAACCAATTCATTATAAATATTCTCTAATTATTATTATTATAATTTTTAGCTTTTTAACATACTTTTCATAGTCAATGAAGATTATAGAATTAATTATGCTTATAAATATTTTAAGGAAAATTATCCACCGACCACTTGATTTTTTCCACTTTTTTAAAAATACATAATTTCTTTTTTTCTTTTCCTGAATTACATCTGAAGTTATAATTTTTTCACTTTTCCACTTCCGTTGGTTGACCGTTAAGATTTCGTTAGTTTTTTTTAGTAAAATGACGATTTTGCCCACTAAATGTAAAATTACAATTTCATCATATAGCATTAATTTTGAGGGGCAAAACAGTCATTTTTTTAAAAAAATTAACGGAATCTTAACGGTCAATAGACGGAAGTGGAAAAATGTAAAGAATTGTAACTTCATGTGTAATTCAGGCAAAAAAAAAAGAAATTATGTATTTTTGAAAAAGTACGAAACATTAGGTGGTCGGTGGATAATTTATCATATTTTAATTTATATATTTTTCAATTAAAATTTAATTAAATAAATAAATTATATAATAATAATGTGGATTCGGATATTCGGTTTTACATCCGGATCCAGATTCGGATCCGCACAAATCTTAATTTTTAAGATCCGGATCAGTAATTTTTAATATGCGGATTCGGATTTTTCCAGATCTGGATCTTTCAGATCTTTGCGGATCTGGACCGGATCCGAATATGAATTTTATTACCAACCCTAATTATAACTACCATTATTCATGGTTCTATAATAGTCGTATAATAACTAAATTAAGAAATATTTGATGGATTTTTTAGTTAAAGTCAAAGAATAACAATAGCACTATGATTTGACAAAATAATTAAAAATGATCACAGAACAACATACCATTAATAGCTAGTCACTATAGTGAAAGGAGAATTGTTGCAAAGTGTAACTACACCACTTTCAATCTTCAAGTGGTGGTTAGATTCCATAATCTCTAAACTTTTCATAGTGGTCCAAAAAAAGTCAATAACGATATCAGACTTTAGTTTTTCTAATGTCTTTTTTTTTTTTCCCTCTCTCTCTCTCTCTCTATTTTATTCTAGTCTTAACGACTCATAATTTTTTTGAAAAAGACTTTAATCTCGACGATAGGAGAGTATTTTACAAAAATCTTACGTACAGAAAAGTTTTTCAGACATAATTTTCACATATAATATCCAATACATAGAATAATATTTGATGCTAAGCATCTGACGTTATTCTCCTTCCATTACCAAGTCCATTGAAAAGAGATAATTTCTCTGCAGATATGGCCACTTTTCTCGGTATAAACAAACGTTAGAAAAAATGTCATACCCAACCAAGCTTAATTTTTTAATATTTTTTGTTATTGTTTTTTTTTTTAAAAATTTGAATGGACTAGAATGTTTCAATTTGGAAGTATGCCAAAAGTGGCATTATTCCTTCATTTGGATCTTTATCTCTGGGACCCTTGTTTCTATACTTTATTAAACAAATCCTTATGGTAATAATCCTTATTATTATTACATTTTTTTTTATTTTGTTGATTGTTGGCGGTGAGGACCTATTTCTAATTAATTAAATTGTACGCTATGTAATTAATTTTTTTCCCCTCTTGAATGTCAAACTATCAATCCAAAGTATTAATAACCGTGTAAACTAGTTTTTTTTTTTTTCTATCTGCAGACGTTCATACTTTATTGTATGCAAATTGAAGCAATATAGAGTTGTATTTACAGCAAAACAAAACAAAACAACACTGGTTTGCAACAAAACAAATAAAAGAATAGCATATTGCTCAAATCTATATGTTGTAATTAATGCAAAGACCCATTGGACAAAAAGTTATAAACTAAATACGTATTTTAATGCTGTGTGAGTTTTTAGATGATAAAACTGATTTCTAACTAATTAATTATACTGTAAAGAACTAACCTCAAGGCAATTTTCTTGGGTTCACGAACTAGAAGGTGAGATCTTCGATCAATGTATGCAACAAAAAATGTTAAGAAGATATCGATGGCGAAAAATAGATCAACAATGCTGTCTGCAACGTAGAGTTTTTTATCTGGAGATGAATGTAGAAATGCAACTTCAAAAGGATAAACCCATGCCGAATAAGCTACCAAAAGCACCATAAATGTCTCCCAACACCTACATAAATATATCAAAAGATAAATTGACAAAATTTTGTTGAACATACCATAGATTAAATGTGTTTGTTTTGAAAAATTTCCAGATTCCAATGTGCATTTAAAAATATTAATAATTCTTCACATGAACCGTAAATGCATGAATGCGATGTAAGAAAAAAATCCACTGTTCCTCATGTAATGGTCAATGAAATTGTTTAGCGATAAATGAAAGTATTATGCAATAAAGTCTGAATAATCTCTAACTTCAATTATAATGACAAAACGTTATAATAATATCGTGTCATTTACTCATTCATGATTTATAAGGTGGAAGACATTATCATATGGTGATAATTGATACTTAGCAATTTTTATTTTTAACTAATAGCAAGGAGAGTTTTGATGAATTTTATAATCGAGGAAAATAATTAAATCATTAATTTTTTCGTAAAATTAATAAATCCAAAGGACTGAAAGCTATTCACAGCATAGAAAATCACTATATTTTTTTTAACTTTAAGATATTAATTATTGGAAATTCTGGCTTATGGATTCCGTTGGCACAAGTGCCAAAAGTTATTATTGGTCTGAGTCAACTCGTGACTGATGAACAAAGCGCTCAATCATATCAACTCAAAAATTTACTCACAAGCTTTTGTCGTCTTCTTTGATCACATACAATACGACGTGCAATAATGCAATGACTAGACACCAACAATTGTGAATGATAATGGAATCCATCAAAATGATCATATTTAACATGGCCTTTGAATTTAATAATTTTACAAGGCTGTTTTAACACTAATTTATCAGTATATAAGATCAAATTTAATCTACAGCATGGGCACATGACATATTCGTACAAAAAAAAAAATTCTTTTAATAGAGCAATCAACATTATGAAAACTCTCTTTCTATATATACATAGCATATAACAGTACTCATCTTATAGTGAATGACAATGCCACATAAATTTGTCTCATTAGCTTATAGCATAAATTTTAGTCATAGAAATTTACAAAATTTTACCGCTTATCCAGATATTAATTATACAGTGGCCATTAGCACTCACTAAATCATCTTCCATGTATTAAGAAATATAATAAAAAATTTAGAAAATATAACAGAAATCCTGCTGACCATTGGCATATTTACTTAACAGTATGAAAGATTGTTTTCATGTACCAGATAAATGGACATAAACAAAACCATAATATAGTTTAGATTTTATTATTATGCAAATTAACTAATAGACTCTTAGGTACCTACCTGTATCTTGAATCCATGGGAGAGATGATCCATTTGGACGTTGCTTGACTCTGATTATAGCTTGAAACCCCTAATGGTGGAAGAATAAGCTTTGACAAGTTACGTAAACTGAGAGATGCATCATCACCTTCTTCTTCATGCAGACGATCATTCTTCAGATGATAATGATTGTTAAGAGACTTAACTAAGTGATGATGATATGGGATGAAATTCATTTCCATAATTAATTCTTAAAGATGGGTTTTGAGAGAAAGCTTGCTAAGGAAAAGTTTTTGAAGTGATATATTTTTTGATGAGCAGAAATTTGTTTACAATGGAGGAGAGGTTAAGGTGAGGCCAAAAAGTAGAGAGAGCTAGCTAGAGATGGAGATTTAATTTAATTTAATTTAATTTTTTTTCCTTTTCTTTTGTTGATATTATTGTGGGTGTTGTTGTTGGTAGTAGGAGTGGTGGGGGGTGGTGGTGGTCCTCTTTTGAAGAAAGCCAGTGAGTGAAAATAAAACTACGAGTAAATAATGACAAGGTTAAGAATAATAATGGAAACACTTACACTGATTGATGTTTTCTTTGTGATAACTGATAAAGTGATATGTCTCAAATGTTGGAAATGATGGGGAGTGCAATATTTGGCCTTTGTTGTGTATATGCATGCTTTATTGGGGACCATAAATATTTCTAACATTATCTTGTGATTGTTGCATTTTAAATAAAATGGGTCCATCAATTATTATAAGGACAACGTAGCCATATAATCTGTTAAATTTTTGAATTTTTTTCTTTATTTAAATTTCACAAGCTATAGTGGAAGAGGTGTTAGAGTCTTACATCATAATTCTCTATATATATATGTCTGACCCACTTCAATTTATAAAATCGCCAAGGATGAGGAGCTTAATTATTTGACCATTACATAGAGTTAATCAGGCCTTGTAATTCCATATTTTGGCTTGTAGTTATAAAATAAATTTATTAAACCCATGTGAGTTTCTGAATATTTCCAGTTTGGCCATCTTCATGAATAACAATATTAAACTTGAGCTTATTTATCTCCAAAAACATTTTGGCCACACTTTTGGACTTATAGCTAGATCGGCTTAGTTTGTTAATAAGATTGCAATGAACTCGTGAGTTTACCAAGTGATTCTATTCATTTATGTGATGTTCCATATAACTGTGGAAGAATGTCAATATGCCAAAAAGTAAAAATAAAAAAAAAACAATTGAGTTTCTACGTATCACAGTCTCTCCACTAAAAATTGTGCCACGTATCTCATGAGCGGCTCGAGGCCCACATGTGATCGCCTAAAGCTCCAGCTACTCCACACAAATAACAAGGCCCCAAGTTTCTACGGGCTTTCATTTCACAAATAATTAAAAAATTGTTTGGGCTTTCTAAAAGAAACTATTTTTTTCCCTTTCTAAATAAAACCACGTATATGATACTTTCCTAACACAACGTTCTAAAATATCATATATATTTTATATACCATACTTTAATCAGCATAAATTTTTTTAATACATTAAAAAGATAAATATAAAAATATCATATAATTTGACTAATAAAATATTATTTTAATAATAAATATAAAAAAATTAAATATATTATTCTCATAAGTCCCCGAATAGTCTCGTGCTACCTAGGCTTGGCAATTTAAGGACTTGCGTTGGGCTTGATAAAACCCAAGCCAAGGCCCATATTTTTTAAAAAAAAGTCCAAGCCCTCTCAAAGCCCGTCCAATCTGGATGGGCCAGGGCCGGACCTAGGCTTAGACGGGCTTGGACTTTTTACAAAATTTTAAATTATTTTTTAAATAAAGTTATAAATTAAAAAACCAACCAACAAATAATAAACAACAAAATCAAAGACACAGCTCAAAATCAAATAAATGAATTAATTAATTACATATGCCTTAGATGATTAATTATGTTATACAACAAGAATTAACTAATTACTCTGTCCAATGAATTCAGCACATCATAATGCAATTAATTTCGATAAGAAATTCAGAATCCTACAAGTTCATTGAAAGTTGGCAACTCTTTTTACAAGCAAATTATGATGAGCATTAAAGTTAGTGGTGGGGTTGTTGGCGTCGTGTGAGAGGTGGTGGGGCTACTGGTGTCGCGCGAGAGCTGTTGGAGTTATTGGCGTTGAGAGATGGGGTGCTATGGCTGTTGGCATCTTGCGACCGGCATGCTGTGGTTGCTGGCATCGTGCGATTGAGGGGTTGTGGCTGTTGGTGTCTCGCGACTGGCGTGCTGTGGCTGTTGGTGTCGCACGACTGAGGTGCTTGGTGGCTGCAGTCACACAAAAGTTGAGAGGTGTTGATTGCTATGGCTGTTCAACGTTGGTCCTTGGTGGCCGCTTTTAGCTGTTGGCGGCAAGAACAACGAGAAGGGAAATTAGGAATTTTGGAAATGAGGGGTAAGGGTAATTGGTCAAATTCGGCTACTTCAATAATCAAGTGTTTCATTTTTTTTTATTTTCCATTTTTTTAATTTTAATTTTATAATATATTATAAACTTTTTTCTTAAAAAAGTAAATATATATATTTTATAGATATATTAAGCCTGAGCTTTTAAGTGAAGCCCATGACTGAGCCCAACATATACGGGCTTTATGAATTTTAAGTCCTTATCCACAATTGTAATGAACGGGTTGAACTTAAAATCCACGAGCCCGGATCGGGCGGGGCTTTTTTATTAACCCTAGTGCTACCTCTCTTAACTTAGCACGTCTTTGTTTCTACTGCCTAGCAACTGGGTAGGAACAACTAATTTTTTTTTGTTATTATATAATTTTTAATTTTCTCTATTTTTTATTTTTTAAACAAAAGTTTGTATATTGAGCCTAACACAATGGTATTTATCACACGCCCATGAGCTTTTCCTTGACGAATTTAGCTTTTGTTTTAAAATAATTGCAACTTCAAATTCATAGTACTACACTATTAAATAGGACTTCATTATGAAAAAAATAAACACAGACACGACACTAAGTAAAGCAAGTGCAAAATTCTAAAATATGCAAGATTTTCTGTTAGCAAAGAAGTGAAGATCTCCCTTACAACTAATATCAAATATTTACTTTTTTTCAATACTATTAAAGATAGACATAAAAACTGTATTTATAAATATGTGGTCAGTATTTTTTTTAAATTGCACCCGACCCTGAAATTAGATATGTTCCTTCTATGATCTCTTGCTTTCATTACAAGAGTTAAACTTAAACCTATTAGACCACAAGAGTTAAATATAGGTTAAAATTTAATTACCATTCTTTTCAATCAATTCCTAAACACACTATTTTGCATTTTTTGAATTTTAAATTCCCTAATGGGGGGTTATTCATCATATCAAACTTTAGTTATATATTTGGTCATTTGACTCGTTTCCTTAGGAGGACCCATCTAATGCAAATGAATAAACTATGTTCTAATTTTCTTCTTGAACACACTATTTCCCACCTGATTGGTTTCTCATTTCAGCTCTTATTCACTTGACTCCTCCCATCCTCCACGAAAAGTTAAAATCAAAAATTAATTTCCAAAAGAGTTGCAAAATTGGTAAAACAACTAAAAGTGAGTTAGTTAGAACACTAAATAATTAAATTGAGAAATTATTAATGTTGGCTCTCAATAATATATATTTTGACACATGTATTTGTATGGCTATTCAGTCCATTAAATCGAAAGTAGAAGGTGAAATTTTATTTTAAATTACTTAATTAGTAATGATTTCTTTTACTTCTTAAATTTTTAAACTATATAAATGTATTGACATAAAAAGCAAACCGCTCCCCCTGCTTTATTCAATTTATTTTTCTCTCACAAGGCATATCCACAGTCTTGGTTCCCCTACTTGTCTTTTTACTCTTTCATCTATTGAGGAGATCTCTTGTCAATGGACTATAAAAAATTTTGAGAGAGGGGAAAAAAGAAAAATGCAAGATTGAAAGAGTACTTCAAGTCCACATATATTTTATAAATAAAAAAAAAGTCCCGTTTACAATGTGAAATAAATCATCAATTAGATGATGATAAGAAAATCGACAAAAATCTATATATCTTGATATAAAATTGCACCATTGACTAAGTTATCTCCTTCAAAGCCACATGTCCTTTTAATACGGATTTAAAAATTATAATCAAAGATTAATCAAAATTTTCAAGTGCCATTGACATTTGTCTTTTAGTTAACTGACTAATAAAAAATCATCTATATGTATCTTACGATGATGTACAATCAAATTAATTGTCGTTTGTGTCATTTTATATAAATTAAAAATTCTTAAAGCTCAATCTATAAAGTTAAATGTTGCCACACTCAGACACATTAGTTGTTGCATTATTAAATTGATCAAAATTAACATTGACCCGTCATTGAACTAATTAATATTCCAGAAAGTTAGGATTGAAAAATCTAATAACAAATGTCACAACCTCACTTTAAATATGAATATATATATATATATATATATATATATATATATATATTACCTAAGATAATCTTTTAGATCGACAGGACAGGCATTGTGGAATTGGAGTTATGTAACTAATTGCATGTATTGCAAAATTGAATAGTAGATCCTACCGAGGGGTCCACCTCCTTCTTATTGTTTTTCAGTTTGACCATAGGATAAAAGATTTTATTAGTTAAAAGAAAAAAAGTTTATAGCCAGAAAGGGATAATCAACTTTTCCTTTCCAAAGTTTCTAAGGGCGTGGTTGAGTTAGTTGGCAGTGTAGTTGTTGTTTTTCATAATTGTATAGACTCAGGTTCGATCCTTAGAGATGGTAAGATGGATAAAAATTGATTTGGACTTATTCACTCCCCTTACCTTTTAAAAAAAAATAACTTTTCCTTTTCTGAAAATATGAATAGGGGGAAAAAATTTAATGTTATTGGTATATATTAATTACATTTTTTTGGCGCATTTTGTAAGATTTTTATGTAACGATGTACTCTCATATATAGTGTATGTTGTTTTCTCTCATTCTTTTGGATCACACTTGGTGCACCCTGTAGACTCTATGGGTCACAAGGAAAAATTGAAACGTAAAAAATATGTCAAAATTAAAAAAAAAAATCTGCCTTATCATGAAAGATAAATATACATATGTTCAAACAATTTTATTTATAGATTCACCCAAAAGGCTTCTTATTGTTTGATAGGGGGACTGCTTATCATATATAGTCTAGCAATAATTTTTGATTAGGGGAAACGGGATTTTGACACCTATCACACTTGTGTGTTATAATCTACTTGAGTCACGCGGCCTCATGTGCGCTGGGTACACACAATTGGCTCATGTGTGCTAGACCCCAAGGGCTACACGACTCAGGAGTGACTGTCTGTAGCCCAAATTGGAAGCTAGCATGTTAGGCCCTTGAGAATGGGTGTTCGCAGATAAGATTTTGTGAATTGGGCATCAACTCATATCCGATTCACAATTTTACGGATTATAAATTTTCAATTCAATCCAATCCACGGATCGATGAAACATAATTTAAATCCAATTCATACATCTGCGGATTGGATGCGAATTTGACTAAATCTACCATTTTATAGATTAAAATTTTTTAATTATTTTCAATTTATGAACTAACTAAATAAAAAATTTAATATAAAATTAACTTTACTACCAATCAAATTCAAAATTAAATAAGATTTAAATAAATTAATTGTTTGAATAAAATTAGAAAATACGTTCAAAGTTTTAAAGTATAACACACCAAAAAGAAAATCTCATTTGTTTATATTAGTACGTGAAAATTAACTGTTTAGGAAGCTATATTTGTTTAGTTAATTTTTTTTATTTTATATTATTATTGGATAAGATATAATATGGTATTAATGTAATTATATTTTAAATTATTTATTTATTAGTAAGTACTAATGACATATTTACAAATTTAATTTTTTAATTAAATAAATATTTTTTTATTTTTTTACGGATTCGCGGATTTTTGTGGATTTACAGAAGTAAATCTATATCCAATCCATCAATTGTGGATTTTCAAATTTTCAATCCAATCTACCAATCCACAGATCGAACTTTTACGGATCGGATTTTTATGGATCAGACAGATTGAACGGATCGAATTGAATTCTGAACACCCCTACCCTTGAGGTCACACAATGGTATGCTTGCTACACTCTTGTGGAGCATTTACTAAATGAGAATTGTAATGGTTAGAATAAGAATGAGTTAAGATCAGAATGAGATGGAATCAAAACGATGAATTGAAATTAGAATAAGTTATTTACTTGAGCTGTAGGAATTAGAGTCGGAACAAACTGTATTTTCATTGATATGTGTTTACTTTATCTTAAAATTGGAATGAACTATTACAAGTTACTAGAATGCACTTTTTTAATTATTGTCCCAAGTATTATTTTTTATATATTATTATAACAACAATAATAGAAATTAAAATAATAATAAAATTGAAATAACAACAACAACAACAACAACAATAAAATTAATAATAATAGTAATATTAATAATAAGGATGATGACAACAATGATGATGACATCATCATCAACAATAAAATTAATAGATTTTAATAATGATAATATTTATAAAAATAATAATAACAATAATTAATAATAATTAAAATAATTAAATTAATATATTTTAATAATAATAGTTAATAAATCTAATAATATTAATAGTAATAATAACGCAAGTAATGACGGTAATAATAACAATTAAAAAATAAAATTAATAAATTTTAATTGTAATAGTAATATTAATATTAAAAATAATGACATTAATGACAGTAATAATAAATAATAATAATAATTAAAATAATAAAATTCATATTAATAATAATAATGATATTAATGATGAATATAATTAAAATAATAAAAATAGTAAATTTTAATAATATTAATATAATATTGATGATGATCATTGTTGTTGTTATCAATAAATAATAAAGGACCTATTCGTAAATAATACAAAATTTCTAGGTATTTTCATAAATTTTGCAAGGATTAAAATGCAAAAATGACAGTGCATGAATGTGAAATACTAATTAGGCTACTCAAGAGGGGGGTGAATTGGGTTTTAAATAAATTTAAAAACTAAATCTTAAAGCAAATAAAATAAATTAACCAAACTAAAAAATAAACAAATTAATTTGCAATGAATAATAAAAAGATAGAGCAAGAGAGAGCAAACATGTGATTTTTATGTTGTTCGGCCAATCGTTTCTACATCCATTCACTAAGCGAGTCTCCAAGGCTTCAATAACTCTTATAATTGACTTCAAAGGTATCAGTAGACTTTTACAACAAGAGATTATCCCAAACTTCTTAACTCAAGTGTATCCCAACATTTACAATCACTTAAAAATAAAGATTACAAATGAAATGCCTCTTATAAAATGTATATGGTTACCAATGAATGCTCAATGTGCGAAACAATGAAATAAAAACAAGTTTAAAGCTCAACAATGATTGTATACTCAGTAGCAAGCTCTATGATAGCTATTGGATCTCTTGAAATTTGAATTTGATTAAATCATTTTATAGTTGGAGCTAAAAACTAATCGTTATTGACTTTCTAGGAAAAATCAGATTGCCGTTTACTGCTATTGGTTGACCATTTTGACTTATCTAAAAGACCGTTGAGTTAAGCTTTTAAATAAATTGTTTACCGTTTAACATTATTGAATTGCCGTTTATTTTCAGAATCCTACAAAACAAACTTAGCTCTATGTTTTTGCTAAACGGTTCAAGATTGGAAACAATTTCTTTTTTGTAAATTATTAGTTCACCATTTTGTAATAAATGGTTCACCGTTAATTTTCAGAATTTTATCAAAACAAGTCTTGGTAACCATTTTTGATAAACGGTTCATGAATAAAAAGACCAATTCTTTTTTGTAAATTATTGGTTCATCGTTATATTATAAACGGTTCACTATTAACTTTTAGAATTTGTATTTTGAAAACTTTTTGTAGAAAAAAGATTTTTTCGACTCAAGTTAATAGTTATCCATATTCTTAAACATGTCTAAAATAATGCGGCTTTATGATTTTGTTTCATATTGATAGCTTGAACATTTTTAATCAAGAAAATATAAGGTTTGTTATCATCAAAATCACTATTTATAGGATTATTTATGTCAATAGTCTCCTCCTTTTTGATGATGACAAATTTTATATGTAAAGATAAGAAATTTTGTTAACTCCCCTTAAATATAAGCTCCCTTTGAAAATATATAAAAATATAACTTATCTCCTCCTTCATTATAAAAAAGAAAAGAGTAACAAAAAATAAATACTTATCCTTCATTGACAAGTGAAAATTTTGGCAAAATCTCCCCTGAATATTAAGCATCTCCTCAAAAACCATTAGCAAAATTTACACCCAAGAAATCAAAATCAATATTAAAATAACTACAACCAATACTAAAATCATAGAAAAATTAATGCTAAGTCTCATATATAACATAAGCATTCATAAAAATAAGAAATAATCCATCACACATAAAAGTATGAAAATATGAAAATGTTGTGTGAAATCATAAGTCAGAAACAACTAAGAGACTACTGTTGAGGAGAAGAGGAAGAGGAAGTAGGTGGAATGTCGAGTGAAGATGCGCAACTGTACATCCAGTATCTGCTACTGCTGATAAAGGATCTTTTGCTGCTGAAGCTGAAATGAAGCAAACTGATCTTGAAGTTGTTGTTGCTGCTCGAAAAGAAAGCGAACATCTCTAACTAACTGATGTAGGAGACTATCAGGAGCTGGTGGAGCTTTTGGAACATGTGGCCGGTTAGTATCCATCTCATGCTCCTTAGAATCAGATTTTGCTATAGGCTGTGAGATAGATCCATGATGAGGGGGTGGAGGTCTAGCTCCTAACCTAAAATCAGGTAGCTGATCCGAAGGATAAACATAGTTAAGCAAACGGTTATCTTCGGGAGCTACAAAGGTGTCTTTGTTTTTGGTTGTGGGTGTCTTAATCCATTCCCAATTCTTCTGATAAAAGCCTATACCCGATATAGCTTCATCACCAATCTTCTTAGTCTCTACATAAATCGAATCCTGAATGGGTACCCGAAAATGTCGTAGTATCTTGGAAATGATACTATCATATGGAAGTAACTTATGGTTAACTTCAGGAGTGCTCAACATATGTCTCAAAATAATATAACCTAAGTTAATAGGTCGCCCTTTAAGAAGACTTTCAAGTAACCTGACATCCATCATTTTCACCTCATCCAAATGTCCCTTCCTAGGAGTAACAATATGCTATAAAATAGTATGAAGAATCCTAACTTGTAGGGGTAATAGCTGTGACCTAAAAGAGAGAGCACAATTCTCATAAGTAAGATCCTGGCGCCCACATATATTTCTAACCCTATGATGATGGACAAAATCGGTAAAAGAGAGCTCATTTCGAGAAGTATAAATGCGATGTCCTGAATTCAGAATTCACAAAATAGTGTTTAAACCTTGGATATCAAATTTAATGGGAATTCCTCCTACATGTGTGATTATCCTATCTAGCATGCATGTGGAAATTTCTATAATCGAGTAAAAAATAAGAACTAGATTAGGATAAACCCTCTCCTCAATATCTAATGTAGACTCCCATGGCAACAACATATCCCTTACACTTTTACCATATACAACCAAGTCTTTAAAACATCAAAATCCACAAAGTAGGAGTCTATTACCTTATGACCCATGAAATGGGTTTCGAAGCGTTTGGTGAAAAGAGCCGTAGGAAAATGAATCCTTTTAAATTCAGAAGTCTCCCTAAGCGGTATTGGATTCTTATTAAGGATGGATTTTCTCTTACAACTTGCCCGTGACGTTTCAGCCATTATTTAACCTTCAAAAATTCGGATTTTTAAGGGATGATGAAAATGAAAGAAGTGGAATTGATTAGAAGGACAATGAAGGGTTTAGAAAGTGATTGAGAGGCTAAATTTTATCAAAAAATGATAAGAATTGGTTTAAAATTGAGAGAAACTATTCGGCTGACTTTAGGGTTTTGATTTGGGATTTCTTGATTTGGGGCTTGATTTTTTGTTTAGGTTTGATAAAATTGTTCTAATGTTGTTTAAGAAGGTTTTTATAGGCTCAATTTCGAAAGAAATTACAGGAAAATTGAAAGATTTTAGAAAGAGAAAGCTTAGGGTTTACGGTATAGAGAGATAACCATGAGAGAGTAACTGGAAATGAGGAAGAAGAATTGGAACAATTTATATCGTACGAAAATGGAGAGCAGTTTTCCTCAAACGATTCACCGATAATTTCCAGAGAGCTATCAGAGTGTAAGTTTGTCACCGTTTAACAAAGCAGCCTATTTGTTCTTAATCGGTTAACCATTTATCACAAATGGTGAGCCGTTAAATTTCAACAGTTTTTCTTATGTTTCTGTAATTAAACGGTACACCTATTATTCTAAAACAGTAATCTGTTTGGTTTGACCATGATTTTGCTCATTTGTTTTAATCTTTGGTCAATACTTAATACATTTTTAAACCATTTGGTTAATATAAAAAATATTTTTAAAGACGAATATAATGTATAATTCATAAATTTACATAATTTAAAACATCTAATTCAAACAAATAATCATATTATTGAAAACAAAAATGAATTAGATATTGTATGAAGCAATGCTATTGTGCAACATTTATCATTCCAAGCTTATGCTTAATTTTAACAAACTGTTCTTCACTAAGAGGTTTAGTAAAAATATCAGTAAGTTATTTTTTGTTGAAATAAAATTTAATGAAATATCCTCTTTTTGAACATGATCTCTCAAGAAATGATGTCTTATCTCAATATGCTTGGTTATAGAGTGTTGAATAGGATTCTTGGATAGGTTTATGGCACTAGTATTGTCACACATGATAGGTATATGATCAAGATTGACACCATAGTCTTCAAGCGTTTGTTTCATCCAAAGTGCTTGTGTACAACAACTACCGGCTGCAATATGTTCAGCCTCGGTGGTTGAAAGTGCAACTGAGTTTTAATTCTTACTAAACCAAGAGACAAGAGAGTGACCTAGAAAGTGACAAGTTCCACTAGTACTCTTCTTATCAACCTTATATCCAACAAAGTGGGCATTCGAATAACAAGTTAAATTTATATGAGTTCTTCTAGGATACCAAAGGCAAAGATCTATGGTTCCATTTAAATAACGAAAAATTCTCTTGACAGCAAGCAAATGAGATTCCTTAGGACATGATTGAAATCTTGAATACAAACATACATTAAACATGATATCAGGTCTCCTAGCAGTTAAGTAAAGCAAAGATCCGATCATACCTCGATATGTTTTGACATCAACTTCTTTATCTTTTTCATCTTTGTCAAGCTTGATTGTTGAGCTCATTAGAGTATTTTTATTCTTTCCATCTTCAAGTCTTAATCTTTTGAGTAAATCTTTCAAATATTTGACTTGATTGTTGGAGATTCCTTCTTCATTTTGTTTTATTTATAATCCAAGAAAGTACTTCAATTCTTCCATCATGTTCATCTTAAATTCTTTGCTCATACAAGATAAGATTTCCTCACACAAGAACTCATTAGTAGAACAAAAACTAATATCATCAACATAAATCTGAACAATGAGTATATCTTGATTATTATGCTTAATAAATAGTGTTACATTAGCTTTTCCCATTGAAAAATTATTTTTTAAAAGAAATTTACTAAGCCTATCATACCAAGCTTTAGGTGCTTGTTTTAACCCTTAAAATGCTTTTGCTAGCTTATAAAAATGATTTGGAAAATTTTCATTTTTAAAACCAAGGGGTTGTTTCACATAAACATCTTCCATGATATAATAATTTAGAAATGAACTTTTGACATCCATTTCATACCAAATAAAATTCTTATAACATGCAAATGCTAAGAGCATCCTAATGGATTCTAATCTAGCTACAGGTGCAAAATTTTCATCAAAATCAATTCCTTCTTCTTGGTTGTAATCATGAGCTACTAATTTATCTTTATTTCTTACACCAAATTCATCCATCTTATTTCTAAATACCCATTCGGTATCTATGATGGATTGACGTTCCAATTTAAGAACTAATTTCCACACATTGTTTCTTTAAAATTGATTTAACTCTTTTTGCATTGCCATAATCCAAGATTCATCAGTTTTTGCATCCGCAAAGGATTTTGGTTAAATTTGAGATATGAATAAAGTATGTGTACATATGTTCCTAAGTGATGATCTAGTGATTAAACATCGTGAGGGGTCACCTAAAATTAACTTTTTAGGGTGAGAAGAAACATATCTCCACTCCTTTGGGAGTGTTTGAGAATTACTTTTATTTTGATTCATATTAGTTTGTTCTTCTTGTTGTTTTTCTTGATTCTCACAAGGTGAAGCATCTTGTTTGACATTCAAAGGTTCTTCTTGTTGTATTTCTTCATCTACATCATTATCAACAACCACTTTCTCCATAGCAGAGGGGTTAGATTCATCAAACGTAATATGCATGGATTCTTTAACAACCAAAGTTCTTTTATTGTAGACTCTATAAGCTTTGCTTGTGTTTGAATATCCAAGAAAGATACCAATATAAGATTTTGGATCAAATTTACCAAGATTGTCTTAGTGCTAAATATAAAGCATTCACATCCAAAAACTTTGAAATATCCAATGTTGGGTTTTCTATTTTTCCAAAGCTTATAGGGAGTTTTGTTAAGAAATAGTCTAATTAAAACACGATTTAAGACATAGCATGCAGTATTAATGACTTCGGCCTAAAAGTATTTTGATAATGCATTCTCATTCAATATGGTCCTAGCCACCTCTTGAATAGACATATTCTTTCTTTCAACAACTCTATTTTTTTGTGGAGTTCTAGGTAATGAAAATTCATGTTTGATACCAAAATCATTACAAAAACTTTCAAATGCATGATTTTCAAATTCTTCACCATGATCGCTTTTAATGCATATATAATAGAATAATTTTTTTCATTTTGAACCTTTTTATAAAAAACTTTAAATGCATCATAGGCATCATCCTTATTAGCTAAGAACAACACCCATATATATATATAGAATAATCATCCACAAATACAAATGCATCATATTTCCCACTTAGACTAGCATATCTAAAAGGTCCAAACAAATTTAAGTGAAGAAGCTGAAGTGGTTTTAAAGTAAAAACATGATTTTTGTTTTTAAAAGAAGTTTTGATTTGTTTTCTAAATTGACATGCTTCATAAATTTTATCCTTTTTGAAATTAATTTTTGAAAGACATTTAATTAAATCATTTTTAGAAATCTTTGAAATCAAATCCATGCTTGCATGTCTTAGTCTTTTATGCCGTCACCAACTCCCTATGAGCTTTGGAAAGATAGAAAACCCAACATTAGTTATTTTAAAATTTTTCGATGTAAATGCTTTATATTGAATGCTAAAGATAATCTCAGTAAATTTGATCCAAAATCTTATATTGGTATCTTTCTTGGATATTTAAGCCTTAGCAAGGCTTATAGAGTCTACAATAAAAGAACTTTGGTTGTTGAAGAATCCATGCATGTTACGTTTGATGAATCTAACCCCTTCTTTATGGAGAAAGTGGTTGTTGATAATGATGCAGATGAAGAAATACAACAAGAAGAACCTTTGAATGTTAAACAAGATCCTTCACCTTGTGAGAATCAAGAAAAGTAATAAAAAAAACAAACTAATATGAAGCAAAATAAAAGTAATTCTCAAACACTACACAAGAAGTAGAGGTATGTTTCCTTTCACCATAAAAATTTAGTTTCAAGTGACCCTTCACTAGGTGTAACCACTATATCATCACTTAAAAACAAATGCACACATAATGCATTCATATCTAAAATTGAACAAAAATCCTTTGCGGATGCGAAAAATAATGAATCTTGGATTATGGCAATGCAAGAAGAGTTGAATTAATTTGAGAGAAACAATGTATGGAAGTTAGTTCCTAAACCAGAACTTTAATTTGTCATAGGTACTAAATGGGTATTTCGAAATAAGATGGATGAATCCAAAGTGGTTGTAAAAAATAAAGCTAGATTAGTAGCTCAAGGTTACAACCAAGAAGAAGGAATTGATTTTGATGAAACGTTCACACCTGTAGCCAGATTAGAATATATTAGGATGCTCTTAGCATTTACATGTTATAAAAATTTTATTTTCTATCAAATGGATGTCAAAAGTGATTATATCATGGAAGCAGTTTATGTGAGACAACCCCTTGGTTTTAAAAATGAAGAATTTCTAAATCATGTTTATAAGATATCAAAATCATTGTATGGGTTAAAAACAAGCACTTAGAGTTGGGTATGATAGGCTTAGTAAATTTCTTTTAGAAAATTAAAACAAGCATCTAGAGCTTGGTATGATAGGCTTAGTAAATTTCTTTTGAAAAATGGTTTTTCAATGGGAAGAGTTGATATTACACTTTTTATTAAGCATAAGAATCAAGATATACTTATTGTTCAAATTTAGAGTCTTTGTGTGAGGAATTTTCATCTTGTATGAGCAAAGAATTTGAGATGAGTATGGTGGGACAATTGAAGTACTTTCTTGGCTTATAAATAAAACAAAATGAAGAAGGAATCTTCATTAATCAAGCCAAATATTTAAGAGATTTGCTTAAAAAATTCATACTTGAAGATGGAAAGAATAAAAAGTACTCCAATGAGCTCAACAATCAAGCTTGACAAAGATGAAAAAGGTAAAGAAGTTGATGTCAAAACATATCGATGTATGATCTGATCCTTACTTTATCTAATAACTAGTAGACCCGATATCATGTTTAGTGTATGTTTGTGTGTAAGATTTTAATCTTGTCTTAAGGAATCTCATTTGCTTGCTATCAAGAGAATTTTTCGTTATTTAAAAGGAACAATGGATATTGGCCTTTGGTATCCTAGAAGAACTCATATAGATTTCACTTGTTATTTGAATGCTGACTTTGCTGGTTATAAGGTTGATAGGAAAAGTACAAGTGGAACTTGTCACTTTCTAGGTCACTCACTTGTCTCTTGGTTTAGTAAGAAGTAAAACTCGGTTGCACTTTCAATCACTAAGGCTGAATATATTGCAGCCGGTAGTTGTTATGCACAAGCACTTTAGATGAAACAAACCCTTAGAGACTATAGTGTCAATCTTGATCATATACCTATTATGTGTGACAATAATAGTGCCATAAATCTATCTAAAAATCCTATTCAACACTCTAGAACCAAGCATATTGAGATAAGACATCATTTCTTGAAAGATCATGTTGAAAAAGGGGATATTTCATTGAATTGTTTTTCAACTAAAAAGTAACTTGTTGATATTTTTACTAAACCTCTTGGCGAAGACTAATTTGCTAAAATTAGGCATGAGCTTGAAATGATAAATGTTGCATAATAGTATTGCTTTATATAATATCTTCTTTGTTTTCTATTATATAATTATTTGTTTGAACTGGATGTTTTAAATTGTGTAAATTTATGAATCATGCATTATATTGGTCTTTAAAGACATTTTTTATCAATAAAATGGTTTATAAATGGATTGAGTATTGGTCAAAGATTAAAAAAAACGTGCAAACTCATAATCAAAATAAACAGCTTACTGTTTGATAAAAAATGGTGTATCGTTTAATTACAGAAATATAAGAATAATTGTTGGAAATTAGCGGCTCACCATTTATGCGTAACGGTTAACTAATTAAAAACAAAGAAGTTGCTTTGTTAAACGGTGACATACTTACACTTTAATAGCTCTCTGAAAATTATCGGTGAACCGTTTGAGGGAAATGGCTTGCCATTTTCGTACATTATAAACTGTTTCAGTTCTTTTTCCTTACTTCTAGTCACCCTCTCATCGTTATCTTTCTACACAGTGAATCCTAAGCTTTCTCTTTCTAAAATCTTTCAATTTTCTTGCAATTTCTTGCGAAATTGTGCCCATAAAAACCTTCATAAACATCATTAGAACAATTTTATCAAACCAAAACAACAAATCAAGCCCCAAATCAAGAAATCCGCAATCAAAACCCTAAAGTCAGCTGAACAATTTTTCTCAATTTTGGACCAATTCTTGTCATTTGTTTAGTCAAATTAAGCCTTTTAATCACTTTCTATACCTTATATTATCCTTCTAATCAGTTCAATTTCTTTTTTTTTCATAATTTCTTCAAAATCCTAATTCTTCAAAGCTTGAACAATGGCTGAAACTTCACAGGCTGGTCGTAAGAGAAAATCTGTCCCTTGTAGGAATCCAATACCACATAAGGAGACTTCTGAGTTTGAGAGGATCCATTTTCCAACAGCTTCACTGGCCAAATGCTTTAAAACTCGTTTCATGCATTGTAAGGTATGAGATTATTACTTTGTGGATGTGGATGATTTTGCGGAGTTAGTTGTTTGTGGTAGAAGTGTGAAGAAGATGTTGTTGCCTTGGGAGTCTGCATTGGACATTGAAGAGAGGATTTATCTTAATCTAGTCCTTGTTTTTTACTCAAATATGAAACTTTTCGTAGATAGGCTGGATAGGATAATTACTCATGTAGAAGGTATTCCACTTGACTTTGGTGTTGAGGATTTGAATAATATTTTAAGAATTCCGCATTTTGGCCATCAGATTTATACCTCTAGGAAGGAGCTATCTATTGTCGATTTTGTCCATCATCATGGGGTTAGGAACATATGTAGGCGTGGGGATCTCACTGATGAGATTGTGGTTTAGCTTTTAAGTTCTAGCTGTTACTTTTACAAATTGAGATTCTTCACACCATCTCAGAATACATTGTCACTCCTAAGGAGGGATATTCGGATAAGGTGACACCAATGGATGTCAGAATACTGAATAGTCTTCTTATAGAGCGTTCTATTAACCTAGGATATATTATTTTACGACATATGTGTTGAGTACTAGAAAGTGTGTATTTATAGTGGTGAAAATCATCATTTTACACTTCAAGTCTCACTAACATCCCTATTTTTATGTCTTTAAGTCCCTTATAATTTAATTATGTATGTTTTATTTTAATTAAGTATTTTATGTATTTTAGGGGATATCATGGTCATTTCACAATAAACGAGAGATCAAATGAAAAAATGGACAACACTTTTGAACTCAGGACAGTCGAAAACCTTAGGAGGAGCATAAAAAGAAAAATGGTACTGTTCACAAATACGTTACTGTTCACATATACGGTAATGTTCACGGCACTGTTCACCTATACTGTATGCTGACGTGGCACTGTACGATGATGTGGCACTATACGATGATGTGGCAGCATTTGATTGGACGAATGATGTGGCTTTGACTGCTTATGTGGCATTGACTGATGATGTGGCGTTGACTCATGACGTGTCACGATCTTATTGGACAAAAAATATTGACCGGTGACGTGGCAGAATGTTAGTGGACCGAAAAAATGTGTGTACGGTACATGCATATACACAGAATAACAGCCTTGATGATGTGTTTCATCCAATAGGAACTTGCCATTTGGCGTAATCATGAGCGTCCAAATTGTTTTAATCCCGATGGCCATGATTTACTCAGTGTATTTATAAAAAAGGGGTTGCCCCCCAAATTTGACACCCCTGAATCCATTTTTGGACTCCATTTTCTCTAATTCCATCTCCATCTTGTATTTTCTACGTATTTTAATAAAATTTCCAGTTTACCCCTAGTTAAATTATGAGTGGCTAATTTCCTTTCAAGCTTGGGTTGAATGTGAAGTCTCAACATGCTCCATGGGCTTAATGTGCTAAATTTACTTTTCCTTCCCCTTTAATTTATGTGGTTGTTTTGACTTTTCATAGACAGATAGTAATAATCTTGTCTGGATATCGGATGGAATAACCGCCTCCCTAGGCAAGGTTATTACTATTTGGCACGGGAAGCCCTTAGCACCATATCTATTAGAATGTGGTTCATGATGAGTGGAAGTTCCCCCTTCATGATTTAATTAGTACTAATAATGAATATTAAGCCAATGGTGCATGTTGAGTACAGATTCGGAGATCCAAGCATTTCATTTTAATAGTTTATTCCAACAGCGTTAAGTTAAATATTACCTGCATCATTTTCATTATAAATCCAATCATCCACTAAGAAAATTAATTCTACAAGCAATTAAAATCCACCTCCTCGTGGGATCGACACTCGTCACCATTGATCTATTCTACAATAGATTCGTGCACTTGCGAGTTCAATAAAATTTGCACAACAATATGCTAAATTCTCCTGGGGTTAACCATAAGTTACTTCTTTATGGTAGTGTTATTTCTAAGCTTCTATGGCATTTTTAAGTACCCATTCGAGACTCGGTTTATGTAGAGACTAAGAAGATTGGTGATGAGGCTATATCGGGCATTGGATTCTATCGAAGGCATAGGGAATGGATCAAGATGCCTACAACCAAAAACCAAGACACCTTCGTAGCTCTAAAAAATAACCGATTTCTTAATGATATTTAGCCTTCTAATTAGCTACCTAATTTTAAATCGGAGCTAGACCTCTACCCTCTTTTCGTGGATCTGTCTCACAGCCTCCAGCAGATTCTGATTCTGAAAAGCATGAGATGGAGACTAATCGACCATCTGCTCCACTAGCTCCAGATAATCTCATTTGTCAGTTAGTTGGAGATGTTCGAGCTCTTTCTGAGCAGCAGTAGCATCTTCAGGATCGGTTTACTTCATTTCTGCTTCAGCAGCAGAGGATTCTCGATCAGCAACAGCAGATATTGAATGGACAGCTGCGTATCTTCACTGCTCTTAGCATTCCGCCCTCCTTCTCTTCCTTTCCTCCTTAGTAGTAGTTTCTTATTTTTTCAAATATTTTGATTTCACACAACATTTTTATGTTTTTGATACAATTATGTGATGAATTATTTGCTTGTTTGTGGATGATTATGTTATATAGATATATGTTTTCTTATTTTGGTATTGATTTTATTATTGGTTGTAGTTATTTTTATATTAATTTTGGTTTCTTGGGTATAAATTATTGCTAATAAATTTTGAGAAAATATTTATTGTACAAGGTAGATTCTGCCAAAATTTTCACAGAGAAAGGGTATGTTTTTTATTCTTTTCTTTTTAATGTTGAAGGGAGAGAACAAGTTATATTTTTATATTTTTTTAGGGGAGTTTATACTTCGGTAGAGTTAACAAAATTTTCTCATCTTTACATGTAAAGTTTGTCATCATAAAAAAGGGGGAGATAAACAAGTTATATTTTTATATCTTTTTAGGAGGAGCTTATATTTAAGGAGAGTTAACAAATTTTCTTATCTTTACATATAAAGTTTGTCATCATAAAAAAGGGGGAGATTGTTGACATAAATAATCTTATAATATTAATTTTGATAATAACAAAACTTATATGTTCTTGATTAAAAATGTTGGAGCTATTAAAATGAAATTCTTAAAGTCATAGTATATTTTAGACTTGTTTAAAGAAGTTGAATAACCAATAACTTGAGTAAGAAAATCTTTTTCTAACAAAAGTTGTAAAATATAGATTCTGAAAATTAATGGTAAACCATTTGTTATACAAACGGTGAACCGATAATCTACAAAAAGGAATTGGTCTTTTTAATCGTGAATCGTTTCTCAAAAACAGGTAGTTGGACTTGTTTTGATAAGATTTTGTAAATTAATGGTGAACCGTTTATTACAAAATGGTGAATCAATAATTTATAGAGAAGAGATAGTTTTTAATCTTGAATTGTTTAGTGAAAATGAAGATATAAGTTTGTTTTGTAGGATTTTGGAAATAAACAGCGATTCAATAATTTTAAACGGTAAACCATTTATTTATAATATAAGAACAATGGCTATTTTGACAAGTTAAAATGGTTAACCGACAGCAGTAAACGGCAATCCGATTTTTCCTAGAAAGTCAACAATGGCTAGTTTTCAGGTTCAACTATAAAATGGCTTAATTAAATTCAAATAAGGAGAGATCCCACAATTATCATTGAGCTTGCTACTGAGTATAAAATCATCATTTGAGCTATAAAATTTTTTTTGATTAATTGATTTACACTTTGAGATTTCATTGGTAACCATATATATTGTGTGAGAGATTGTTTCTTTCTAATCTTTATTATTGAGTGAGTGTAAGTGTCGGGATAGAATTGGGATAAGAGATTGGGAATAATCTCTTATTATAAAGGTTTATTCACACTTTTCAAGTCAATTATAATTGTTGTTGAAGCCTTGGAGGCTCGCTTAGTAAAATCCTTAAGCCCAGTGAGTTTGGAGGCGTGGATGTAAGCACGGTTGGCCGAGTCACATAAAAATCGCGTGTTTGCTCTCTCTTACCTTATCTTTTTATTATTTATTGCAAATTAATTTGGTTATTTTGAATTTGATTAGTTTATTATTTGCTTTGAGTTTTAGTTTTTAAATTTTGATTAAGAACCCAATTCAGCCTCCTATTGGGTAGTGAAGTTAGTATTTCAATGTTATCTCTAAACCGCTAACTAATTGGGTTGAAACTTTCAAAGAAGAAATACGATCTAAAGCTTCTCTCAAGAAACTACTGCAAATGGTCAAGGATGGTGAGGCCATTGGTCCATGAAGGTTGTAAGATGGGGTTTTATTTTTTAAGGAAACGTTTTATTTAGAAGAAGATTCAGCTCTTATTCCTGACATCATTAAGCAATTTCACAACAGCTCATATGAAGGTTTTTTGAAGACTTTCCATTGAATTCGTGCAAATTTTTATTGGAAGGGAATGCAAAATAAAATCAAAACCTTTATTAGAAATTTCAAAGTTTGTAAGCAAAATAAGGTTGAGCAAGTGTTGCCAGCAAGACTTCTACAACCACTACCAATACCAACTCAAGTGTGGTAGGATATAAGCATGGACTTCGTTGAGGGGCTGCCCCTTTCTCATGGTAAATCTATTGTACTTGTTGTTGTAGATCGTTTGTCAGAATATGTATATTTTATTGCCATCTCTCATCCCTATACTGCTATGGGTATTGCCCGTGTCTTCTTCGATCAAGTATTTCGGTTACATTGTATGCCTCGTTCTATTATGCATGATAGGTATCTGACTTTCGCTATTATATTATGGAGAGAACTATTTCAACTTTAAGGCACATCTTTTAACTATAGTTCCGCTTATCATCCTCAAATAGATGGGCAGAGTAAGGTAGTGAATCGAACGCTTGAGATGTATTTAAGATGTTTTTTAGGTTGGCGACCACAGAATTGGGTTAAATGGCTGACATTGGTAGAATTCTGTTACAATACTAGCTATCATTCATCAATCAAGAAAACATTGTTTAAAGTGGTTTATGGAAGAGCTCTTCCATCTTTATTGGCTTATGTTCTGAGGACAACTAAAGGTGAATCATTTATCGAAAAGGATGCAGTTATCACGGAAGTCAATGAGAGGATTAAAGAAGCCCATGCCAGGATGAAACACATTTATGACTTAAAGCACAAGGAGAGGGAATTTTCTGTAGGGGATATGATGTATCTGAAGTTGCAGCCTTATAGACAACTCTCAGTTTCTGTGAGGAAAAATTTAAAATTCGTTCCTAAGTATTATGGCCCCTTTAAAGTACTACAACGGATTGGGGTAGTAGCCTACAAGTTAGAATTGCCTTTGGGATCTTGCATTCACCCCATTTTCCATTTTTCACTCCTTAAAAAGAAGATTGAAGAGCATATAGAGGTTCAACAACTATTGCCTTAAGTAGTACTTAATGATGAGAAAATTATGCCCAGACTGCAAGCAGTACTCAATTGCTAAGTCCGAAACAAAAAGCAAGAGGTTTTTATCCACTGGCAGGGTATGTCCCCTACTGATGCAACTTGGGAGGATCGAAATTTTGTGAAGGAGCAATTTCAAGACATAACCTTTGAGGACAAAGGAGAGTTTTAAGGGGGTGAGAGTTGATATGCTTGCTAAATTAATTGCACATGTTTGGTTTAATTGAATAAGTCTTAAGTTGTAGTATAGTTGAATAAGTCTAAGTTAGTTGTGATATTACCAACTTAGTATCCAATTCCTTATTTGTAGGAATTATATTATTTCATTTTTGCTACTCTTTTGCTGGATTTGGCTAGTATAAATAAGCCATGGTTGAATAAAGAAAGTATGATTTAGTTTGTCCAAGAAATACTTGTGTTATAACCTGAAGGGATTGGCTTCCTCGAATTAGCCAACTATTAACATTTTCTGAGTGCAAAGGCAAGATAGGCAAAGACAAGCAGAGTAAAAGTAGCTTGCCTATACCATAAACTCAAGAAATTGGACGTAAATTGTTGAACTTGCATTAAATCCAAGTGCTTCGCTTACTTATTATATCGAAACAAGAAAGTCTCTTTTACAATCAACAATTTATGCAATACTTATTCCTTGAAATTTAAAAATCTAAAACCTAGAAGTTTTGATAAATTATAAGTATGATTTTTATGTCCAATTTTTGAAAAAGTTTTGTACGCTTTATGATTTTTACATCTATAAAGTGGCGTATCTCTTATAATGTTGAGCTCATTTGTTAGTACGTAGCATAAGTTTTTCATGTAGTTTTTATAACCTATCATCTGAATTTGAATCTCAAAATGAAAAGGACATAAAAATTAATTTGGGCAAAAAATGAGAATAAAAACAGCAAAGCAAACGATTCTAAACACAATGTATTCACAGGTTTAGCCAAAGTGGCTTACCTCTTCTTAAAGATTAGAGTAAAGGCTATAAGATCAAAGTGCAAAGCTGATGTTTACACCCCAAGCTCTCGGATGAATCCTTATACAGGCAATGTATGAGATAAAGGAAGATCCATTGTTTGACAACTATTGTAACAACTTTAACTAATCCGTAAGCAGAGTTTCCTACAAAAAATAACCCCTTCTAATTTTTAGGTAAATTTTTCAAAATTACAATAATACCAAAGTAAAATTATTTTACTCAAGCCAAGCCAGGGGGTCCAACATAGTAGGCTTACTAAGCAATATGAGTTTTTTCAAATGGAGCAAAATAAAAATATTCGTGTTATGTTTAGTAGATTTGCATATATTATAAACTCAATTAGAGTACTTGAATTAATTTTAACTAATAGGGAAAAATGATATCTTTGCCAAATCAATAGAGAGACGAAAAGAGAAACACAAGTATTTTAACACCTTTTGCCTTGATGATCTCATTGGTCTACTTCTCTCAGATCAAGAAGGATAGCATGTATATAATAAAATTGATAAAGAAACCAAGAAGCATAGCATTATCAGTGTGCAAGTATATACAACAAATAATATAATGATGGTTGTTCAGATTGTCTCCATAGGGATTGATATTATCAGTTTTTCTATAGCAATCCTAATAGTGCAATTTTAATAAAATAACTAATAAAGCTAATGAACTAGCTAAACTAAAAATGCAAGGAATGAAAATGCAATAAGATAAATTTAAAGTCAAACACAAGAACAAACTCAATGGGAGAAGAGTAGTTGAGTGAAGAAACTCTTTTAATGGTATTGACTATTTTTCCAATTAAGATTCTGTTGGTATATCATTCACTACAACACTGGGCAAAATCTCTCATGAATCCTTAGCTGTTGCCTATTGGATATTTTATATCTATATGCAATCTAACAATGATTAGTTGTAATGTCAACATATGATATAGCATTATACGCTCTAAGTTCTTACTACTTTATAAGGTGAATCCTTATGTTTGGTTCTTCATTAATTTTAGATCAAGCATGGTCATATTTAAATTGAGATTAACTCAACTTGGGAAACTCAATCTAAAACCATGTATTGTTTTCATTTATTCTACTAAGTCAGTCCTTTTTGAGGCACCTTCTTAGCTAGTATCCACTAAATAGGTGGTCAGGTGAAATAAAGAATTGCAATAAATAAAAGGGAAATTATCCACCAACCACCTTATTTTTTCTATTTTTTCAAAAATACACAATTTTGTTTTACCTGAATTACACCTGAAGTTATAATTTTTTTCGCTTTTCCACTTCCATCTGTTTATTGTTAAAATTCCGTTAGTTTTTTTAATAAAATGACGATTTTTCCCCCCAAATGTAAAATTACAATTTCATCCTATAGCATTATTTTTGGGGGGCAAAATAATTATTTTGTTAAAAAAACTAACAGAATCTTAACGGTCAACAGACGAAAGTGAAAAAATACAAAGAATTGTAATTTCATGTGTAATTCAGGAAAAAAAAAAGAAATTGTGTATTTTTGAAAAAGTCCAAACCGTTAGGTGGTCGGTGGATAATTTTCCTAAATAAAATGAAGACAAAATGCTATAACAAATCCAGAGCAACAAACATATATAAGTAAAAAACCTATTACGTTTGCTTATCAGTCAATAACAATGAATTTTAGTTCATGATACAAAATAAAATACTAACAAGAATCATTTTAACAATCAAATACATCCACTTGAACAAAAGAAAATAAGAAAAAAAAGACAAGAGATTAGATTTCGCTTAAGCTTGTGATTGATCTTTCTTTTTCTCTTTGAATTCTCTGTTACAGTCCTTTAAATCCCTCTTCTTCTTTTTTTTCTTTTCGTTTTTTTGTATTTTTTGTTTAATGACGGCTCTCTCTATGTCTTTTCATACGTGTTCATTTTATTACTTAAAATTAGGGTACCAAGAAGTGTGTGGCTACATATCTGCCATTTTTTGAGATGTTAGATCACAATCTTTTAATTATCTTGTTCAAAATCTTCTTTGCAATTACTAACGGATTGCTGCAGCATCAGCTACAACATCTTCACTGTTCCAAATTTGTTTTCATTCCTCTGTAGCCTAGCTTTCTTTATATCTTTATAAGTTTTTTGCAACAACATTACATCCAAGAAACTTAGGCTTTTGGTCACCTGTAATTCATATGTATTTAGTTCCTATGAAACATGGGATTGTGAAAGTTCTTAGATCCTTCAACTTCTGTGGTATTGATGGGTGTCGAAGCCAGAAAATATAAAACCTACTCTAAATAAGATTGTGTATAGTGATTGAGAAGGGTTGTGTCCACAGAGACTGGTAATTATTAAATGCTTTTTAAAACGAAAATGTAAATTGGGGGATTGTTGAAAATAATGAAAATCAATTTAAATTAATAAGAATGCAAATTAAAGGTGTAATTCAAAATGAAAAAACTATGGTTGAAGGAATTAACTCAACTTTGATTCGATTACTGATCATCGATACAACTATAAATCATTACTGCTTACGAATAGATCGGTTATAGCTACTGAGACACTCTAATAGCCAATCTCTCATCAATTAGTCGATAACCAAGGTACGACCATTGGTTATTTCCCTAATCAATAGACAACCCTAGATATAATCATAGGATTTAATCAATTGACAGCCTGAAAATTAGGGAGACCCAAATCCTAATTAACAAACGCATACGATGGTTCATTTAAATTAGATTATTTATTCCCATAACACAACGCACTGCTATGTTATTTGCCATAAACATCAAAATCTTCATACGATGAATCTTTCAATTGGCAGTAGACTAAGTTGATAATTAAATAGTGGCCAATTATCTAATTAACAAACATAATCATGACAATAATTCAGAGAATAAACAAATATCCAAAAAGAAATAAAACAATTAAAAGCACAAGAAAGATCTCACAGTAATGGTGAATCAAAGCTTCATTAACCTTCAACCAGAAAAATGAGTTTAGTTCCTCCTGGAGAAAAAGAGAAAACCTTAAAAAAGATAAAAATAATTAATAATCCAATTCTAATTCTCATCCCCTTAATCCTTCTTTATCTCCCCTTTTTATAGTTTTCTTGAAAAGGATAAAGATAAAAATATCTAAAATATTATCTAAAATTACAAGAGTAACGAAAAGATAAAACACGTTAAAATAAAAACGTCAAGTCCGCAATTGATAGCACGCGCCCACGTCTTATCAACAAACTTCTTCTGAAATCGACTGTCACGCACCCACGCCTTATCAACAACCTTCTTCTGAAATTAAGAATTTCTCCAGGAAGTCAATTCATCCTCAAACATCATCTTGTAGCTCAATTTAGCACCAATCAATAGAATTGCACCTACAAAAATAAAACACAAGTAAATCACAACTATTAAGTGCAAAACATTGATATTAAAGGGAGTAAACAATGCAAAACTAGTGCATGAAATGCACTATAACAGGTATCTTATTTTGAAGCATATAGTCGCATTCCTATGTCAGAGAAACTATTTTAAATTCTCCAAGCTTCCTTTTCCTTGCCAAACTATGTGATATTCTTAAAAGATAGTTTGACATTTATTCGAGAGCTTTCATAAAAGGAATGTTTATATGTAGCTGCTTCAGCACTTCCAAAACTTTACTTAATTACTTATCTTACTTTTGCTTCTATAATCTTTGTGGAAAGTATGGTGGATGCCTGAATTACTGGGCTATAGAAGGCTATATAGATTGCTTCTCTTTTGCCATATTTTGGACTACTGTAGATGGTGTTGCAGTATCTACCCTAATAAATTCTAGATTATCATTTTTTATAGATGCTGTAGCTTGGTTGTTCTCAATAGTGTCTTGGACAGTGAAAGGTTATGGCTCTTTTTAGACTTAATTTTCCTTTTGGGTTGGATAGGTTCAATTCTTTTTTTTTGGTACACCAATTGGGATATGAACATCTTTTCTAGATCTTAGATTAATCATCATGTAATGTTCTTTTACTTTTCTTCTTGGATCCTCTGTGTTGCTAGGTAAATTACCTTGAGACCTGTTGCTTAATTCCATAAAAAACTGTCTAATTTGATTCTCTAAGTTTCTTAAGGATACAACTTGGCTTTGGATAACTACTTCATTTTTCATGATATATTCCTTAATCAAATCTTTAAAAGAATTGAATTGATGTAGGTGGTTGAGTACATTTGTTTTGTCTACTAGTTGTTACAACATGTTAGTTCTAGTTGCTCTATGAGACGTTTGGATGTTGTCTCCATTTTCGGTTGTAAGTGTTTGAGTATGGATTTTTCTGATTTTTTTTTGTTGAAGTTATCTACATAGTTGATTGAGGCTAGATTCTCAGGAAAATTATCAAACAGATGCCCTTTACCACAATAAACGCATGAGCCCTCAGTAACTTGGTTAACAGTTGCTGGAATAGTAGTTAGACCCTTCATTATATTTGTTAATGATGTTATTCGGGCTGATAATGCTGTTAGAACGTCTGTATTGTGAACTTCTGCCGTACCTCTAACTACTACTTGTTTGGTTGATGGCCATTGATAGTTGTTATTAGTTATTCTCTCTCAAATTTCATACGCTTCATTAGAAGACTTAGATAGCAAGACTTCATTTGCCGAAACTTCTACCATCAATGTAGTGCTTGGGTTGAGACCATTGTAGAAAGTTTCTAATTATTTATAACAAAGAATACTGTTATGAAGACATCTTCTTAATAACTCTTTGAACCTTTCTCATGCATCATATAATCTTTCACTTTCCAATTGATGAAAAGATGTGATCTCATTCCTTAATTTTGCATTTTTAGTAGGAATGAAGTACTTCATTAAAAATTTGTCAACTAGGTTATTCTATGTAATAATAGAGTTTGATGGTAAAGAATTCAACAATGTCCTTGCTTGATCCCTTAGAGAATACGTGAAGAGTCTGAGTCTTAATGTTCTTATGATGCTCTAGCAATATTAAAAGTATCACTCACCTCCAAAAATAGTTTAAGGTGAAGATGAGGATCTTCTGATAGCAGTCTATTGAACTATCCCACTATTTTCAACTTCTGAAACATTACTGGTTTAAGCTGGAAATTGTTAGCTTGAACTTCACGTTAGACTATCCCTAGATATATGGCTTGAGGAGTCAACACTGTATAGTCTTGAATGACTTTATCTCAATCATCTGCCATGTGAATAATATTGTTGTTCCTTGGTTGCCGATGAACATGTTATCCATTCTTACCTTTTTGTGCACTGACTGGTTGTAATTCTCCTCTAGGGTTCAAATGCCTCATATCTTGCAAATCATCCATGTCTACAGCAATTCTTAACTTTCTATACTTTTTCCTCAGTCTTTTTGCTATCCTTTCAATTTCTAAATCAAACTGGAATTCAACAGGTTTGGTTTTAAGCATGAAAGAATTGCTAAAGCACTCGTATCAACACAACAAACGAGTTAAAAAAAAACTAAAACTTGCACGACTAAAATTGATTTCACAAACCACAATACACAATCAATCCTCAGTAACGGCACTGGGCAGAATCTCTCTTAATAATATCGACTATTTTTCCAATAAGATTTTGTTGCTACCGTATCTATTACAGCACTAGGCAAAATCTCTTTTGTATCCTTAGCTGTCGTTTGTTGGATATCTTATATCTATATGCAACCTAACAGTGACTAGTTGTTACTAATATATGATATAGTATTATACGCTCTAGGTTCTTACTACCCTACAAGGTAAATCCTTATGTTTATTTTTTCAATAATTTTAGATCAAGCATGGCCGTATTCAAATCAAGATTAACTTAACTTAGGAAATTCAATATAAAACCATATATTGTCTAAATTTGTTCCACTAAGTTAATCTTTTTTTAGGCACCTTTTTAGTTAGTATCCACTAAATAGGTAGTCGGTCAAAATAAGGAATTGTAACCAATAAAATCAAGACAAAATGCTGTAGCAAATCCAGAGCAACACCCATATATTAGTGAAAAAATCCATTAAGTTTGTTTATCACTTAATCATAATGAATTTTAGTTCATGATAGAAAATAAAAAGAATAACAAGAATCATCTTAGCCATCAAATACATCCACATGAATAGAAGAAAATAAGAAAATAAAGATAAAAGATTAGGTTTCGTTTAATCTTACAATTGATCCTTCTTTTTCTTCTTAAAATCTCTATTGCTACCCTTCAAATCCCTTTTCTTTTTTGTTTTCTTTTGTTTTTCTATAGTTTTTGTTTAATGACAGCTCATTCTATGTCTTTTCATGCGTGTTCCTTTTATAACTTAAAATTAGGGTACCTAAAAGCGTGTGGCTGCATATTTGCCATTTTTGGAGACGTTGGATTGTAATCTTTTAATTATCTCATGCAAAATCTTCTCTATAATTACTACAGGATTGTTGCACCATTAGCTACAACATCTTCACTGTTTTAAATTTGTTTTAATTCTTCTGTAGCCTAGCTTTCTTGTCATCTTTGTAAGTTTATTGCAACAACATTCCATCCATGAAACTTATGCTTTTGGTCATCTACAATTTGCACATAATCGTAGCACCAAATGATGTTAAACATAATTAATTTATTAAAAATTAAACTTAACTAAATGCTCATGCAAAATAGACTAATAATGTAATGAAAACACATCATTTACTCTTTAAGTAACATTGGTTCAATTCTAAAAGTGTCATGATAACTCTCATTTTATATAAGTATCACACCCCAAACTTAAACCATTACTTGTCCTCAAGTAATGACAAAACACAAACACTTTAACCATGTAATCTTAACTATATCATCAACATTTTTAAGATTCATTAACCATCAGATTACACTCTTTAACATGCAAAATTGCCATAGCAATTCTAGTTGTAAAGTTAAAGTCTTGTTCTATCCAAAGTATGTGTGTGGCACTCAGATCAAGTTCCAGAGTTGCTGCATCATCCATTTGCCATTTTATTATGTACAGATGCCAGCTAAATTTTTACCAGCTGTATAGTGCCCTTGGAAACTTCACGTTTGATGAAATGAAGCTTGATATCAATATGTTTGGTCTTCTCATGATGAATTTGATTTTTGCTTAGACATATAACGTTTTGGCTGCCATAGAAGACCTTTATTGATGATTGAAAATGCCTTATTTCATTTAGCATGCCTTTCAGCCATATTGCTTCCTTGAAAGCTTCTGCAGTAGCTGTATACTCAGCTTCTGCAGTAGTTAATAAGGCTATTAGACTTTATAGTGTAGATTTCTAACTGTTGGTGTAATTATTGATAGTAAGCAAGTATTTTGTGAAAAATCTTCTTTTGTCAAAATCCCTTGCATAATTTGAGTTAACATAGCCTATTACCAAGTTATCACCTTGCCTTTTACCTCTATACAATAAACCATAACTTGAGGTACCTTTTAGATATCTTAATATCCATTTTACAGCCCTTTAGTGCTCTTTACCGTGGTTTGCCTTGAATTTACTGACAACATTAACAACATAGGTAATGTTTGGCCTATTAACACCAAGGCATACATTAGGCAACCTACTACACTTGCATAAGGTATTTTTCAAATTTTAGTTTTATCTTGATCTTTGGTTGGACATTAATGGTTTGATAATCTAAAATATGCCGCCAAAGGGGTCTGCATTGCCTTACTGTTTGACATTCTGAACTTTTTTTGAACTTTAGTGATATAATTTTCCTAAGATAAAAAGAAGTTTTGCCTTTCCTATTTTTGATCAACTCCATTCCTAAAATATTCTTTATTGAACCAAGTTTTTCATGTCAAACTCATGCTTCAACTACTATTTTAACAACCCTATTTGTTTCATATCTTTGCAGACCAATAGCATATCATCAACATATAGTATTAGATATAGCATATCACCCTCATTTATCATTTTAAAATAACCACAACAGTCAAAGATGCTTCTTTGGAAATTTAGTTTCTGTATATGGCTGTCAAATCTCAAATACCATTGCTTAGGTGACTGCTTAAGGCCATAGAGGGACTTCTTCAGTAAACATACCGAGTCTGGTCTTTGTGAATCAATAAAGCCCTCAGGTTGATCTATCACAATCTCTTTTTGAAGTTCACCATGCAAAAAGGCAATAAGTGACAAAATTATTCTGATTGAAATATGTATGACAATTAGACACAAGACTTCTGTAAAATCAAGCTCATTTTTCTGTGTGAACCTTTTTACATCTAGCCTAGCTTTGAACTTTTTTAGTTCAACATCATGTATCATTTTTTTTATTTCAAAGATCTACTTGCAGCTTACTGTCTTCTTCTTTTCTAGTTTTTTTATCAGCTCCTATGTCTGGTTCTTATGAAGAGATTCCATTTCCTCCTGTATAGCTTTAAGCTACTGAGATGAGTGTTGACTTGCAACAGCTTTTACATAACCTTTTGGTTCATCATTTTTTACTTTATTTGTTGCTGTTAAGGCACATGCTATTAGATCAGCATACCCTAATCTCACAGGTGGTTTTACTGTCCTTCTTTGCCTATCTCTTGTGAGTTGATAATCTTGAATAAAGCTTTGACCTACTATTTGTCCAATAGCTTCCTTTGTACTTTCACTTTCTAATTCAATAGGATCTTTTTTATCGGCACTTCTATTTCTAGTAAGCTTCACCTCAAACTAAGAGTTATCAAGACTTGGTATTTGCTTTACATTTTTATCATATGATGTTTGAGACTTCAACATTTCAGCTTCATTGAGTACCACATCCCTACTTACTATACAACTTGGTGGTTGTAAGTTAGTACACTAAAAGTTAAATCTTTTAACCCTTTTAGGATATCTTAGACAGACATATTTGAGCTCTAGGTTCAAGCTTGCCTTATTTTATGTGTGCATAAGCAGTACATCCAAAGATCTTCAAATTTGAATAATTTGCCAGCTTCCCTGACCATATCTGATAAGGTGTTTTAAAATGTAAGGCTGTGGAAGGGCTCTTTTTTACAAAGTAGTAGACTGTGTTCAATGTTTCATCCACAAAGATTTTGGCAGTTTAGAATGAAATAACATTCACTTAAATTTTTTCATTAGGGTGTTATTTATCCTTTTTGCTAGACCATTTTGCTGGGTGTATGACTGATTGTTTTATGCCTTATAATTGCACTTTTTGTACAGAAATCATCAAATTGTTTATTACAGAACTTTAAACCATTATCAGTTCTAAGACTTCTAACTTTTCTGTTTGTTTATGTCTCAATCAATATTTTCTAGTTTTTAAAGATATCATAGGCTTGATCTTTACTCTTTAATAGAAATATCCAAACCATTCTAAAGTAATAATCAATTAAAGACAAGAAATACCTTGCTCCACCTAAAGATTCAATTTGTGATGGCCCTTACAAATCTACATGTATGTAATCCAAAGTGCCTTTAGTTGGATGTATTGTAGTTTTGGATTTGATTACTTAGGACTTACCTAAGATGCACTGCAATTTTGGATCTAATTATTGAGGACTTACCTAGGGTGCACACCTCACAAAACCTCAAAGCACTTATTTTATCTCTCTTTAGAGCCTTTATCTTTTTAGTTCTTTCAACTTCTTCTCATTTATACACCCTAACCTCAAATGCCATAAATATGTTTTGTCTTAAATCAGGTTCTGAGCAACATTAACATCATCTAATATAGCCTTTCTTTGTAAAATATATAAGCCATTTTCCATATCACCTTTCATCAACACCATAAATCCCTTAAACACTTTAGCATATTGGATTCAACTCTAAAACTACATGCTTCATTTAGCATACTTAGAGAGATTAAATTCTTTTTGAGTTCAGGTATATGCCTAACATTTATGAGTTCTTTAATTATGCTATCATGCATTTTCAATCTTATAAACCCTATCCCAATGACCTTCCAAGATGCATTATTTCCTATCAAAACTTTCCCACCATCATATGATTGATAAATAGTAAATATGTGTTTATTTGGACACATATTGTATGTACAATCAGAATCAAGTACTCATTTACCTTCAGTTTGGTTAGAAGAGGCCACAAGGACCCCAGTTGAGTCATATCCATCATTTAGTTCATCAGAAGCAACAACAGCATTACCATTTTTGTTTTTTCCCTTTTTGGGTTTGTTCTTCTTTTCAGGGCAATCCCTCTTGAAGTGTCCTTTTTTATGGCATTGAAAGCACTTTAGAGTTTTGTTTTAGACTTTAATCTCTTTTTTTTTTCCTTTCTAGCTTTCTTTCTTCTTTGTTCTTCCTTTTGCTGTTAGTCCTTTAGAATCTTTTTTTTTAGATTTCTTTGAACTTTTTTTTGAGCTTAAAGCCTCCTTAATATCTTGCATAATTAGGGTTTATCTTCCATGTAACAAGGTGTCAACAAAATGATCGTAAGAGGGCGATAGAAAAGACAAAAGGATAATTGTTTTGTCTTCATCTTCAATCTTGACATTGATGTCATCTAGATCTAAAATGATCTTGTTAAAAGCATCTACAAGACCAGACAAAGAACTGTCTTCTTCTATTTAAAGGGTATACAATCTCTTCTTTGTACTTAGCCTCTTAGTTAGAGACATCTTTACGTATAATTCTTCTAATTTCTTCCAAAGACCAGCAGTTGAAGTCTGATCTCAAACCTCTATCAAGATTCCATCTCTTAGACTCAAAATTAAAATGCTATGTGCCTTATCCATGGCATCTTAGAGATCTTCATCTTTAATCTTTCTTGGTTTCTTGGAGCTTCGGATGTCTTCCAGGACTTCTCCACATCTAGTTTCTGAATGGCCATTCTTGAAATAAGAATTAGAGATGCAAGCTCTAATACCAATTTTTGGAATTTAGATTAAAGTTTAATATAATTTTGACCCAAGAACAGTGCTAGACACTATTACTCTATCAAGAATGATTTAACTAGCTGATTTAAGAACAAAAAAATACAAAATAGAGAGTGAACAAAGAAACAACACAGGAAAGATTTATAGAGGTTCAACTATTGAGGGCTACATCCTCTTGAGAAACAAGGCTATGATTCTTTTTATAAATGAACAATCAAGGTACAAGCTTTCCCCGGAGATTATAAAGAATTGAGAATCCCCTAAATTACAATCATAAAAGGCTTTTATACAAGTATAAAAGCTCCTAAAAACCCAACTCTGAACCTAGCCTTATGTTCTGGATTTTATTGCAACAAACCCAGCAAATTCTTGTTTTTTTTAACTGTCTCTAACTAATTCCTCATGTGCTAAACATGTGCTAACATTAAATGGTTTAAATGACATGAGATTACTATCATATATCTAATATGGGCTTCCATATGATGTGTTGTTTTACCTTGTTTATTGAATACTGGTTCACACTTAACATATTCAATACTAAAAAGAATTATATGGAAATGGGTGTGTGTATGAAGAGTACTTTAGGTTATTTGAAAGTGACAATAAGGAAAGTGATTTTAATGATGAAGATAATTGCCATTTACATAAACATCCTGCCAATTTAATATAGTTTAACAGTGAGACTCAATTTTTCCTTTTTTAAAGATAGAAGACTGACGATGCCTAAATACATTTTTTATATTGTTCATTCCTTAAGATTCAAACTTTAGGTGACTAATTGAATCATCATGCTTAGAAAATCTTAGTCAAACTCAAGCCAAGTGAGATCCAAGCTAGCCATACTGAAATTTCACATACTTTAGTAGATGTTAGCATTGAATCCAATGGTTATATGATACTCCATAAAGGACTTGGGGGTGTAAGTGCGCCTATCACAAATTACCATAACTCTGTAAAGAGTAATGATATTCAATCAAAAAATATTCTAGAATGGTGATAGAATAAGCATTAAAATTGTACAATGCAAAGTTAACTGAAAAAATAATGACAAAACCATGTTAACTTAATATGTTGTTACCATTAATAAAAACTAATAAAGAGCACGTCAGCACAATATGATTTTATAGTTGTTAACTAATGTAGAAAGCATATGGGTAGAATATTTTAAAAATTATAATATTTGAGTCAATTTAGTATTTATTATTTCATTAGGATTTATCTTATTTTATTAAGTTTATTTGAGTCATATTTGTAATTCTAGTCTAATTAGGATTTTAGATTGCTTCCCTTATTTTGAGGAGGATAGGGTTAAGTTAGCTTTGAGCATATATAAACCTGTTATAAATAGTTTATTGTAATACCTTAAGCATTTCATCAATAATATTTAGTACTTTTTCAATTGAGATATTTTTTAGCCCTTGTGATAGTCCTTTTTCTTGATTTCACGAATATAGATTGAACGACATCTGCCATTACTTCTGCACTGCGTTGTTAACTCCATGTGGTGTTACTATTTATTGAAAACTAATAAAGAATATGTTAACACCATATGATTTTACAGTTGTTTCCGTGATTGTTATGTATCCATTATCAATAAGATAGCTTTTTGTACTCTAAAAGGTACGTCAAGCATTCGACTACTCACCATGCTTTATGGAAATTTTTTGGAACTAAGGAATTATTCGAAACCCTCACAGATTCCAAAATAGCCTTAAGTCATCATATATTTTTATTTTATTCCTCAAAATATTATTAGTTTTCATTTCATTTTTTTTCCTTTCAAGTCCATTCCTAAAATGATTCTCTTTCTAGACTCTATCACAATCTAGCACTCTACGTCCTCATCTTTTGATTTGGAATTCGCAATATACCATTGCCATCGTGAGCAAAATATTCATCGAAACTCTACTACATGCTATATATCTTATTCAGATCCTATGTTATCAAAATCTTGAGATGAAATTTCTATCCTATTTCTCCTCTTTACTCTGAGCAATTTTGCCAAGATTTAATAACCACCTACACTTGGGTAGCGGATTCTTTAAAAAATTAAACACATTGGCAATTTTTGTAGTTAAATAATAAATGCAACGGCATGCATGATCAATTTGGCCAAAATGGAAGAACTAGAACAATTTTTTTGACAATAAGAAATTAAGTAAAACAAAGCCTAGTCTTAAGGATGATTAGTTTGTAACTTTATGGTACGTAGCCTTTGCTTGTATTATTTATTTATGCACTTGCTTTGCAAATGAAATTGCAAACTTAGCTGGAACAAATAGGGAAATAGAAAAGTTTATTGATAATGAGTTGAGGGAATATTGGTGAAATTAAAACAAAAAAAAAAATTAGATTTAACTCTAACACAATTTTAAACCCGATCGAGTTAAAGTTTTTTTTTTTTTTTTTAAGTTTAGGCTTTTAAAAATTAAAAAAAAAATATAGTAAAAAATAATTCTCTCACGCTCTCGGTACCCCTCCCTCCCTGTCCACATCCAGTCAGCATGCCCTGAAAACAAATCCCTAAACAGTAAACACAGGACTTACAGTCGCAAGCCCACTGGCCACTGCCGTCCAGCCCCAATAGAAGCCCAACGAAGCCGTTCATCTCAGCTTGCCTGCCATCAACTAGCATGCCCTCAACTATTAAGAAAACCACAGTCGTGCCGTTCATCTCGCGGCTCACTCACTCCTACATGGCTACACTCTACCGACACTATAGCTTCTGATCGATCAACTCATCAAGGTCAATCCACACTCAGTAGTTCGTAGGTTTGTAGTTGTTGTTGACTTGTTGTTGTTAATTTTTATTATTATTATTATTATTAATTAATTAATTAGTTAATTAAATTGTGTGGTTTGTTTAATCTAGAATATGGCGATATGTTGATTCTTAGTTATTATTAATATTATTATTATTATTATTATTTATTTAACTTAATTATTGTTGCTCGATAAATGTTAATTAATTTGTTTTCATCTTTTTGGAGAATGGACTAATTTTCTTCATTTTTGTCTGTTGTTGCTCGATATTTTGCTGTGGTGGTGGTTAATTATCGCTAATTTAGAGGTGTTGTTTTGAGTGTTGTTAGAGATGGATTATTAATCTTGTTTGTCGTGTGGAGATGTTTAATCATGATTTCCATTTGCCACTTTGATTTTTAGATTTGTAATTTCAAACTTTTAGTAGCTTTATTGTACTTGACTATGTGTGTTATGTTCTGTTAACTTTAAAAAGACTTGTTGAAACGTTGTTGAGGATGTTTGGAATTGATATTTTTGGATTTTAGGTGGTTCTAGGTAAGAATTTTTTGGATTAAATTGTTCTAACCTGTTTTAACTTGAATTAACGCGAATTTTTAGATTGAACTGTTCTAAGCTGCATCAATCCAAACTAAAATTTTATCCTAAATTAGCAAATTACAAACCCGAACTAAACAAAACTGAATTAAATTCGGTTTGGTTTGGGTTCATGTTGTCAACCTGATTGGGTTCAATTCTTCAACCCAATTGGGTTGTAACTTAAACTAAAACCAAAACTACCTGAATCAAAACTCAATTTGTCTATCCTTACACGCAGCTGAATTGTGAACGGGCATAAAAGTTTTATTTAGTAGTCTAAGTATTGTCCTTAATGGTAAATTAGCTTAGGAATATTATGGTAATATAAAATTTTATTAAAATATAAGTGTTTTGAGCAATTTTTGGAGTATACATGCCATTTTTCTTCCCTAAAAAATTACAGAATAATCTTTTTTGTTTTTATTAGAACAATCGAAGACAATTAAATAACTTCTTTCTGTTGTGTGACATAAGGTATGCCAACATGGACAATATTCGACTGTGGAATTAGTGACAAAATTGACTAGAATAGAAGGTTGTAAACATATAAATCATTTCAATTACATAGGACTAAGGTTAATAAAAAATCAATAGGTGATAAATAATATTCTGCTTCCATAATTCTTGTTATGAATATAAAACTGAAATTTAAACAATAAATTAAAAACAGTAAAGAATCAAAACTAATGGAAGATGACTCTATACATATAATTTTGGCCATGCATCATATCAAGGTAATAAGAAGCATAAAAACAAGAAAATTCTCTGGCATAACATCAAATTGTGAAAGGTACTTTGGTTGGGAAGAATCCTTCTTCATAAATATATAACAATATTTTCTTATTTTGTTTGTTCTTAAATAAAATAGAAAAAATTGTTATTATATGTTGGTAAGCCTTTTAGATCCCTCCTAAAACCTTTAAGAACACCATCTATCCTTCTTTACATCATCATAGTTGGACAACCTTAAACTAATATTGCCTACACGATGATGCTTTCCTTCATTTTGTTTTCACTGCTATTAATGATTGGCCAGACAAATACTTTGTAGTAGTCCACATTTTGTTTTGGATACGATAGAGTCTCATCCAAAGGTCCAGATCCCATTCATGATAGTGTCCCGCCTGGGGACCAAACCTGATTCATAGTTCCCAGCAAGGCAGCGTCATGCCTAGGGGACCCAATTTGATTAACAATCCCCAACAGGACGGCCGACGAACCAAATCTGATTCATAATCCCCAACAAGGTAGCATCATGCTAAGGACACTAAATCTTATTCATACTTTCCAAGAAGACAATATCACGCTTGAAGGGCCAAATCTTATTAAAAAACCCCAACAAGACACCAGCACACCCGAGGGATTGAATTCGATTAATTCTTAAATAATTTTAAACAGCATCATCATCATTACAAATATAGACTTTTGCCTAAGAAGTGCGAAGATAACTAGTTTGTATTTGTAATTATTTAAAGTGTTTGACGCAGGCGTAAGCATAAAATAAAGTTTGTAATCCTTTCAAAGAATTGGATATGTTTTCTTTTTTTTGGTGTGTATGTCTTAGAAAGTAGAGATGCTATAGCTTGAGGTGAAGTGATGACTGAAGCTTTTAAAAAGTTAATAAAAAACATGTCATTTATAAAAATATGCTTGTTTTGAAATTCTTCTTTTGTGTTTTTCTTTTTTGGAAACAATTATCATTTTCGAGATCTTAATGAAAGATATCTATATAAAATATTCATTGATCTATGGTGAAAATTTTCGGCACTATTTGCATATGAACATAAACGCCCCTCCCATTGGATTATCTTCATGTATAGGTCATATTCAATACTAAAAAGACTTTTATGGACGTGGGTGCATATACCAAGAGTACTTTGGATTATTTGAAAGTGACAATAAGGAAAGTGATTTTAAAGCTGAAGCCAATTGCCATTTATTGGAAATGGCAAGAATTAGGAAGGGTAAAGATGCTAACAATATAACATAGTACAAAAGTGAGACCAATTTTTCTAACAAATTTTCCATTTAAAGTTAGAAGACTGGCATCGCTCAAATTAATTTTTACGGCATTCTTACACCAAGATTCAAACTCAGGTGACTAACTTAATCAATATGCTTGTAAAATGTCGGCCAAAGCCAAGGCAAGTGACGCCAAAGTTAGCCATTCTAAAATTTCACATACATTAGTGGAGTCAACGTTTAATCCAATGGTTGTATAGTTCTCCATGGAGGACTCAAGGGTATAAGTGCCCTGTGACAAATTACCATAATTCTTTAAAAAGTAGCGATATTTGATTAGAAAAATTTCCCAAAATGGTGATCGAATAAGCATTAAAATCATGTGATGTAAGAGTTAAACAAAGAAATAACAACACGAACGCATTAACTTCATATGATTTCATAGTTGTTAACTGATGTAGGAAGCATAAGTATAGAATATATTAGAAATTACGATATTTAAATCAATTTAATCTTTCACATTTTATTAGGATTTATCTCATTTTGTTAAAATTATTTGAGTCATATTTGCAATTCTAGTCTAATTAGGATTTTACATTATTTCTCTTATTTTGACAAGGAATAAGATTAAGTTAGCTACTAGCATACATAGGTTTGTTATTCATAGTTCATTGTAATACCTTAATAGTTTCATCACTAATTTTCAGTGCTTTCTCAATTGAGATATTTTTTCTCTTGTGAGAGTATTCTTTCTTGAATTTCACGAGTGTACGCAGAACAGCATCTTGCGTTGCTTCTATACTGCATCATTAACTCTATGTGGTGCCCCCAAGGGCGTAGACGAGTTGGTTGGCAGTGCAGTCTGTCGCCCCTCACTTGTGTGGACTCGGGTTCGAACCTTGGGGGTAGGGAGGGGGGTAAAAATTGATTTGGGCTTGCCCACCCCCTCTTTCCTTTTAAAAAAAAAACTCTATGTGGTGTTACTATTAATTAAAAACAGATAAAGAATATGTTAACAACATATGATTTTATAGTTCTTTCCGTGATCGTTATGTATGCATTGTTGATAAGGGAGCTTCTTGCGCTCTAAATGGTATGTCGAGCATTCTATTACTCACCACGCTCCATGAAATTTTTTTGGAATTAGGGAATTATTCTGAACCGTCATAGATTCCAAAATGGCCCTAAGTTCATGCTCATCATTTACGTATTTTTATTTTATTTACGGTATGCATGATCAATTTGGTCAAAATGGAAGAACCAAAATAAGTTTTTTACAAATAGAAAATTAAGTAAAACAAAACTCAGTCTTAAGAATGATTAGTCTATAACTTTCTAGTACGTTGCTTCTGCTCATATTATTCACTTATGTACTCACTTTGCAAATGAAATTGCAAAGCCAGCTAGAAAGAATAGAGAAATAGAAGAGACTGTCGATAAGGAGTTGAGGGGAAATTTTTTAGATTAAAACAGAAAAAAGAATGATTTATAGTGAAAGCAGTTAAATGGTGAACGGGTTTAAAAGTTTTAATTAAAAATAAATGTATTGTCTTTAACAGTAAATCAGCTTACGGATATTAAGGTAATATAAAATTTTATTAAAACAAAAGTGTTTTAAGCTATTTTGGAGTATAAATGCTATTTTTCGTGCCTAAAATATTACAAAATAATCTTTTTGTGTTTTTATTGGAACAATCTAGACAATTAAACAGCTTACTTCTGTTGTATGACATAAGGTATGCTACGATCGATATTCGAACATGGAAGTGCTGGCAAAAATGACCAAAAAGGAGGATCGTAAAAATCATTTCAATTACACAATGCTAAGGTCAATAAAAAATCAATGGGTGATAAATTTCAAGGTAGTTTTGTAACGTTGTGCTTTAACAATTCCTATTATTAATATAAAACTAAAACTTAAACAACAAATTAAAAGTGATAAAGAATCAAGATTAATGTAAGATAACTCTATAGACGTAATTTTGGCCATGTATCGTATCAAGGTAACGAGAAGCATAAAAAAAGAAAAATTCTACGTTATAACATCAAATTGTGAAAGGCATTTTGGTTGTCTAGATGCCCTTTTCGTAAGCATACAACAATATTTTGTTATTTTGTTTATTCATTATTAATAAAAATAGAAAAGCTTGTTATTATATGTTGGCAATCCTTTTAGTTCCCTTTCAATACCTTTAAGAAACCATCTATATTCCTCTACATCAACATGACTAGATGTTCTTCAACCAATATTATCTCAACGATGATGCTTTTCTTCATCATGTTTTCCATACTATTAATGACTGGCAAAACAAATACACTTCATGAGCAGTCCACATTTAGTTTTGGATATGATAGAGTCTCACTCGGAGGTCCAGATCCTATTCATGACAGTGTCACTCCCGAAGGATCGAACCTGATTCGTAGTTCCCAACAAGATAGCATCACGCCTGAGGGACTCAATTCGATTCATAATTCCCAACAATAAATCTTCACTCCCGGTAGACCAAATCCAATTCATAATCCCCAGCAAGGCAGTGTCACGCTTGAAGGACCAAATCCTATTCATACTTCCCAACAAGACAGTATCACGCCTGGAGGTCCAAATCCTATTCATAATCCTGAAAAGGACAACATCACTCCTAGGGGCCCAAATCCTATTCACAATCCCTAACAAGACACCGGCACACTTGAGGGATTGAATCCTAATAATTTTTAAATAATTTTAATTAGCATCATCATTGTTACTAGTATCGACTTTTACCTAAGAACTATGAAGATAGCTAGTTTGTTTTTGTAATTATTTAATGAGTTTCACACAAGAGTAAGTATAAAATAAAGTTTGTAATCCTATCAAAGAATTAGACGCATTTTACTTTTTTTTTTCATTTTTTGGTGTGTATGTTTTGGAAAGTAGAGATGCCATGGCTTGAGGTGAAGTGATGACTGAAAGCTTTTAACAAGTTAATCAAAAACACGTCATTTATAAAAATATGCTTGTTATGAAATTCTTCTTCTTTTTATTTTTCATTTTTGCAAACAATTATCACTTTTGAGATCTTAATAAAAGATATCTATATAAAATATTCATTAATCTATAGTGAAATTTTTTGACACTGTTTGCATATGTGGATAAAGGCCACTCCTATTGGATTATCTTCATGCATAAGTCATATTCAATACTAAAAAGACTTTTATGAAAGTGGGCGCGTATACAAAGAATACTTTGGATTATTTGAAAGTGATAATGAGGAAAGTGATTTTAAAGATGAAGACAATTGCCTTTTGCTGGAAAGGGTAAGAATTGGGAAGGGGAAAGGTGTTAACAATTTAAAAATGAAACCCAATTTCTCCAACAAATTTTCCATTTAAACTTAGAAGATTGGCATCGCTCAAATTAATTTTTATAGTGTTCCTATAGCAAGATTTAAGCTCAGGTGACTAACTTAATCAATATGCTTGCAAAATGTTGGCCAAAGCCAAGGAAAGTGACGCCAAAGTTAGCCATTCTAAAATTTCACATAACTAATGGAAGTCAATGTTTAATCCAATGGTTGTATAGTACTCCATAGGGGACTCAGAAGTATAAGTTCCCTGTCATAAATTACCATAATTCTTTAATTTCCTAGAATGGTGATTGAATACGCATTCAAATCATATGATGTAAGAGTTATATGAAAAAATAACATCACAATCGCATTAACTTTATACAGTGTAACTATTAATTGAAAACTATTACAGATTACATTAAAACCATATGATTTCATTATTGTTAACTTATGTAGGAAGCATATGTGTAGAATATATTAGAAATTACAACATTTTAATCAATTTAGTATTTCACATTTTATTAGGATTTATCTCATTTTGTTAAGACTATTTGAGTCATATTTGCAATTCTTGTGTAGTTAGAAATTTTAGATTATTTCTCTTATTTTGACAAGGAATAAGATTAAGTTAACTAATAGCATACATAGGCTTGTTTTTCACAGTTTATTGTAATACCTTAAGCATTTCATCAATAATTTTTAGTGCATTCTCAATTGAGATATTTTTTTCTCTCTTGTGCGAGCACTTTTTCTTGAATAAGCATTAAAATGATACAATATTAGAGTTAAATGAAAAAAAAATAGAATAAGCATTAAAGTCATACGATGTTAGAGTTAAATGAAAAAATATTGACAAAACCACGTTAACTTTATATGATGTTACTATTAATTGAAAACTAAAAAAGACTGGTTAACATCATATGATTTCTTAGTCGTTAACTAATATAGAAAGCATATGGGTAGAATATATTAGAAAGTACAATGTTTCACTCAATTTAGTATTTAGTATTTCATTAGGATTTATCTCACTTATTCAAGATTGTTTGAGTTATATTTGTAATTCTAGCATAATTATGGTTTTAGATTATTTCTCCTATGTTTTTCTATTTTTATTAATAATGAACAAACAAACTAACAAAATATTGTTGTATATTTATAAAGAGGTGTTGTGTTTAATAATGAAGCAAATAAAAACATCAAAACGACAGAGGTCACTTGCGTTTTGGTAAGCTAAGACAGATGCAAAACGACAAGGAAAATCTAAGTTTGATGGATAATGACTTTGCTGATTAAACGACCAGAGTTCATGCCGTTTTGGATTAATAAAGCATGTGTAATACACGTGACTTGTAAGGCTGATAGGGACCGTTATTTCACGTGAAACACACATGCAATTCTGTTGCATTCCTGGGTTCGTTAAAAGGCTGTTACACAATTGTTTCTGGTTTGTGAAAAAAGAGAAAGTTCGAGAGCATTCATGAGAGTGAGATAATCTATATTCAGAGGGGTTCTTGTTCTTTGATGAGTGTTCATGAAATTCTCTGTAACATGTGGCTTGAATCAATCAATAAAGCTGGTGAATCTATTCCCTCATGGATGTAGGCTATTGTATTATGGCTGAACCACGTTAATAGCTTTGTTATGTGGTTGTTGATGCTTTATTTCTTGTTTTTTTCTTTTTCGATCATCATTTTATAATTCATAGATTCTTAGTTAGCAATTCAGATCATCTATAAAGCATCTTGTTGATTTTAATCTTAAAAGATCTTGGGGAGTGTTGAAAAAAGCAAGATTGAAGTTCTCTCTCAGCATTTCAATTGGTATCAGAGCCAGATTTACTGATCTAAGCATGGCTACTCCAAGGGTTGATCTAGAAAAGTTTAATGGAAAGAATGATTTCAATATGTGGAAGGTTAAAATGAAAGCATTATTGATTACACAGGGGCTGGGTGATGCCATTGAACCAGCAACTAAGAAAGAAGGGAAAAAAGTGTCTTCATAAAAAACTCCTGAACTAGATACTGAAATTGACAAGAAAGCTAGAAGCACTATAATCTTGAGTCTCAGTGACTCTGTCATTAGGGAAGTGGCTAAGGAGAAAAGAGTGGTTGCGTTATGGGTAAAGTTAGAAAACTTGTACATGTCCAAGTCACTGGTAAATAGGCTGTATATCAAGAAGAGAATGTTTACCCTTAAGATGGCTAAGGGATCCTCTCTTGAAGATCAAATCGATGAGTTCAACAAAGTATGTGACACTTTGATGAGGGGCTGAATGATGAAGGCAAAGCTTTGCTGTTGGTAATCTCTCTACCTCCATCATATTCCAACCTTGTTGATGCTCTCATATATGGCAGACAAACCCTATCTTTAGATGAGGTTAAAGCTGCCTTAAATACAAGAGGGTTACAAGGGAAACAAAGTAATGTTGAACATGGAGAAGGGCAGACTGTGAAATGAAGAAGTGATAAAAATGATGGAAAAAAGAAGAAGCAAGGGAAGCAAAAGAACAAATCAAAGAATCTGAAATGCTTCCAATGTCACAAAGAGGGCCATTTTAAGAGAGATTGCCCTGAGAAAAAATTCAAGAAAAAAGAATAGAATGGTGATGCAGCTATTGTAGAAGAATAGGAATATGAGTCAGCTGATGTGTGTATCACAACAGAGGATATGCAGAAAGGTAAATGGATCCTTGATTCTGGATGCACCTTTTATATGTGCCCTTATCAAAATTACTTTTCTGTATATCATGAAATTAGTGAGGGAAAGGTTATAATGAGAAATAATGCAGTGGGTAAAGTCATTGGGATAGGTAACGTAAGTCTTAAGGTACATGATAGGACTATTTGGGAAGTCAAACAGGTCAGGCATATACCAAACCTTAAAAGGAATTTAATTTTCTTAGGAATGCTTAATCAAATGGGTTGTAGCATTAGGCTTGAATATAGAAAACTGGAAATCTTAAATGGCACAACACTAGTTATGAAAGAGACTAGAAAGAATGGTGTTTATGTTTTAGATAGGGAGGTCGTAATTGGGGAGTCAAGTGTGTTTATTAAGACTAACATGGATGTTACCAAACTGTGGCATCTAAGACTTAGACACATGAGTCTTAAGGGCCTAAAGGAATTAGAAAAACAGGGTGTTTTTGGGACAGATAAGATTGAAGAACTAGTGTTTTGTGAAGATTGTGTTCTAGGGAAATCTACAAGGGCTAGTTTCAAGACATCTCATCAAAAGACCAAAGATATACTGGATTATATACATTCAGATTTGTAGGGGCCATTTCAAGTACCATCATTAGGGGGTAATAGGTTTTTCATGTCTATAATTGATGATTTCTCAAGGAGAGCTTGGGTGTATGTTCTTAGGAGCAAAGATCATGTGTTTGGGAAGTTTAAGGAGTGGAAGGCCTTAGTGAAAAACCAAACAGCCAAGAAAGTGAAGAAGCTAAGGACAGACAATGGACTTGAGTATTGTAATCAGATGTTTGAAGATTTTTGTGCTAGTGAAGGAATTGTAAAACATAAAACAGTCAGATTCACTCCACAGTAAATTGGATTAGCTGAGAGGATGAACAGAACTTTAATGGATAAATTCAGTTGTATGATGATTCAGTCTAAGCTACAAAAGGGGTTATAGGCAGAGACTTTTCTAATAGCATGTTTATTGGTAAATCTAAGTCTTTCAGCAGCTATTGATTTCAAAACACCTTATGAAAGATGGTCTGGCAAACGTACAAATTACAGCAACCTCAAAGTATTTGGGTGCATAGCCTATGCACATGTAAACCAAGGAAAATTAGCTCTTAGAGCTTTAAAGGGACAATTTATAGGCTATCCCAAAGGAGTAAAAGGTTACAAGCTGTGGTGTACATAACTCAATCCTCCTATATGTATAATTAGCAGAGATGTGGTGTTTAATGAGGGAGCTGTGATAAATGGGAGCCAACATAATAATGAAGTTGAATCTCAAGTCAAATATATGGAAGTATTCAGTACGAGGTGGAGCTCCAAAGGGAAAAATCTTCAAATGAAACTGCAGATTCAAATGAAAATGATTCTGATCCGGGTGATCATAATGCAAAATATCAATAACATCAAGACCAAACTCAGTGTTGAGTACTAGAAAGTGTGTATTTATAATGGAGAAAATCATCATTTTATACTCCAAGTCTCACTAACATCCCTATTTTTATGTCTTTAAGTCCCTTGTAATTTAATTATGTATGTTTTATTTTAATTAAGTATTTTATGTATTTTAGGGGATATCATGGTCATTTCACAATAAACGAGAGATCAGATGGAAAAACGGACAGCACTTTTGAACTCAGGACAAAAAAACCTTAGGTGGAGAATAAAAATAAAAATGGTACTGTTCACATATACTGATCTCGTTCACACATACTGATGACGGTTGATATATACGATCGCATACCGACATCGCTTCACGACTGTTCACATGTACTCGTATCTTGACGTGGCACCGCATGCGATGATGTGGCACTATACGATGACGTGGCGGCATTTGATTGGGCGAATGATGTGGCATTGACGAACTTATGTGGCGTTGATCGATGACGCGTGTCACGAGCTTATCGACCAAAAATGTTGACCGGTGACGTGGCGTAATGTTAGTGGGCCGAAAAAAACGTGTGTACGGTACATGCATATACACAGAATAACAGCCCGATGATGTGTTCAATCCAATAGAACTTGCCACGTGGCGCAATCCTGAGCGTCCAAATTGTTTTAATCCGATGGCCATGATTTACTCAGTTTATCTATAAAAAGGGGGCTCCCCCGCCTAATTTGACACCCCTGAATCCATTTTTGGACTCCATTCTCTCTAATTCCATCTCCATCTTGTATTTTCTACATATTTTAATAAAATTCCCATTTTACCCCTAGTTAAATTATGAGTGGCTAATTTCCTTTCAAGCTTGGGTTGAAGGTGAAGTCTCAACATGCTCCATGGGCTTAATTTAGTAAATTTACTTTTCCTTCCCCTTTAATTTATGTGGTTGTTTTGACTTTTCGTAGACAGATAGTAATAATCTTGTCTGGATATCGGCTGGAATAACCGCCTCCCTAGGCAAGGTTATTACTATTTGGCACAGGAAGCCCTTAGCACCATATCTATTAGAGTGTGGTTCATGATGAGTGGAAGTTCCCCCTTCATGATTTAATTGGTACTAATAATGAATATTAAGCCGATGGTGCATGTTGAGTACAGATCCGGAGATCCAAGCATTTTATTTTAATAGTTTATTCCAATAGCTTTAATTCAAATTAATACATTGCCTACATAATTGTCATTATAAATCCAATCACCCACTAAGAAAATTAATTCTACAAGCAATTAAAATCCACCTCCTCGTGGGATCGACACTCGTCACCATTGATCTATTCTACAATAGATTCGTGCACTTGCGAGTTCAATAAAATTTGCAAAAAAATTAGTAAAAACTACACTAAGATTGAGATATTCCACAATTGTCAACTATTCCCTCCCCCCAACCTGAACGGAACATTGTCCTCAATGTTTGAAAGAAAATAGGGTTTAGAAGATATCACCTGAGTGCTGTATCACAGAAGAAAATATTTACAAGCGGAGAGTTAAATCTAATTTGCACTTTTATTACTTTCCATCACACATCATTAGTTGGCCATTCAAAGACAAGGGTCTTGGGATCCGCTCAGTCTATAAGCTTGAATGATCAATTAACTCGTTAGCGATGAGCACAAATAAAGATTTTTTCTTTGTGAAAGGGATGAAATGATTTTTTATTGCATGGTTAAGAAATGCGATGAAGCCATCATAAAAGTTATTGACATTTAACAAACCGATGGGTTTCTGATGAATGTTCAGATGGGCCCAAGATGCTAATGTGATTAGTGCCTCTGAGTTGCAAGATCTCCTGGTATGAAAATAAAAGCATCGGCATGATTTAGCATTTCGATTATTCTTTCTTGCATACCCGAGACAACTAACTCTTCGCCAATTGGTGAGTCGGACATACAAAGCCAACGGTTTGAGGCTTCGGGATGATGCCTAACACTTGGCTCCTCCGAGATAAACAACTTCCGAGACTAGTTTTGATAACCCTCGGTCACCTCCTCCATAAAACCGTATGCAAATTTCTTTCTCACATGCGTTGACAAAGATCGATGGTCGCCTCAACGAACTCTTTATGTTTGCCATAGTTAAATCCGAGAGCACACAAAATGTTCTTGAATTGTTTAATGGGAGTAGCTGCCATTGGGATGCTTCTAAAAAACAATTTGTGAGTCTAAAAGAAAATGATCATATATCAAGGTTCTTGGTGACAATGATTTACAGCTGTATAGGAGGTAGCATGTCTATGTCAATTAACGCGTAAAGCACATGGCTCGAGAGTCAAAAAGGAAATAGTAAAGAAGCACTCAATTATTAAAGACAATAATGCAATTGATAAAACAACAAAAATAAAACAACAAAGAAAGTAAAACAACAAGAAAAGGATATTTACGGTAGTTGTGATTGTGGCTCACATCTTCCTCTCGGTTTACGTCCGTAAACGGCTTGAACGCCCTCTATGGGTCGGTGGGTAGGCTTCCCATCCGGTTTTCTTATAAACCGCAAACAGGTCGTTTATAGTCGATTCCCAAGACTATATCGGACACGTTCTTTCTGAAATAATGGCCAACTGGAGAATTGCTGTTTGTACGTATCCACTGGGATGCGTTTCAAGAGACAAAAGGATATCATCCAATGACTCTTTATTCAAGCCATCCCTAATGAATTGAATCTTATCTTCCCTATTATCAGACATCATTCCGAAAGAACAAGGATTTTTATCGCATTTCATCCTGGCACACTTATGACAATTAACATGAAGTTTTTCAGCTCTTCGTTTTCTCGAGTAATTTCCTTTACCACAACCAGGCATGTATGCAATAAATTTAAGAGGCAACTCACCTGCTAAACGTACTTTAGCCTCGATTAACCAACGGATGTCAGCAGGGATGTTATATTTCATAAGCAATCGCATGCGTTCGGACCGAGCTTTATAGATCGTAAGGTGGGCATTCTGAGGAAGTGAAGGAAATCGCTTGTGAAGCTTTGCTAGAATTGTGTTTCTGTCCATACCTTCTTCTCAGAATATTAGTTATTATGGGAAACTAAAGTAACCGACTTTGATTGTCACGGAGTACCGTTATCCGCCACTTATACGGGAAAATAAATCAAAACACACTAAATAAAGAAAATCAAATCTGTAAAATCGAATCAAACACGAAAGTGAACAAAATAAGAAAACACACAATAAAAAGAAAAATGAACTTACATTCGTCCTCTTATTGAGTTAACCTCGAGCTCTAATTGGAAGTTATATATCCCATCTTCTATTCCTCTGAGTTGTCTTTCTAGATCTTCAACCTGGGATACCAACTCTGGAGGTTGTAGCTTCCAAATACGATGTGTTTTACAAAATTGTATTTGGCTTCTCAGATGAGATCGTATACGTTGAAGTTGTCTGAGATGTTTCAAGAGGATCTGTCTAATTGAGGCATACATGATTAGAAGTGATAAAAGAAAATTGAATGATTAAATAAACACACTTTCACACAAATTTAAATCACCGAAAAGAAGAAATAAATAAGAAAAAGTCTCAATTTAAATTTAGTGGGTCACTCAAATCTATTTCGGTGCCTTTTTTCACGTGGTTGGTACTCTAGATATGGCTTCAATCTTTGACCATTAACTTTAAAAATTACACCGTTCTTTGGATCCTTAATTTTAACTGCTCCATATGAAAAAAAAATGGGACTATAAAGGGACCATCCATCGATAGCGTAAATTTTACCTGGAATAAAGCGCAAGGCGAGAATTGAATAAAAGTACTTTCTGACCTGGTGTGAAAGATTTTCTCATAATTTGCTTGTCATGAAAGACTTTCATTCGCTGTTTGTAAATCTTGGCATTTTTGTATGCATCATTACTACTTTTTTTAAGTTCTTCCAACTGTAATTTTCGTTCTGAGCTAGCTTGCTGCATGTCAAAGTTGAATTTCTTGCTGGCCCAGTATGCACAATGCTCAAGTTCTGGTGGTGATTGTGATGATGGACTCAGTTTCTTATCTGATGGTGCTAGTTGTTCCACTCTTGACTTCCATTTGTTAATGTCCATGGATGGTGCTGAATCAAGTAAGGCGTTAACCTCATCTATTGATCTGTCAATATCAAAATCCAAACCAAAGTGAGTTAGACATGTTTGTAAAGGGTCATCACTGAGGTTTGAAAGAAAAGCATTATCAATTAATTCTTCTATCCAATCCACATCAATAATTTCATCATCTGCATTGTGAGGTTGTTTGGCAATGTTGAAGATATTTAGCTCCATCGTCATATTGCCAAAGGACAACTGCATATTTCCAGTTCTGCATTGAATGTGAGCATCGGCAGTTGCCAAGAAAGGTCGTCCTAGGATAATGGGGATCTGCTTCCTTGAATCCTGGACTGGTTGAGTGTCAATTACAATAAAATCAAGAGGAAAATAAAACTTATCTACCAGTATAAAGACGTCCCTCCACAATACCACGAGGTTTTTCATGGACCGATCTGCAGTTGTAACACCACCAGAGTTGGGTGTAATTCTCCCGATCCAAATTTCACAAATCGAGTAAGGCAACAGATTTACACTAGCTCCTAAGTCCAACAAAGCATTCTCAATTGTGTGGTTCCCTATACTACATGAGATAGTGGGGGCCCAGGTGCTGTATTTTAGAGGAAGTTTGTGTTGGAGTATAGAACTAACGTTTTCTGTTAAAAATGCCTTCTATTGAACATGGATGTTTCTCTTTTTAGTACAAAGGTCTTTAAGAAACTTGGCATAAGATGGCACTTGTTTTATAGCATCAAGCAAAGGGATGTTAACACTTACCTGTTTAAAGATTTCAAAAATCTCACTTGTAGATTTTTCATTTTTTTCTTTAGCTAACCTGCGGGAAATGGAGCTTTTGGACGTATTCTCGTGGGTTGGTTTCTTCTTTCTCCTCTCGATGATGAGTCTTCTTCATTTACCTAGGTACAATTTGAGTTGTTTTGAGTGCAGATCTCTACTTTGTTGTCGACTTCTTTTCCTTTTCGCAAGGTCATGACGGCTTTGACCTCTCCCATGTCTTCTTGAGGTGAACCGGTACTTGCTTCATACACTCCTTTAGGATTTGGCACTCGTTGACTTGGGAATTTACCTTTCTCAACATCATTGCCAAGTCCGAATGATGAAGCAAGTTGTCCCACCATTTTTTCAAGGTTTGAAATTGATTGGGTTTGTGAGTTGAAACCCGCTCTCATCTCATTTCGTAGTTCATCAATGGTGCGGTTTTGTTGCTCGATTTTGGAGTAAGTAAGATTCTTGAAATTCTGGAATGCATCCTCCCATGGTCTAGGCTGAGAATAGTTTGGGTTCTGATTATATGGTCTAAATGGTGGTGAGAGACTTGAGGATTTTGAGGAATTGGTTGCATTGGTGGAGCCGAGCTGAGTCAGCTGGGTCCATTCCATTCTTGGAATCCTTGAGACCATGAAAAATTGGGGTGGTCTCTCCATCCAGGATTATATGTGTTGGAGTAGGGGTTGTAGGTTGATGGCTTTCTCATTACACCTATGGCATTGGCTTGATCTGAGTATGAGTCCTGGTCATGTGGTTCCATTAATTTAGCAGCTGTTAACGATGCTCTTTGTGACGGAAAGACCTTCAACTATGTCTTTGACTTCTTTAATTTCTGAACTTGACTCGCCAATGTGAACCTCATTCACCCCCTTAACTCTTCTAGTACTCCTGAGCGAACGACTCCGTTGTTGGGAATTATCCGCTTGTCGCTGGAAGAAATCCCAAATCTCTGATGCACTTTTTGACATTAGCTCTCCTCCACTTGTTGCCATTAGCCATTCTTGCACATTCGGCAATAATCCCTCCAAAAAGTATTGGCATTGGTGCCATTTTTCGTACCCATGATGTGGACACTTTAGGAGTAGCCCATTGAATCGCTCCCATGCTTCGAAAAATTGCTCGTCTTCTCTTTGGGTAAACTCTGAAATTTCCCTGCGAATAGCATTGGTTTTATGTACTGGAAAATATTTATTAAAAAATTTTGTTACCATTTGTTCCCATGATGTAATGCTATTAGCAGGCAATGCATTGAACCATGAACGAGCTCTATCTTTTAAAGAAAATGGAAATAATCTAAGCTTAACATCATCATATGAAAAATTCTCATATTTAAAAGTTTGACAGATAGCATGGAAATCGTTCAGATGATTATACGGATCTTCATTTTCTAGGCCATAGAATGTTGGGAGACAATTTAGCACACTAGGTTTTAATTCAAAACTCCTAGCAGCTACATTTGGGTATCGTATGCATGATGTGCTCAAGTTAGCTAAGGGACTGAAGTAGTCCTTAAATGGCCTCTCTTGTGGTACTGGTTGCAAATCCATTTCAAATTTATTTTTAATTTCAACGTGTTTGTGTGTGCGAAGTGTTTTTTTTAATTCAAAGTCTATAGGCTCAAGATTAAGTAATTTTGACCTACGACCATGCATGCAAATAAAAAAATGATAACAAAATTAATAAAGATAAATAAGAGGGAGAAATTACAATACTAACCTTATCACGCTGTCACAATTTTGCTATGAAAATAACTCAAGCGCTAGATATAGAAAAGAAAATGCGTGAAACAAATTAAAATAAATTAAGAGGCGGTTGAACCTGCCGATTTCACAAAATAAAAAAAAAATAACATGAAAATTAAATTACAGAAATTTAAAGAAGAGAAGAAAAGAAAAGAAAATAATACCTACTTCAAAATTTAATTCACTTTTTTTTCTTTTTTTTTTTTAATAATAATAAATAAAAAAAAATATTACAAGGAAACAACTAAAATAAATAAATAAAGAAGAAAAAAAAAATTCTACAAATTAAAATACTTACCTCCAAAATTAAGCGCCAAAAACTTGTTGTGCAAATTTTATTGAACTCATGAAGTGCACGAATCTATTGTAGAATAGATTAATGGTGACGAGTGTCGATCCCACGAGGAGGTGGATTTTAATTATGTGTAGAATTAATTTTCTGAGTTGGTGGTTGGATTTATAATGACAATTATGTAGGCAATGTATTAATTTGAATTAAAGCTATTGGAATAAACTATTAAAATAAAATGCTTGGATCTCCGGATCTGTACTCAACATGCACCATCGGCTTAATATTCATTATTAGTACCAATTAAATCATGAAGGGGGAACTTCCACTCATCATGAACCACACTCTAATAGATATGGTGCTAAGGGCTTCCCGTGCCAAATAGTAATGAAAGATGGTCTGGCAAACGTACAAATTACAGCAACCTCAAAGTATTTGGGTGCATAGCCTATGCACATGTAAACCAAGGAAAATTAGCTCTTAGAGCTTTAAAGGGACAATTTATAGGCTATCCCAAAGGAGTAAAAGGTTACAAGCTGTGGTGTACATAACTCAATCCTCCTATATGTATAATTAGCAGAGATGTGGTGTTTAATGAGGGAGCTGTGATAAATGGGAGCCAACATAATAATGAAGTTGAATCTCAAGTCAAATATATGGAAGTATTCAGTACGAGGTGGAGCTCCAAAGGGAAAAATCTTCAAATGAAACTGCAGATTCAAATGAAAAGGATTCTGATCCGGGTGATCATAATGCAAAATATCAATAACATCAAGACCAAACTCAGCTTGAAATTTATCAGCTGGCAAAAGACAGAAGCAAAAGAACTATCAGACCTCCAAAGAAATATGGCCATGCTGATTTTATTGCATATGTACTTGCTACTTCACATGACATTGATGATGAGGAACCTAAGAACTATGAAGAAGCAGTTTAAGACTTACATAAGTTGGAACGGCAGAGAGCCATGGGTGAAGAAATATCAACCCTTTACAAGAACAACACTTGGGAGCTTGTGAGAAAACCTGACAACAAAAGAATTGTGGGATACAAATAGATATACAGAGTCAAAGATGGCTTAACTGCTGTTAAACCTAGGAGATATAAGGCCAGGTTAGTAGCTAAGGGGTACATATAAAAGGAAGCAGTTGATTTCAAAGAACTATTCTCACCTGTAGTTAGACATGCTTTTATAAGGGTACTATTGACTTTAACAGCAGCTGATGACATGGAGCTTAATCAACTTGATGTCAAAACTGCTTTCTTGCATGGAAAAAACCTTAAGAAGAAATTCTTATGACCTAACCAAAAAGGTATGTGGACCCGAGAAAGTCAAACCATGTATGTTTGCTTAAAAAGTCATTATATGAGTTGAAACAATCATCTAGGCAGTGGTATCTTAGGTTTGATGAGTTTATGACCTCACATGGTTTTAACAGATGCAGCTTTGATTTTTATGTATACTACAAGCCTGCAAAGACAGATCTCTACATATTTATGCTATTCTATGTAGATGATATGTTAATAGCTTGTAGGAAAAGGGATGAAATTGAAGCCTTGGAACTGTTGCTGGGTTCAGAATTTGAAATGAAAGACTTAGGACATGCTAAGAAAATTTTAGGCATGGAGATAAGGAGAAATAGAAGAGAAGGGAAAATATTTCTCACACAGGAGAAGTATTTGAAAAAGATACTTGATATTTTTAGGATGCAGAACTGTAAGCCTGTAAAAACACCTATAGCAGCACATTTCAGACTTTCAAAACTTCAGAGTCCAAAAACTGCTCAGGAAAATGATGAAATGAATAAAGTTCCATATGCAAATGCTGTCGGGTGTATGATGTATACTATGGTTTTGACAAGACCTTATATTGCTTATGCCTTGAGTGTTGTATGCAGATATATGTCAGCACCTAGAAAAGAGCATTGAAAGGCAGTAAAATGGATTATGAGGTACTTTAGGATATGGACTGCAGTATGAAAGAACATATGGGATACATGGTGAGTTATGGGGTTGTGTAGATTATGATTTTACTAGTGATTATGACAAAAGAAGGTCACTAACAGGATATATGTTCATGCTGAATGGCTGCATAATTAATTGGAAATCCAGTCTCTAACATGTTGTTGCCTTGTCAACAACAGAGGCTGAATATACAGTAGCAACAAAAGCAGTAAAAGAAGCCTTTTGGCTCAAAGACATGTTGAATGAGCTAGGAAGAATGCCAAAGACTATTGAAGTGAACTATGACAGCTCTAGTGCAATTTACTTGAGCAGGAATCCAGCACATCATGAAAGAACCAACCATATTGATCTTAAACTACACTTTATAAGGAATGAAGTGTCCAAAGGTGTAATCAAGGTGGTTAAGGTTCATACTGATAATGACCCTGTTGATATGCTTATAAAAGGTACTGACAACAGCCAAGTTCAATCATTGTCTGGACTTAGCTGGAGTATGTGTTCCTTAAATCTACATTGTATTAGGGAGAAGATTCATAAGGGATGATTTGCTTCAAGGTGGAGTATGCTGTGTTTAATAATGAAGCAAATAAAAACATTAAAATGGCAGAGGGTCACTTGTGTTTTGGTAAGCTAAGACAGATGCAAAATGACAAGGAAAATCTGAGTTTGATGGATAATGACTTTTTCGATTAAACGACCAGAGTTCAAGCCGTTTTGGATTAATAAAGCATGTGTAATACACGTGACTTGTAAGGCTGATAAGGACCGTTATTTCACGTGAAACACACGTGCAATTCTGTTGCATTTCTGGGTTCGTTAAAAGACTATTACACAGCTGCTCCTGGTGTGTGAAAAAAGAGAAAGTTCGAGAGCATTCCTGAGAGTGAGATAATTTGTATTCAGAGGGGTTCTTGTTTTTTATGAGTGTTCATGAAATTCTTTGTAACATATGGCTTGAATCAATCAATAAAGCTGGTGAATCTATTCCCTCATGGATGTAGGCCATTGTATTATGGCTGAACCATGTTAATAGCTCTGTTATGTGGCTGTTGATGCTTTATTTCTTATTCTTTTCTTTTTCAATCATCATTTTATAATTCATAGATTCTTAGTTAGCAATTCAAATCATCTATATAGCATCTTGTTGATTCTAATCTTAGAAGATCTTAAGGAGTGTTGAAGAATGCAAGATTGAAGTTCTTTCTCAGCACTTCAAGAGGGCATGTAACCAACCAAAGTACCTTTCACAATTTGATGTTATCCTGTCAAATATTTTAGTTTTTTTTTTCTTTTTGTAATCTTGATATGATACATGGCCAAAATTGCATATATAGAGTTATCTTTCATTAACTTTAATTTTTATCACCTTTAATTTGTTGTCTAAATTTTAGTTTTATATTCATAACAAGAATTGTGGAAGCACAATGTTACAAAACTACCTTGAACTGCTTATTTATTACCCATTGATTTTTTATTAACTGTAGCACTATGTAACTGAAATGATTTTTGCTTAAAATGAAGGCCTTCTATTTTTTTTCATTTTTGCTACCACTTCCATGTTCAAATATCATCCATGTTAGCATACCTTATCTCATGCAACAGGAGGAAGTTATTTAATTTTCTTGGATTGTTCTAATAAAAATAGAAAAAGATTATTCTGTAATCTTTTATTGATGAAAAATGGCATTCATACTCCAAAAATTGCTTAACACTTATATTTTAACAAATTTTATATTACCATAATATCCCTACATTAATTTACTATTAAGGACAACACTTTGATTACTAAATAAAACTTTTATACCCATTCACCATACTCATTAATCATTAAGCTACTTGCGCTATAAATCTAATTTTTTTTTCTAATCTAAATAATATCCCTTTTACTCTTCATCAGCAGTCTCTTCTATTTCCCTATTATTTCCAGCTAACTATGTAATTTCCTTTGCAAAGGAATTACATAAGTGAATAATACGGGCAAAAGCTACATACCGCAATGTTATGGACTTATCATCCTTAAGACTAGGTTTTGTTTTACTTAATTTTTTATTTGTCAAAAAATTGTTTTGGTTATTCCATTTTGGCCAAATTGATCATGCATGCCATTGCATTTATTATTTGATTACAAAAATCGTTAATGTATTAAATGTTTTGAAGAATCTACTATCCGAGTAAAGGTGATTATTAAATTTTGGGAAAATTGCTCAAAGTAAGGGGAGAAATAGAATAGAAATTTCATCTCAAGATATTTAATAACATAAGATCTATATATTATATATAGCATGCAAGTGGTGGTTTGATGAATTTGCTCAAGATGGTATTTGTAAGTTGGGAATTCCAAATCAAAGGATAAAGACGTGAAGTGCTAGATCGTGAAAGAGTTTAGAAAGAGAATCATTTTAGGAATAGACTTGAAAGGGAAAAAAATAAGAAGTAAAACTAATAAAATTTTGAGAAATAAAATAAAAATATGTAAATGATGAGGATGAGCTTAGGGCTATTTTGGAATTTGTGAGGGTTCTGAATAATTCTTTAATTCCAAAAAATTTCATAGAGTATCGTAAGTAGTAGAATGTTTGAAGTACCTTTTAGAGTGCAAAAACTCTCATATCAATATTTGATACATAATGATCACGGAAACAACTGTAAAATCATATGGTGTTAACTATTCTTTTTTTAAATTAGTATTAACACCACACAGAGTTAATGACGCAGTGCAAAAGTGACACTAGATGCCATTCGACATACGCTTATGAAACTCAAGAAATAGGGCTCTCAATTGAGAAAGTATTGAATATTATTGATGAAATGCTTAAGATATTACAATAAACTATGAATAATAGGCCTATACATGCTAATAGTTAACTTAATTCTAATCGTTCTTAAAATAAGTGAAATAATCTAAAATCCTAATCAGACTTGAATTACAAATATGACTCAAATAAGCTTAATAAAATAAGATGAATCCTAAAAAAATACTAAATACTAAATTGATTAAAATATATTAATTTCTAATATATTCTACCCATATGCTTCCTACATCTGTTAACAACTACAAAATCATATGATCTTAACGTAATCTGTGTTAGTTTTCAATTAATAGTAACACTGTTTGAAGTTAATGTGATTTTTTCATTATTTTTTTAATTAACTCTGACAATGTCTGATTTTAATGCTTATTCTATCACTATTCTGGAAAATTTTTTTGATTGAATATCATTACTTTTTAGAGTGTTACAATAATTTGTAATATAGGCACTTATACCCTTGAGTCCTCCATAGAGTATCATATAACCATTGGACTAAATGTTGACTTCTACTAAGTATGTGAAATTTTGATATGGCTAACTTGGGTCTCAATTGCCTTGAGTTTGGCTGACATTTTTCAAGCATATTGATTTAGTTGTCACTTGAATTTGGATCTTGGTGTAGGAATGACATGAAAATTATTTTGAACATTCCTAGTCTTCTACCTTTAAGAGGAAAAAATTTTAGAAAAATCTGGTCTCACTTTTGCACAGTGTCAAATTGGTGGAATGTTTCCCTTTTCTCAATTCTTAGCCGCTTATACAAATGGCAATTGTCTTTATCATTAAAATCACTTTTCTCATTGTCACTTTTAAATAATGTAAAGAACTTTTTGTATACTTGTTGACATAAATATTTTTATAACATTGATTTTGATGATAACAAACCATATGTGTCATAGGTTAAGAATGTTGAAGTCTTTAATTTTGATAATTTCTTAGGTTATATGATGTCTTTCGGCAAGTTTAAGTTTCTAGAAACAAGAAAATAATTGCTAATCTTAAAATGACGACCAATATTGCATGGTTGAGTTATTGAAAGGTTTTGGAAAATAGAGGTTAATCGATTATCAAAAAACGACACATCTATAACTTCTAGAGAAAAATCTATGTGCAAACGGTAAACTGTCTATTAAAAACAACTAACTGACAAATTCCATAAAGGAATTTGTCTGAAAATGACAAACTATTATTCGCCAAAAGCAAGCCAACTTTGAACAGGCAAGCTTCTAAAGTTAAATGGCAAACTATTATGTGCAAGTAGCAAGCCAACTTCAATCAATGAACTCTTTGAAATTAAACGAGTAATTAATATCCTCTAACAGTGATATGATAATTCAAATTTCTGCATAACAGTGACATGTATAAAGTCAAAACAGCAATCAGACTTCTGTTAATAATGATCTAATTATGCTTAGAAAGTCAACAACGGCTAGTTTTTCTCTCCAACTATAAAAAAGCTTCATCAGATTCAAATTAGAAGTTTTTCAATGATTGTCAGCAAGCTTCTCATTACTTATTCAATCTGTTCTAAGCTAAAATTTGTTTATTCCTTTATCAAATCAAACTTTGGTATTCCATTTGCAAACACATGGATTGTATAAGTGAGAAATTTGTGCAACTTTCATCTTAATATCAAAATTGAGTGGCTAAAAGTATGGAAAACACTTGGGATAAGAAGGTTGCGATTACCTAAAGTTGCAAATGTCCATTGACACCTTTAAAGTTAGGTGTAATCATGTTGCAGCCTTTGGGTTATAAGGCTTGTTTAGTAGAATCCTTAAATGTGGTGAACTTGGAGGCGTGGACGTTGGCAGGTTTTACCGAATCACTTACAAATACTGTGTTTGATTCTTTTTCCTCCTTTCTTTACATTTTTATTGTTGTTATTAATTGATATTTGTTTAATTTCATTAGAAATTTATCATTATTTAATTACCATCGATTTGCTCATATTAAAAATTTACATTAATTTTTAAGTTTAGTGCTCTATAATTTTTAAAAACCTAATTCACCTCCCTCTTGGTTTGTCTAGCTATAGTTTCATCAGAGTAAGATTCCCTTGTTAGGACTTAACCATTTAAAGTAAAAGATCTATGGCAACCCAAAATGATTTTATCTTTAGGGAAGGTCAATCCACTACTAAAACTACCATTCTGTAATGAAAATGATTATCCATATTTGAAAACTAGGATGAGAATTTACTTGTAAGCACTATATTATAAGATATGGGAAATTGTTAGGGATGATCCATCCATGCCTACTATTAAAAAGGAAGAAGGGGAAGAAATTATAAAACCTTCACGTGAATGGAATGAATGAGAAAAGAAAAAGGTTTTTTTAAATTACAAACCCATGAATGCCCTATTTTATGCTTTAGATAAAAAGGAATTTCAAAAAGTCTCAACTTGTTCTAATGCATATAGAATATAGAGGAAATTAAGAGCTATTTATAACAGAACTAATTAGGTTAAAGAGTTTAAAATCAATAAATACACTAGGCACTATAGATTGTTCCAAATGAAAAAAAAAAAAAAGAGTGTGCATTCTATATATACTAGTTATACAGAAAGTGTAAACACTCTAAGAGCTATAGGAAAGACCTTTTCAATAGCGAGAATGTAAAAAAAATCATTAGGTCTTTACGGAGACCTAAAAGAATTGTCATTGAGGAAGCTAAGGATTTAAATATTTTATTTATTGATGATTTAATTGGCCTACTTACTTCTTATGAAGATGATTTGGCAATTGAAAGAGGTAATGAAGACAAAAAGAAGAAGAGCATTGTCCTAAAAGCTTCAAGATTAGAAAGTGACAAAGAAGCGAATTCAAAGATAAAGATATAGCTATGATAACAAAAAAAATTTAGAAAGTTCTTAAAGAAATCTAGTGAGCTAAGAAACCTCAGAAACTTCAAAAACCAAAAGGAAAAAAAGAAGCAATTACATGCTTTAAATGCAAGAAGCTTGGCCACATAAAATCAGAATGTCCTCACCTTAACAAGGTGAAAAGAAAGCTATGGTGGCAACATAGAATGACAACGATGAGGAGACCTCAAATGAGGAGGAATCACATGAAGTGTCAAATCTCTCACTTATGACAATAGGAGAACTTGATGAGGTATATGATATTCTTTCTTATGATAAGTTGTTTAATTCATTTACTAAATTTCATAATGACTTAAGGAAGATAGGAATGAAAAATGCTTCTCGTAAAAAGAAAAACATAAAACTTTCAAGTGAGAATGATACTTTGAATAAAAAGATTAAGTGCTTAGACGTAGAAAACAAAAGTTTGCATGAAGAAATTACATTTTTTAAAGAAAAACAAAATGTTTCATCCAAGAATTGAAGTTTACTTGTAAATGATTTGAAAAAGAAAAATGAAACCTAGGAAAAAAAGTGATGTACTTAATGACATTGTCTTAAAATTTACAAATGGGTAAAAGATTTTAGATAATTTGCTTAGCTCTTAAAATTATGTTTTTTTTATAAATGAGGTATTGGCTATAAGCCAAATTTGAAACAAATGTACCATAAGAATTACTTTGTTAAGGCTGCCTTTATTAATGGTTAAATTATATGCCACTATTGCAATAGAAATGCTCACATGAGTTATAGATGTACAATTAAGAGAAATGCTTAATATAGAATCAAATGTGTTTGAGTTCCAAAAGGAACCATTGCTAACACTCAACGACCCAAAAAGCTTTAGGCACCTAAAACTTAAGATTTCTTTAGTAGGGATCAAAAAAGAGGAAGAACAAATCATACTTGGATAGCGAATGCGCAAGACATATGACAAGTATTTGCTTTTGGTTTTTGAGTTTTACCCAGATAAAAAATGGTGGAGAAATATCTTTTAGAGATAATTCAAAAACAAAGATTATTGGCATTGGTAATGTCGGTAAAGATTCCTCTACCTTTATTGAAAATGTATGTTTAGTTGAAAATTTAAAACACCACTTATTCAATATTAGTCAATTGTGCAATAAAGGTTATAAAGTTATTTTTAGAAAAATAAAATGTGTCATTAAGAATGCATTCGATGGTAAAATTTTGTTTGTTGGAAAAATACATGTTAATATATATACCATTGATAAAGATTGCGCATCATCATATGATAAATGTTTTTTGCATTATACGATGATACTTAGTTAACGCATAGAAGATTAGGTCATGCAAGCATGGATTTGATTTCAAAATTTTGAAAAATGGTTTAGTTAAAGGTTTTCTAAAAATTGGTTTTTAAAAAGATCCAATTTGTGAAGCTTGTCAATTTGGAAAACAAATTAAAACCTCTTTTAAAAACAAAATCAAGTTTCCACTTCAAAATGACAACTTCTTCACATTTGAACCTTCTAAATATGCTAGTCTAAGTGGTAAATATTATGCATTTGTAATTATAGATAATTGTTCTTATCTAATAAGGATGATACCTTTGCTGCTTTCAAAATTTTATGTAAAAAGGGAAAAATAAAAAAAGATATACTATTTCTTGCATAAGAAGTGATCATGGTGGAGAATTTGAAAATCATGATTTTGAAACGTTTTGCAATAATTTTGTCATTGAACGTCAATTTTCATCACCAAGGACTCCACAACAAAATAAATTCATTGAGAGAAAGAACAAGCCTATTCAAGGAATGGCTATGACTATATTGAATGAAAAAGTTTTACCAAAATATTTTTAGGCCCAAGTTGTCAGCACTATTTGTTATGTTTTAAATCTTGTATTGATTAGACTTTACCTCGATAAAACTCCCTACGAGCTTTGGAAAGATAGAAAACCCAACATTTGTTCAAAGTTCTTAGATGCAAATATTTTATATTAAATACTGAAGACAACTTTGGTAAATTTGATCCAAAATCTGATGTTGGTATCTTTCTTGGATATTTAAATACAAGCAAAGCTTATTGAGTGTATAATAGAAAAAACTTAGTTATTGAAGAATCTATGCATGTTACATTTGATTAATCTAACCTTTTCTGTTCAAAGAAAATTATTGTTGATAATGACGTAGATGAAGAGTTATAAAAAGGAGAGTCTTCAAAAGACAAGCAAGATGATCTACCAAGCAAAAATAAAAAAAAAAAAAACAACAAGAAGAACAAGCTAAGTAGAATCAAAATGAAGGTTTCTTAAAGAATCCCCCAAAAGTGAAGGTATGTTCCTTCTCACCTTAAAGACTTAATCTTAGATGATCCTTCATGAGGTATAATTACTAGATCATCACTTAGAAATACTTGTGAGCATATTACATTCATATTTCAAATTGAACTAAAATCCTTTTTAAGTGTGGAAAACAATAAATCATGGATTATGACAATGCAAGAAAAGAAATTATGTGTGAAAATTAGTTCCAAAACCAAAACATCAATCTATTATAGGTACTAAATGAGTATTTAGGAATAAGACCGATGAATCCAGTGTTGTTATAAGAAATAAAGCTAAACTAGTGACTCAAAGATACAACTAGGAAGAAGGAATTAATTTTGATGAAACATTCACTCTTATAACTAGATTAAAACCCATTAGGATGTTCTTAGCATTTGCATGCCATAAAAATTTTACTTTATATCAATTGGATGTTAAGAATGCTTTCTTGAAAGGTTATATTATAAGAGAAGTTAATGTAAAACAACCTCTAGTTTTGAAAATGAAAAATTTCCAAATCATGTCTATAAGTTGTCTAAAGCTTTATATGGTTTGAAGCAAGCCCCTAGAGCATGGTATCAAAGGCTTAGTAGATTTCTTTCAAAAAAAGGTTTTTCAATGAGAAAAACAGATAGTACACTTTTTATTAAGCATAAGAATGAAAATATATTTATTGTTCAAATTTGTGTTGGTGATATTATCTTTGGTTTTACTAATAAATCTTTGTGTTAGGAATTTTTATCTTATATAAGCAAAAAATTTGAGATGATAATTATGGGAAAGTTGAAGTATTTTCTTGGACTACAAATTAAAAAAAAACAAGGAATCTTCATTAATCAAGCCAAATATTTGAGACATTTGCTCAAAAGATTCTGATTTGAAAATGGAAAGGCTAAAATCACTCTAATGAGATTAACAATCAAGCTTGACAATGATGAAAAAGTTAAAAAAGTTAATATCAAAACTTATCAAGGTATGATTGGATCTTTACTTTACTTAATTTCTAGTAGACCTCATTTCATGCTTAGTGTATGTTTGTGTGCAAGATTTCAATCATGTCTCAAAGAATCTAATTTGCTTGTTATTAAAGAATTTTTCGTTATTTGAATGGGACAATTGGTCTAGGTTTTTGATATCCTAGAAGGGCTTATATAGATTTAACTTGTTATTTGGATGTCGACTTTACTGTATAGAAAGTCGATAGGAAGAATACCAATGGAACTTGTCACTTTCTAGGTAGCTCGTCTTTTGGTTTAGTAAAAAATAAAATTTAGTTGCTCTTTCAACTATCAAGGCTGAAAATGTTATTGCCAGTAGTTGTTGTGCACGAGGCATTTGGATTAAACAAACCTTTAGAGACTACTAGATTAAACTTTAATATATACCTATCATGTGTGACAATATTAGTGCTATAAATCTGTCAAAGAATCCTTATTCAACATTGTAGGGCCAAGCATATAGAGACTAGACATCATTTCTTGAAAGATCATGTTAAAAAAAAGGATATATTATTAGAATTTGTTTCAACCGAAAAACAACTTGTGGACAGCTTCATAAAGCTCCTTAATAAGGATCATTTTATCACAATTTGACATAAACTTTAGATGATGAAAATTTCACATTATCATACTTTTGTATGATATTGGATCTATTATACTTTTTTTTTTATAGATATCGGGTTGTACATGTGTTATTTTTGATTAATTTGTTTGAAATTGAAACTTGTTTGTTCATATATGCATTCATCTTCATGCATTAAAAATGGCCTTTAATACAGTCGAGTTCATGAAATAAGCTTAGAATGTAATAATTATTGGCCAAAGATCAAAACAAATGTGCAAAATTATAGTTAAAAGAAACAGATAGTCATTTTTGAATAAACGGATAACCTTTTGAAGACAAAAACTTAGGAGATGAAATATGTAAGTAAACAATTAACCGATTGAGAATAATGGTTTACTATTGAGAAATAGAAATCTTGTCAAAACGGATAACTATTTTTTCATTATTAGCTATCGGGTTTCTAATGCTTAGTCAATTATTTTAGAAAATTCATTAACTTTGTGTGATAATTTACTGTATATAGCTTTTCTTCTTGATTTTCCCTTAACCTTTAACTATTTCTCTCTCTAGTGATTGCACCACTCTACATCTTTTCAAAAATTCATTAATTTCCTTCTATTTTCTTGCAATATTGAAGTTTCAAAATCATTTTAAATCACCTTAATTTTATTTTTCCATCATTCAAACACCATTCAATCCTCAAAATTATAAATTCCAAAATTAAAACCCTAGGTTTCAACTGAACCTCTCTCTTCAAAATTGACCTATTTTTCTTTAATCATACAATTAATTGAGCATACACATTTCTTTACAATCCTATTTTCTTCATCTAAATTGGTTTAAAACTTCTCAAATCATAAATTCTACAAATTCACAGTTAAAGCATCCATGGTTGATAGTGGAAGCTCAAGGGTTAGCAAGGGGAAAAAGCAAATGGCAAAGAGGAGTCCAAAGACATCTTAAGACTGTTGTTGAGTTTAATAGAACTCATTTTTCCACTCTTCCCTTGGTAGAAGATTTTATACTCGATTTATGTGTCGTACGGTAATCACCTCCTACTTTACTAATATAGATGCTTTTGATCACCTCTTTGTATGTGGTAAAAGTGGTAAGTGATAAAAGTGGTAAGGAACTGTTAGAACTAGTAGCATGGGAGAGTGCATTAAGCATTAAGGAGATCGTGCATCCTAATCTTGTTAAAGTATTTTATTCAAATATATTACTTTCTACTACTACAGAAGATAGCATAGTTACAAATGTTGGTGGTATTTTTATTGAATTTAATGTAGTGGATCTAAACAGACTTCTAATAACTAAAGATAAGGGATTAAAGATATGAACTTCTAGGAAAGAGCGATTTTGAATTATTTTATTCATGTTGATGCGGCTATAAACATTTGTAAGTGTAGAGACCTTTCTAATGATATCTGCTCCCTCCCTTTTTATTCTTAACTTTTGCCCCTTCAAATTAGAGTTCTTTATAGCATATTACAACATATAATCACTTCTAGGAAGGGACATGCTGATGAATAGACTCGATTAGATGTTGGATTGTTAGATTGCATTATTAGACGGAGGCTAGTTAGCATAAGATATGTGATCTTTTAGCAAATGTTTAGTACTCCTAGGGTGACTAATATGTTGCTTCCTTACGATAGTATCCTTACTAGGATTTTACGGCATTTAAGAGCTCTTATTAAAGAATCGATATTCGATACCTTTAAGAGATTGGTTGGAGAGGTGATCATAGTTTGGGATTCTTCAAGAGGAATGGTTAGTGGATTAAGACTAGGATAGTTAAGAACCAAGACACCATCGCTGCACCTGAGGATCATAAGATGCTCAATGACATCTATCCAACTGATCAATTACCAAACTTTCTATTAAGAGCTAGAGTTCAGGATCAATAACCTGCTGCAGGAGCACAGCCTTCAGCAGAGCTTGATTAAGAGGAACTAGAGGGACATGACATGGACACCAACGAGCCTCCAGTTTCTAAGGGGCCTTTAGTTCGTAAGGATCTTGCGTAGCAATTGTTTACTGAGCTTCAGACACTTTCTAAACAACAGCACAAACTCCAGTCCCAAATTACTACTTTCCAACTTCAACAGTAGTGCATTCTCGATTCTTCTAAATGGCCTGTAGCTCATTTTTCCATGTTATGTTAACTTTATATTATATTTTATTTTAATTTATAAGATTGGATATTGGTTTTTATGATGATGGTTTGATCTTTAATTCCATAATTGTTTTGTGTGATGATTCACTACAAGAAAAATAGTTATTTTTCACCAACATTACTAATTGCAAGAAAATTTTAGTTGTAAATATGATTATTTTCGATTGTAAAAATTAGTTCATCGCTAAAAGAACAAAGTGATGTTCCATATTTTCAATGGGGAAAAACGGTTAAAAATAAGTTAATAATTAATCACTAATACTTTTTTTTTTGGAAAATCAATGGTGCGAATACCATTTTCAACAATAGGAAGTTACTGTAGAAAATGAAATAATATTTTCAATAGCTTTATTAAATTTGTTACAAATACATGATTATTTATAACCACACTGTTTCAGAATTGATAATAGAAGTTTAATTTCAACCAACTATGAAGTCGGTTGAAAATAAGTAGTGAAATTTTGAAATGTTTGGCAGTAAGCATTGGCACCACTGTTATTTGCAATGGCAAGAATTCGACAATAAAAAATATCATATCTTTTTTTACCAAATATCAAGGTAGTTACAAGTGAGCATTATAATTAATTAGGTGGTATAATTTGAGCTATGACATTTTCAACTTGCTAAACTTGTGGTAGAAATAAGTTACTATTTTCGATGATTTTTAATCATTACCAAAAATACATTAATATTTACAGCTACGCTAGATAATTGATTGAAATAGTATGAAATTTATAAGATTAGTTTTTAAGGGGAAAAGATTGCGCCAATACTATTATTTATTAGTATTAAATAAGAAAAAAAATGTTCAAATGTATTTTGTTAGACTTGAACTCTTGGCCACTTGTCTTCATTGTCAAATAGAAACCAATTGGATTATCATTAGAAGATGTAATAATAATAAAAATTTAAAGTATATATATTTTTATATTTACTGTATGTGATCTCCAAACTTTTGTTTAGAAATAATGATAGCTTGAGTATAAGGAGACAATTGAATTAAATAGATCTTTGTTATTTTTCCTATAATTTGACCTTATACATTTTGAAGCAATTAACTTGATTACTAATATAATTTTCATGATCATAGTATACTTAAAACCCACTAAGACATGTCTAATGTACATTAATATTATTATTATTTTATTTATATTGTTTTTATCACTCGATTAGTATTTATATAATGTTTAATTCGTGCAATTTACTTTTAAATATAAAATAAACATTGGAAAAAAATTTGAGATTAATGTTAAGAATGAGAGTATAAGAAATGTTCGAACCATGTTCAATCTTAGGCGATTGGATATATGTTAATGTACAATATTATAGATTGAGTTATATATATACATGAACATAAAAAAATATATTTTCGTATTAATTTGATAAGGCAAATGAGTTTGATTTATAAGATATGTTAACATGAAATTTGTAATTTTGTTTCATGTTGTTGGTATTCATGTTCAATATTTCATAGTAAATATTAAACATATAATCTTCAAACATATATAATGATATATGAACTTTGCTTCAAAGAAGGAACACACAATGAAAGGTGTCACATGAATTATATAATATTATTAGCTATGTTATATCTTGTAATTACATGATTAGCAACTTCTACTAATAATTAAGGAGTTACGTTAATTGTTCACTCATAGCTTCATAAAGTTAATCATTTAAAGCTTGAAGATATTATTATACTTAATTAAGAGTGAGCATATAATATAGTTAGGAGACTATATTATATATATATTTGCAAACATATTGCACAACACATGGTTGAAGAAAGTTTATTAGAAACAGTTGCTGTCCTCACTTCCCATTTTCCTCGACAGTGTTGCTCCACGTGTCCTTCAGTACTTTTGTTTTTTTAATGTGCATGCGACACATTGTACAATCATGCGCACCATTAATTTTTTTTATTTACTTTATATATTATATCATCATCCACAATTGACTCCAAGTTTCTTTGTTTCTCTTTTTTCGTTTTTTGCTCTTTTAATTGCCAACACAATAACACAATAATTACTTAATCAGATGTTTGCCGAGACTCATTTAGATTAATTTCACGTGTAGCATATAGTAGTCGGAGTATTTTCCGCCTAGTTCATGAAAAAAATTCGTCGAAAACTACATAAATTAAGTCTAATTATCATGCATTTCTGTGTGTTCAAGCTGAAATTTTTTAAGAGAATGTGCTTTCTTGCAAATTAAGAATAAATTTATCTTCTAATTATTGAATGAATCTCATTGGTGGATATGCAATTCGTTATCCTCTCATCAATATCATAGGTTTTTACCGTACGTCTTCTTTTTGGAAAGCAGAGACTAGGAATTTTGTGGACCTCTTTTCCCTTTAAATTAGGAATAGATAAGTTCAATTTGATTAAAACATAGATTAGAGTAACTAAAATTTAGTTTGACTAAACTTATACATACGATTTGAATTTGAAAAGCCTGATCTTGTTTTTTTTTTTTTAAAAAAAAAAGCCTTATCTTATCTAATAAAAGAAATCAAATTAAAAAAAGAAGATCACAACAAAAACAAAAATCGTGTGTACCACAAAAAAGAAAAAGCAGAGTGTTAAGGCTTTATTTTTATATTGTGAAAATTCATAACTTGTTTTATCCCAAAAAAAAAAAAAAAACAGAGAGCACGTCAGTTCGTTTTACTCATTGTGGAAAACTCAATCTTCTAACTCCTTCATTACTTCATCTTAAGAAACCCTAAGATCAATTATTACTGAATTCAAGGATTTATCTTCTCAGGTAACTCTCGATTTCATGAGTTAATTATTACTTTAAATTTTATTAGAGTATTATATTATTAAATAAATTGACTTATTTTTTCCTCCATAAATTGACTCCTTAATGGACCTAGGAGTCTTGCTCTCGGCATCCTCAAAGAGAAGGGTTGGCGAGAGCCATATCCCAGTAGTGGAGTGGACTAAGGAGCGTAGCCTTTGAAGGTCAGTATCTATCTTCTATTTTTTTTCAATTTTGATTTGATTTTATAATCATTATGTTGATTTTCGGTTCCTCTCTTCTAAGTGAGCAAGCCAGGTCAATTGTTCTTTCACAGAGAACAACCCAAGATTCAATCTTTTGAACTGACCTGCTGGTCTCTCTCGTTGGTAGCAGCTTCCAAACCTCCCTTTTTATCATCCCACTCTTCGCTATTGCTCCTCATTTGATTAAGGTATCCCCCATGAATGAAGTTTTTTTTTATTGAAGGTTTTAGGTGTCTAGGGTTTCTTTTATATATTATTGTTTTTCGCTTTGCGTCTTCATAAACGTCTCAATTCCGAAAAATGAACTAGAAACTAGAAACATTTATATTTCCAACCATATATAATAACTAATCTAATAACCTTTAGGTCAATACAATTAATTTGGACAATATGAGTGATAATCTTCAAAAACTTTTGGCCTTGTGCTGATTCCCGTCAATTATGACCTTTGTTCAATTTATCCTGAATATCTTTAAGAAGAAAGGTCCGAATTTCATTCTGTAAACTTCCTTAGAAACTAGACAAAATTATCTTTCCAACCATATATAATAGTTAATCTAGTTACTTTTGGTTCAATACAGTTAATTCGAACAATATGAGTGATAATCTTGAAAACCTTTGGCCTTGTGCTAATTCCCTTTAGTTATGACCTTTGTTCAATGTATCTTCAATATCTTTAAGAGGAAAAGTTCGAATTTCATTCTGTAAAATTATTTAGAAAGTAGAAAAAATTATGTTTCCAACCATATATAATAGTTAATCTAGTTACCTTTGGTTCAATACAGTTAATTCGAACAATATGAGTGACATCTTGAAAACTTTTGGCCTTGTGCTAATTCCCGTTAGTTATGACCTTTGTTCAATGTATCTTCAATATCTTTAAGAGGAAAAGTTCGAATTTCATTCTGTAAAATTATTTAGAAAGTAGACAAAATTATGTTTCCAACCATATATAATAGTTAATCTAGTTACTTTTGGTTCAATACAGTTAATTCGAACAATATGAGTGATAATCTTGAAAACCTTTGGCCTTGTGCTAATTCCCTTTAGTTATGACCTTTGTTCAATGTATCTTCAATATCTTTAAGAGGAAAAGTTCGAATTTCATTCTGTAAAATTATTTAGAAAGTCGACAAAATTATGTTTCCAACCATATATAATAGTTAATCTAGTTACCTTTGGTTCAATACAGTTAATTCGAACAATATGAGTGACATCTTGAAAACTTTTGGCCTTGTGCTAATTCCCGTTAGTTATGACCTTTGTTCAATGTATCTTCAATATCTTTAAGAGGAAAAGTCCGAATTTCATTCTGTAAAATTATTTAGAATGTAGACAAAATTATGTTTCCAACCATATATAATAGTTAATCTAGTTACTTTTGGTTCAATACAGTTAATTCGAACAATATGAGTGATAATCTTGAAAACCTTTGGCCTTGTGCTAATTCCCTTTAGTTATGACCTTTGTTCAATGTATCTTCAATATCTTTAAGAGGAAAAGTTCGAATTTCATTCTGTAAAATTATTTAGAAATTAGACAAAATTATGTTTCCAACCATATATAATAGTTAATCTAGTTACCTTTGGTTCAATACAGTTAATTCGAACAATATGAGTGACATCTTGAAAACTTTTGGCCTTGTGCTAATTCCCGTTAGTTATGACCTTTGTTCAATGTATCTTCAATATCTTTAAGAGGAAAAGTCCGAATTTCATTCTGTAAAATTATTTAGAACGTAGACAAAATTATGTTTCCAACCATATATAATAGTTAATCTAGTTACTCCTTATTTTAAATTGTGATTTCAGGCTTATTACTCCTTATGCTATACGTACTGTAGGTGCTCTTTTTAAGCAACAAATTAATGGACCTTGGATTACATTTTCTGAGTACCCACAAACCGAATTGGATCGCTTGTTTAATCGTTTTAAAAGTAAGTTCACATTTGATGGTCCTGAAGAGGAGTTGAAAGTTGCTTTTTCTTCTCAAGTTAAAGAAAGATTCAAAGATTATATGAAGAGTATTAGAGATGAAGTCTTCAAAAAATTTACAACTGATGGGGAGCGTTATTCTAATTGCTCATCAAATGTTGAGAAATATGTATGGCATCAGATGGTGGACAAATGGTTGAGTGAGAAATGGCAGGTATTATATATTCATAATTGTTGTTGCTTAATTATTTATTATCTATATTCATGAATGTTGTTGCTGTTGCTTGATTATTTGTTGGCAGTTGTTATAGTATTTAATTGTTGGACTACTTTGTGTTTGTGTCATCTTTTCTATTTTGCTGCTTAATAACTGAATAATATTTTTTTTTTAGTTCTATTTAGGCATTTTTATATTTAGCAATTGTATTAAATCTGTTATTTCTTTTTATTCAAAAATCTTTTATATTGATGATTACAATCCGATTATCATGTGTTTACTTTTTTTTTTTTTATTGTTATTGTATTGATAGGCTTAGCAAAATGGGAATGAGCCTAGTCCAATAGATTCTTTTGAAATGTTTCATGTGCGAAAGGATGGAACTTGGCCTAGTGATAAAGCGAAAGAACTACATGTATGTTTTTTTTTTTAATTTCAAATGTCTGTATTATTATCATTATTGGATATGTTATACTTATCCAATTATTGTGTTCATATTTTGCTAAGGCACAAATGATATCAAAGAGGAATGAATTAGATGAGTCATCTGATGAGGTCCCACTGAGAAAACAATAGGATATATATCTTAATGTAACAGGAGGTGTTAAGCATGGTCATGCTCTTAGAGGCCTCAAAACTGAAGATGTATATGGATCCACTTCAAGTCGACCATGTAATAAAGAGAAATGTATAAACGTGAGGAGTTTTTGTTGAGTACTTTGAAAGTGGTGCAAGAGTAATTGACTATTGTACAAAAAAAAGTGGAAGAGTTAGAAGCAAAGCAATCTCATTTTCAACCTATTGTGGATTCCTCTTCAATGGTATAACGTTATTTTTAATTTCAATTTTTTTTAATTGACATAATTCATTATCACTTAATTATTTTAACTATTCATTTAATTTTTGTTCATAGGATCCAACTGGAAAATTGAATGCAAATGATTATGGCGGTGTAAATTCTGATGATGCTGGTGGTTCTGATTCAGATGACAATGGTGGTGCTAATTCAAAGGATGACGGTGATGCAAGTTTAGATGATGATGGTTATGGTGATTCAGAAAACAATGTTGATGTTGATTCGGATGGTTTTGATGATATTTGATATTTATATGATTTATGGCATTTGAAAATAATATACTAATGCTTTCTTTTTTTATTATGAAATGTTTTTGGACAATATGAATGTTGACAATTTCAATTGAATTGTTTAGGAGAATTCATTCATTTATAATAATGTTGGTTGAATAAAATCTATTTTCAATAGTCATATGTTCTTAGCAATTGTATTAGACAGTTGAAACAATTGTTATTCCAATTGCTAGTGGCAATTAATAAAATAAATTTTAACTATATAGATTATTTTCAATTGTCTATCCCTGTTAAAAGTAGAGAATTTCCAACAAATATATGTTATCAAAAATATTACTTTTCTGATGGTGAATACATTATTTATAATGGAACAATTCAATTACAAATATTACTTATTTCGACTAATATGTAGTATTTTCAATTGCAAAATCAATTAGAATAACATGTATTTCCAACTATAGTGTAGTTTTTTTTTGCTGTTTTTCCCCATCAAAATTAATTATTTCTAATGGTCATATTTAATTGAAATTGCTATTACAATAGCTACCACAAGAGCCAATTGAAAATAATATTTTTGATGGCTCAAAGGGATCATAAAAATTGTTCATTAGTTGTGTGTCCATATTATTTATGACATACATTTTCCATTTTTCCATGGCTAATGTCGCTCGAAAAAAGCATATTTACGATGGCTTGTTGGAAAAAAAGTATTTCTACCCAAGCTATTATCGACGGCCAGCGACTACCTTTAGCCGTTGAAAAAACACATTTGCAACGGCATTTTACTTGTTTTGACTGTATTCAACAATCACAAAAAATAGTTTTTCTTGTAGTGATTTGATATTTGATTGATCTGTGATGACTTTGATGATTTGGGTGTAATGTTCCTAAAAGTGTTTCTGAGGTGATGCTTGTTCGTAAGGGAGGTTCCGCTGCAATTTCAATGCAGACAACATGGGTAAAAATTTTATTTTTCATGACATTTCTTTCTCTTTAACACTAAATTTTCTTTTTTATGATGAAGGGCAAAAAAATACATTTATTGAAGAACATGTTAAAATTGTTGTACACACACACATGAAAAGGGAGATATGTTTTCAATTAGTAAACCTGCTAATAACTCTATGAAATGAGAGTTATCATACCACTTTTAGACTTAAATCAAGATTACTTAGAGAGTAAATGACATGTTCTTATTGCATTTAAGTTAAATTTTGCATAATCATCTATTTTAGTTATTTTCAATAAATTGTTTATTTTAGAATAAATTGTGAGCTTAGATCATATGCTTAATTGTAGCCAGCTGGAAGCGCAATTTTTAAGGAAGGAATGATGTGCAACGAGCTTGCAAGAATGAGGAAAAACTTGGCTACAGAAAAGTATAAACGAGCTTGGAACAGTGCAGATGTCGTAGCAAGTGCTGTGGCAAACGTTGTTGTGGCAATCTTGAAGCAACAAAAGAGAAAATTTTGCGTGAATATTAGAAAAAAAAAAAGAAGTAATCTGGAGTAATCTGAGCCACTAGCTTCTATCTATATTCTACTTGTTTTCTTTAATTTGTGATGATGAATATGATGGCTAAAACTGTTTTTGTTTTTGTTTTATCACAAATCATAAACTAAATTTAATTGTAGTTAAGTGATAAACGGGCTTGATGGTTAATTGACTAATTTTATGAGTTGCCGCATGATTGCTATCGCATTTTTTTTTTTATAATACTTAATTCAATTCACTATTTTGACTAACCACCCATTTAATGATATTAACTAAGAGAGAGCCTAAAAAAGGCCCGTTTTAGTGGAACATATCATAACAATACTTGGTTTTAGATTAGATTTCTCAAGTTAGGTTAAACTCAATTTGAATAGGGTCGTGCTTAATCTAAAACTAGTGAGGAACTAGACATAGGGATTCACCTTGTACGATATTAGGAATCTTGAGCATATAATATTATATCTTGTGTTGGCATAACAACTAGTTATTGTTAGGTTACATATAGATATAAGAATTCCAACAGGTATCAACTGAGGATGCATTAGAGTTCTGCCCAATATTGTAGTAATTGTTGTAGCAACAGTACTGTAATAGAAAAACAGTCAATGTCATTAAGTGAGTTGATTCACTCAACTACATCATTGCTAGTAATTATATTCTTGTGTGAGACATGTTAATTTATTTTTATTACTTTTCAATTCTTATTCTTTAGATTACTTAGTTTAATTAGTTGACAAAAGAGTTAAATTTAATTGAATTTGCACCATTTTAATTGTTATAGCAACTCTGATAGCATCAATCCTTATGGAGACAATACTTGAATACTTATCATTATATTACTTGTTGTATATACTTGCGCACTGACACCCACTTTATAAGAGATTAATTCTACATCACAACAAGTTTTTTGCTCTGTTACCGGGGACTGATTGTTTATTGTGAGTAGTGAAATCAATTTTTATGGTGTTTATTTAAGTATTATTTAATTATTTTTTTTGTGTTGACAGAGTGTTCAAGTAACCATTGCATGCGCAAAGATAAACAGATTGAGTTTCACTTTGATCTAGAAATTGAAAGAACTGTAAAGAGATTAAGAAAAGAGCAAAGAAATTCAAAAGTTGTTGTAGCCGTGGATAACTTACAAGATATGGGAGATTTGAATAACCGCGAAGAATTTCAACCATTAAATGCACAAAGAGGTCAGAATAGATAGCATGTTTATGGGCAATCAAGAAACAATATCATTCATATGGCAAACGATAGAGATAGAGCCATCAAGACTATATAGTGTTGACCCCTTAAGCCATACATCCGTGCATAGTTAGACCTGAAGTCTAAGCGGATAAATTCGAGTTAAAGCCAGTGATGTTTCAAATGTTATAAACCATGGGTCAGTTCAATGGACTGCCATTAAAAATCTCCACCTTCACTCAAATTATTTTTGGAGTTGATTGATGCTTTTAAAATTGTTGGAGTATCACGGAAGCATTAAGGCTCAGACTTTTTTCTATTTTCTTTGAGGGACAGAGAAAGGGCATGACTAAATTCTTTACCATCAAACTCCATTAATACATAGAATGACTTGGCTGATAAGTTTTTGATGAAGTATTTTCCACCTACTAAGAATGTAAAATTGAGAAATGAGATCACGTCTTTCCATCAGTTGGAATATGAAAATTTGTATGAAGCTTGGGAAAGGTTTAAAGAGTTATCAAGACGATTTCCTCATCATGGTATTCCTTACTGTATATAGCTGGAAACGTTTTATAATGGTTTCAACCCAAGCACAAAATTGATAGTGGATGCTTCAGCAAATAGATCTTTGTTATCCAAATCCTATAATGAAGCCTATGAAACTTTGGAGAGAATTTCCAATAATAATTATTACTGCCCATCGACTAGGCAAGTTGCAGTAAGAGGTGTAGCTGGAGTGCACAATATGGATGCACTAACAGCTATATTAGCACAAATAACTCCATACATCTTTGTTTTGTGCATAGAGAGATTAAGCCATGGGATACATGAAGTTGTGAAGAAAGGGCACTGAAAGCCTATCAGACTTGCACGTAGAGGTACCACTTTCACTCATTTATTTTTTGCGGATGACCTTATTTTGCTTGCCGAGGCTTCATGTGCTCAGGCGAAGGTTATAAATGAAGACTTGAACGTGTTTTGTACAAGCTCAGGGGAGAAAGTTAACAAAGCTGAGACCCAAGTTTTTTTCTCACACAATGTGAAAATATCTAAGGCAAAAAGAATTAGTAATGTGTTAGATGTCTCAGTTACAAAAAACCTTGGGAAATACTTGGGCATGCCAGTTCTCCATTCTCGTGTCAACAAGCCGACTTATCAGGGCATTGTGGACAAAGTGGAACAACGATTGTTAGGATGGAGTGCAAAATTTATTCAATGTGGACCACAAACATTCCGACTAGTATTTGTGATAGAATTGAGCAAGCGTCTAGGTTTTTTATTTGGAGAGGAGCTTCGGACAAGAGGAGGATTACCTTAATTAAATAGGGTGATATATGTCGACCAAAATTTTGTGAGGGCCTTGACCTTAAAAATTTAAGGTTAATGAATGAGGCCTTGCTTATGAAAATTGGTTGGGGTCTTATTTCCTCCCCTCATAGTTTATGGGTGGAAGTGCTCTTGTCCAAGTATGGGATTGTTCATTCTTCCCTCCCAAAATTGTCTGCCTACAAAACATGGATCTTATGTATGGAAAGCTATGGGAGGAGTATGGCATGAGCTGTTGAAAGGAATTACGTGGGATATTGGTAATGGCAAGAAGGTCCGGTTTTGGTGTGATAATTGGGCAACCGGGGCGTATCCTTTGCGTGTGTATGCTCGGAAGCCAGTACCTCTAGAACAGTTGGATGGTTGTGTAGCAAATTTTGTTACGGACGAGGGTGTTTGGAACTGGAGCCTTTTCGAAGATTTGTTGCCTCATCGTTTAATCCTTAGAATTGCAACAATCAAGCCACCAAATGAAAATGATGAGGAGGATCACATGTTTTGAGCTCATTCCATGTCAGGTGCGTTCACAGTTGGGTCTGCATACCAAGCCTTGACAAGAAAGAAGCCACACCACGAAGATTCATTTTGGCACGCTGTTTGGCAGTGGAAAGGTCCCCAAAGTATACGGATCTTTTTGTGGTTAGCTAGACATAACAAGCTTAAAACTAATGCTAAACTTTTCAGAAGACATGTCTTAACTGATATGAGTTGTGCTAGGTGTGGATGTGCCCTTTAGGACTCTCTCCATGTGCTGAGAGACTGCCCCAGTGCCAAACAAGTTTGGCTCTCGTTTATCCCCGGCCAGATTAGACATCAATTTTTTCGTCTGAAATTACAAGATTGGCTGCTAATTAATTTGAAGAATTTATGGAAGTGCGACGGTATGATAGAATGGCCATGTCTTTTTGCAGTTTCAATTTGGAGACTTTGGTTTTGGCGCAATCATTTTGCCCATGATGGTGTTTCTAGTAGCATTGGAAATATGGTAATGGATATTAAGACTCACGCAGAGGAGATTCAAAAATTTAACAAGAGTTGTTTTAATACTCGGGCCATGAGGATTGATAAATATATTAGATGGGTGGCACCAAACTGGCCTTGGTTCAAACTCAACACAGATGGTACCTGCAAACGTTCAGGGCCGTGTAGTGCAGGGGGCTAGTCAAGAATTATTGTGAGGAGTGGACGATTGGTTTTAGCATGAATATCAGAGTAGGTTCAATAACTGAAGCAGAACTATGGGGTCTATATCAAGGGTTACTGCTGGCTTGGGATAAGGGAATTCGACAGCTTTTGGTTGATGTAGACAGCCTTTCTGTTACTCAATTGGTGGCCAAAGAAAAGGTTGTGTCAAATGCTTATGCCTCTCTCATCAGGGGGATCAAAGACTTGTTGAATAGGAGCTGGCAAGTTATTATCATGCAAACTTACAGAGAAACCAACTTCGCAGCAGATTTTCTTGCAAATTCTGCACTTTCCTTACTCGTTGGGTTACATATTTTCAATTCAGCTCCTAAGGGGGCTGAATTATGGCTCGCTCATGATTGTATTGGGGTGTCATACCCTCATTCGGTCTTGCCTTAGCTTCGACTAGGCACGTTTATGTACCAAAGAAAAAAAATGTTAAGACTTCTACTAAAGTATATGAAATTTTGGTATGGCTAACTTGGGTCTCACCTGCTTCAGGTTTGGCCGAGATGTTTCAAGCATATTTATTTAGTTAGTCACCTAAGTTTGAACCTTGGGATAGGAATGGGACAAAAATTAATTTGAACGTTGCCAGTCTACTGCCTTTAAAAGGAAAAAATTTTAAAAAAATTGTGTCTCACTTTTAATAAAAGAAGGTATGTTTCTTACTTAATCTACTTTAGAGTACAGTGATGAATTTAGACATAAATAAGAGTCAATCTAAAAATCATGTTCTATGCTATTTAGCCTAATCAATAGGTAAGTTTCCCATTGAAAATAAGATATGATTGAGAAGAGAGAATCTGGGCTAAAAATTAACCCGAGCCGTTGTAGACAAACCTTGCGCTAACCAAGCCTTTGGAAAAGGCTGTGCATATAGCAAGATTAATATCAACCTGATTTCCAGCAGATTTCTTCTTTTCGCCAAAGTCTGATTTCCAGCAGATTTCTTCTTTTCGCCAAAGTCTTTGTGTTGAATCTTATCTGCCCCTGTCAAACTCGGAATGGCCGTGAGATGAATTCTGAGCTTGTATCAAAATTTTATAGATTGATCTTTTGATAATGGTTAGGTAAATAAGTCTATTGTTTGCTTTGAAGTATAAACTGATTGTCAATCTCTATATGCTTGGTTCGTGCGTGGAAGACAGGATTCTTGGACATATAAATGGCACCTATATTGTCGCAGATGAGAATTAGTGATTTTGAAAGTTTGATTTCGATAACTCTAAGAGTATATGTAAGCCAAATAAGCTCTGCCATTGTTGCAGCCGTACAACGATATTCTGCCTTGGCACTAGAGCGGGCAACTGTAGGTTGCTTCTTTGAACTCCATTAGATACAGTTGGAGACAAGATAAATACAAAAGCCACTTGTGCTTTGTCCAGTGAGCGACAATCCTACCCAATCTGAATCTGAGAATCCGTAAAGTGTCAATGAGCTTTATTTCAAGCATCGTAAGCAAAAGTTGGGGTCCCTTTGAGATAACGCAGAATTCGCTTGACAGCACGAAGGTTCACACTTTTGTAGGATTTTGGCTGTTTTGACAGACTTTATTCACGGCATTAGTTTTGTCCGGCCTAGTGAAAGTGAGGTATTGAAGACTCCCAACAATTTGGCGATACTCAATTGCATTTACTGGTTCAACATTGTATTTTCTTCTTGCCTCCTTTACAGTTATAGGTGTTGCTATGCTTACACGGTCTTGCATTCTTGTATTGTCAAAAAGATCTTGGCATACTTGGACTAGGAAATAGAAATTCCTCGATTAATCGTTCGATCTCAATACCTAGAAAATAGTTTAATAATCCGAGATGTTTAAAGAAAATTGTGAATCAAGACAGTTAATTATGTGTTGAATTACTATATTATTGTTTCCAGTAACAATCACATCATCTACGAATCATGTTTAAATATAAAAGTGCGTATCAGCCTTGCTATTTTTAAACCTAAGATCAAAGAGTGCTTGATGCAGGTAGTCAAACCAAGCCCTTGGAGTTTGTTTAAGCCCGTAGAGAAATTTTTGTAATTTACACATATGAGAACAAAATTTTGAATTGATAAAACCTGGAGGTTGTTCCATGTACACAGTTTCATTGAGATGACCATACAAAAATGCATTTCGTACATCAATTTGGCTCATTGACCAATTTTGATTCACGGCAAAAGCTAGGACAAGGCAGATTGTGGTGTGCTTTATCACCACAATAAAGTTTCCTCGAAGTCAATTCCAGGAACTTGTGGGAATTCCTTAGCCACTAACCGAGTCTTAAATCTTTCTATATTACCAATTTCGGTGCACTTAATTTTATACTCCCACTTAGACCCGATTATGTTTTTGTTTGCTAATCTAGGCACAAGACTCCAAGTATCATTTTGATGAAGCGCTTGAAGTTCTTCTTTCGTGCAGCGACCCACTAAGGGTTCTTTGTTGCACTCTTTAGAGTTTTCGGCTTGGCTAAAGAAGATGTTTGTAAGGCAAGATTTGGGTTATTCTTTAATTTATGACGAGTAACCATAGAGCGAGTGTTTGAGAACGTTTCAGTGGAGGGCTTTGTAGGCCGGATAGGCAACTCAATATATAAACGGTTTGAGATGTCAGGTAAATCAAGTTGGGTGTTTTTTCCTTGATCTGGCAATTCCTTGTTGATGGAAGGAGTGATTTGGTTTGACTCTTGAATTGGCATTTCCTTAGTAATTGAGGCGGTATTTTAGACTGACACATTTTGAGGTTGAATGGTAGCTTCGGTCATGATATCTGAATTTGTCTCCTCATGCTCACTAGAAGTTGATTGTTGCATGGTTTCTTTGCCTTTACGAATGGCATTTATCACCAGGAGCAAGCTCTTCCTCTAAGCAACTTAAATAGTTGCCTAGGGCTCCACTATATATGAAAGCTCTAAATTTCTCTTCAACATTATGGTTATTAAATTATTCATTTATATTTATTATTATTTTGTAACAATCCTTGCTGTAACCAAATTATTAAATCCTTACAAGATCTCTTCTTAACATTAGAATAAACAATTTTAATTCTATTTATTCTTAAAAAATCTCTATTTGACGTTATTTCATTTAAAACTCTATAAAAGTCATAAATTTGTTAACGTGTTATCCATTAATATTTCTATCAATTAAAAAAAAGAAATGCAAGACACATTCAATGCTTTAGTGCATAAGCAAAAAAAAAGGCTTTCTTTAAATTTTGCTTAAAAAAAAAAGTCACCTATTTCCATTGATCACTACCGTTTCAAGCTTCAACCCATCAAAGTTAAAGTTTTCAAATATCCACGTTTTTTCTTCCTATTCTCTTCTTAATTAGTTGTGTTATTCAATTGTTATTGTTTTTTTAAAAATATTATTGTTATTTTCTTTTAATTATCTAAAATAATTGTTTGTTTGTTTACTCTTCTTTCACTAAAAAAATGTCTAATAGAAAATGTGCATCAAGATACAAAAAACTTTAAAAAAAAAAAAAGAAGAATAAAAAAGTTAGTTTAATATCAAAAAGGAACTCTTTATAAGTTCATTAAAAGTAATAAAAAAGATGTGAATTTGAGTTGAAGAATTAGTAATTGACGAAGTTTTTTAAAATTAAAATTGATAAAAGCTTATTTAAGATCAACTAGGTAGTAAGAAAGATTAAATGGATTAGCTATATTGAGAAAAATATATTAGTGAAATTAGAATATAAAAATTTGATTAATAATTTTACACTTAAGAAAGTTAGAAAAATTGATTTTAAATAAATAACTTTTTAATAAAATTAATACATATATTTGACCTCAAATTTTTTAAAATTATTTGAGCTGCCCGTCTGTCACTAGCTTGTCAAAATAAAGTGGTGCAAATGTTAAGGAATCGAAGTATGGCATGATTTTGTCTTCTAAAATTGAAGTGCGCTGCTGTTTGGAATTTGATGTGAACTTGTCCTCTTCATCGCTATAGCCAATCCTTGCAGTTAAAACTTTAATCACTATGCAGGACAACAATGGAGATATTTTAGCAAAAGGAAATACGTTTTCATCAAATTTTACGTATCCAGAAATATAGGTCCTTTTGGTGTCAGGATTTAGTCTAACGACATCCTTTATGTACAGGATTGTGTCCAACAAAAACACAAAGAAGAGATTTTTTTATCAAATTTATTTTCATTGTAATCCCTTAAATAGGGAAAACAACGGCACCCAAAGATCTTCAATTTCTTATAGCCTGCATTTTGAAAAGCTTTTCATACGGAGATTTTATAGCAGTAATAGAGAGAGGCATTATAGTTATAAGATATGCCACAATTATGAAAGCTTAAACCCAAAGTTTGAGAGCATGAAACATAATAGTCAAAGCCGTTTCCCATATATGGCGATGTTTTCTCTCTGAAAACATTCAACATAAAGACTTGGAAGAAAAGAAGAAATCTGCTGGAAATTAGTTTGATATTAATCTTGGTATATGCACAGCCTTGGCTAAAGGCTTAAATAGCGCAGGACTTGTCCACAACGGTTAGGATTATTTTTAGCCTAGATTCTCTCTTCTCAATCATATCTTATTTTCAACAGGAAACTCACCTATTGGAATAATGAAAGAAAGCATATTTCTTGCTTAATCTACTTTATAGTACAGTGATGAATTTATACATAAAGAGTAGTCAATCTAAAAATCACGTTGTATGCTATTTGGCCTAAACAGCAGGTGAGCTTCCTACCGAAAATAAGATATGATTGAGAAGAGAGAAGCTAAGCTAAAAATAATCCAAGCCGTTGCGAGCAAGGCTTGCGCTAGTAAAGCCTTTGGCCAAGGCTATGCATATAGCAAGATTAATATCAAACTTATTTCCAGCAGATCTCTTCTTTTCTTCCAAGTCTTTGTGGTGAATTGGATGTATTTTGCATTTTTTTCCTTTTTTAGGTGTGCATTTTTCAGAAAGGAGAGATGTTATGGCTTGAGGTGAAGTGACAATTGAAGCTTTTAGCAAGAGAATGAAAAGAATGTTATTTATCAAAGAGTTGGACTATTGGCACACCTCTAACATTCTTTTTAAACCCCTTTTCGTGTATATTCTCATTAATTCTTAAAATAACCTTCATTAATTTGTTGTACTTTCTTAATAAACCCATGCGTCAATACTTATAAAAAAAAAAGTTTTGTTAGGTGCTCCTTCTCACCCTTCTCCCATTTCGAACCACTTTCAATTTCGTCTTGATTATGGTATTCATAAATTTTTTTTATTTTTCTCTCTATCTCTCTTTAATTTTCTTAGTAGGTAGTAACCTTATTATATATATATATATATATATATATATATGCAAATATGAAAGAAAAACTTAGCCTAAGTAAATAAACTTCATAAAATTATCTTTCCTACAAAACCTTAGTTTATATTTAGATCAAATTCTTATTATATGAAAATTCATTATTTTTTCAAATTTTATAAATTTAATGAATTTATAAAAGAGAAAAAATAGGAAACACATAAGTGGGTTTAATTAAATAAGTTTTATTTTTAATATAATTTAAATATAAAGGACAAATTTATAAATACAAAACAAGAGGTGTTTCATAAGATATATAGAGGGGTGCCAATAGCGTCACTCTTTATCAAAATATGTCTGTTTTAACATTCTTCCCTTTTGCATTTTCCTTTCTTGCAAATGACTAGCACTTTTGAAATCGTCATAAGAGATATCTATGTAAAATATTCATTCATATACATACTAAATTTTCTACTCTCTTTGCACATACAGATATACACCCCTTCCATTAAATTATCTTCATGTGTAACTCACATTCAATACTAAAAAAATTTTGTGGAAGTGGGTATGTATACCGAGAGTACTTAGATTATTGGAATTATTTTATACCATTCAATCTCGTTATAACCTAAGGGTGTGTTTGTTAGCCCGCATTATATGGGGTAAAAATACTATTTTGTATTAAATTTATGCCAGCTCACGTTTGGTGCTAAAAGCAACTACAGCTGCACAGCATTAACGGGCTATACTAATGCGGCAACTACTGCATTAGCTTGCCTCTTCTTTTTTATAATAAATAAATAAATGAAACTTTTGAATTTAATATTATATAATTTTAATTTTAATTTTTTAGTTTTACATTATATTTATTGATATGAATTAATTAATTTATAATTTAGTATTCAATAATATTATATTATATTTTTTATTAGTAAATTTATAATTTAATATAATTAATAATATTATTAATTTAAATAATAATATAAAATATTATTACATATACTACAGAACTCTTACCTGAATTATTTAGCACAATTCATTTTGTTAGTGAATATGTTATAACAATTATATCACTTTATTATTTTATTATTATCTTGTGGTATGTATAAATTTTTATTCTATTATCCTGAGATGACTTTTGAACTAATCTTCTAAGTTTTTACTATTTATTTATCTTGTTATATTATTTGAAATTATTTGACTAAATTATTTGCTTCGATTTTTATTTCACAGGTCATATATTTAGAAAATACTAAAAAATAAATGTTATGCTTCCAAAAATTTAAAGTTATAAGCTTCGATCTTTATGAAAAATTATGATATTTTTTAATATTTAAACTAAAAAAATTATTAAATTTATAAAATTTAATACTTCTATATTTAGTATTTTTCTAGGCACTAATAAATATTATTTTCTAAATATATAATTTAAATTTCTCACAAAAAAGTAATGCAGTACGATACAACAACAAATATAGTATAATTAAAAATTAATATAGTACAATGTAGCACCAAACATTGTACAACATTATTGTTATACAGTGCTAATACAGTATAACATAATAAAATATACTAGCATTAAAATAATACAATACAGTATCATACAATACAATGTGTCAAACACACCCTAAGTGATAAAGTATTTTAAATAAATAATCCTTTGCGTCCTTTTGATATAGGTAAAGCTTATTGTTAGGATTTTTTGTGTTTTTGATATAGGTAAAGCTTATTGTTAGGAGTTTTTTAGCTGGCATCTCATGGTAACATCTAGATTTTTATTTGCATTGATTAATCCTCTATGTAATGATTGATTATGTCATTTGTTGTAACAATACTCAAGTTATTTTGTAACAGAGACCGTCCATAGATTATTATATGTAGATGTTGATAAGATTATAGTAGTGATGACAGATGACAAATTACTCTTATCTTCACTACATGCTATTAGATCTTTAAAAGTTAAGGAGAGACGGAGAGAAAAAGCAAAGAGAGGATCCAAATCCTTTCCTATAACATAGGTCTTGTTTGGGATTAAGGTATTGTACCTTTTAAGTTACAATTGTTGTAAAAAAAAAAAACTGTAACTATGAAACAAAAGTTAATAATATATAGTAATATAAATTTTAAGTAATAATTTTGACACAAAAGTTAATAATATATAGTAAATATAAATTTTAAGTAATAATTTTGACAAAATTATTAAAGATATAATAGATTTTTCATTATACAAGTAAAAAAATCATATCAACATAACTTCCAAGTTACAGCAGTTAGTGTTTACCAAACACTTTAATACTATACCTTTTAAGCTACAACTACCCAACTTCAATCCCAAACGCACCCATAACTAAGTCTCAAGTAATTTTTTGTATTAGCCTAATATAGCTCAACTATTGCTTTTATATATAGCGATGTAAATGTATTAGAGCAATAAGAATCAAATTTCTTCCTTCCCAAAAATTAACAAACTGCATATGTCCCCTATGACACCTTCATGTTAATATTCAAAATACTGTGTTGTATTGTTCAAAAACAATAAAGATATGATTTTGACCATGCACTAATACTAGTACCTGTGCATGATAAATCAATTGAATGAGTGTCGATAGGCAATAGAAGGCAAAGATGCAATGACAACTAAAAAAGAAGTGCCATCTGCTTCTAAATTTTAAGATATCTGCAAAACATTGCTAAGCATCAAATGTGCAATACTTGGTCGTTCTTTGAATTGAATAAAAGGATCTAGTGTAACAGTTCAGAAGGGCCGTTCATTAATCGAATAAAAGGATCTAGATGTAAGAGTTCAGAAGAAAATGGACGGCAAGATTTTCTATGAAGTTCAAAACAGAATTGACATTTGCAATAAAGTTGAGAAGTCCACGAAACATAGATAAACAGTGAAGTAAATTTTGTACAGTGAATAATTTCTGCTACTTCGTGGCTGGATTCATGCCTCATATCTGTACATTGAAATATCAATGGCAAATGAGAACAAACCATTCTGATTATTTTCTTTTTCCCTATGGTACCTCATTTCTATCACATTGGTGATGGCATTCAAATTTCAATAAAACATGCATAAGCTACATTCAAGATTAACATCTAAAAGAAGAGAAAAAGTAAAAAAGGAAAAGGGAGGAAAGGCTTAAACCTATCAGAAATTTGGCCGAGAAGTATTATCATCATTATCCTCAAGAATGAGCTTGATTCCATTGTTCTTTAGGGCATTGACAATCGCCCATATTTTTGTGTGGTTCTTAAAACCTTTCTTCTCAACTTCTTTGTTCACATCAACATGTATCCCTCTTCCTTGGCCCTGTTCAAGGCCCTCCACTTTGAGCCGCATAGCCAACACCTCTCCAACAACTGATGCTGCCTTGGCATTGCAAGACCGACCACATTCAAGCGAGTTTTTGATCGAATGTTCAACTGTAGATGCTGTTGCAACTATCCGCCCATTATTTCTGTCCACTACGTTTGCTGTAATGTACTTTAATGATATGAACATTCGCAGCACATACCTCTTCAAATCTGTCATCATTTAATGATCCTGAATCCCAGTCACAGATTTAAAAAACAATTAACTTTCAGATAGTATTACCCTATTAGTATCCGGAGCCTAGAGGCAGTCAAAATACAAAATTATGTTTGATTATTTTTAAAACTGTTAAGCTTGTCCCTTCTAGCTTCACTTTTTTTTTTTTTTTTGTGAATGGTTATAATCTATACATATATTATAATTTGAGGTCTATTAGACTGTAGATACATAGACTTATACCACAATCCAGAAATCTACCGAGACTAGCTTGGAAACTTACTCTCACTAACAAGTAACAACGTTGGGCAGAAATCTTACCCTACTCCACATTTTGTTGAAATGGGAAGGAGGCTCAAACTAGTGCTCTCGTGGGGGCAAGAATTGTTGAGAGCACCAGCCCACCATTGTACTTGTTACTAATCCCAACTCTATGTGTACCTTGACAACAAGTGATTCCGCTTCACAACAATAGTGGGTTAAAACCACAGCATCACAATCCTAAACTTACCATTAATTGCCAATTTTTGTTGGTACCACTGTACATCAAAGTACAATCCTAAGCATTAAACATTGGGACCTTATTTCATCAAACATCTTCATAAAAACAATACTACCCATATCAAAACTGAAGAATTCCCATCTGGGTCAGTATCAACTTTCAGTCTCCGAAGAGAAATTTTTTCAAACAGGTTACACGCCATCTTGAAAATGCTAGTGGCATTTATTAACTTGCAAACGAATTAACGAAGGTGATTCCAAATTTGCACAAAACATGACTAACCAACTTCGAAATTGGAAAAATTCAAAGAATAAGGCAAAAAGAGATAATAAAAGAAAAAGCTTACTTGAGGTTGCGGATGATGTTGACGACAAAGAGGCTATAGCTAGAAATGGAAAATTGAAGCAAATGACTTAACACAGGAGGCTGTAATGTGGTTTTTCGCCCATGGGAAATTGTTCAATCTTCAAAGCCCGATCCAACAATAGTTGTACATACATAGAGAAAAGCCCAACAAAGAGCGAAACTATAACCAGTTCCGTTTATTTTGGTTCTAGTATCTGAAAATTACTTGGTTTGGTTTAATTATCGGTTTACCATGAAATCTAAAAATATACGAAAACTCAATAGATTTAAAAAAAGAAATTCACTGTACTTATAAATAGGTTTAAGAATAGTCTAGTAATTTTGAACTTCCTGTTACTAAACTTTGTTTCAGTTCGATTTTCTGAAATTTCATATCGGTCTTGATTATATCCATTTTTAAAGAGCAATTCACTAAACATTTAGTGAAATGACCTTTCTCAATCATTGATGATTTTTATTTGACTGATTTTTAAGGATGATTATGAATTTATAAATGTTTAAAGATATTTTTTTTTCCGTGTTTTTACCAAAATAAATTAAAAATATTGTAATAGTTTCAAGAAGTACCAAATACTAATTGGAGAAAGAGTCAGACTATTAGCACCCCTCAAAAATTCTATTGAAACCATTTTTTCAATTATATTTCATTTAATGCCAAAGATACCCTTTTTTTTTTCTTAATGAACACTCTTATCATTTATAAATTTTTTAGTTTCTAATAATTTTCTTACTCTTATCATTTATAAATTTTTTAGTTTCTAATAATTTTCTTACTCTTTCAATCTTAATATTTGTATTTCTCTCTTCAATCTTTGTTTATTATTTAATTTGTAAAGAAAACAATCTAAAAGAAAAAGTAAGGAAAACAATCTAAAAGAAAAAGTAAGGAAAACATTACACTTACAATATAATGAATATTTTAGAGGTCTAATATAATCTTAATCAACCTATAAATTTTGGGTTCAACAATGATTTTGAACATCCTTATAAAATTATTAGCAATGGGATAAAATTTTATTTAATTTATTTTTCCGCTATGCTATATCTTAATTAAATTGTTAGTTTATTGTAAGAATTTTGTTTTGGTTTAGAGAATTACTCCTTAAATTCAGTTATTTTAATGATAATAAAAAAAATATATTATGCAAACAAAATAAAATTAAAGAGAAAAAGAAAATACAAATGACTTAATTCTATTTATATTTGTCCTTAAAAATAATTACAATTTAACAGGGGTTTTATGAAACTAATAAAGGGGTGCCAATAGTCCAACTCTTGGAGAAATTACATACAGCATATTTCTAGATGAATGGGAAGAGGTTATTTTGTGCCAAGCAAAAACATCAATATGGGATATTAATTTGTAAGCACTATGTGCCTTGTTTTCCATGGCAAGTGAAATCTTATCCAAGGTGGGATTGATATTCAATTTTAGGGCTTTTGTATACCATCGCACTCTATTTTCTCTATTAGAGCATGTAATTGTAAATTTAAGGATATACGATTAATCTACAAATTTAGATTTAGTGTTCAGTTAAGCTCATTTTTTTAATAATCTTTCATCATGTGTATATGACAGTGTACACAATTAAAATTTAATTACATATTATTTATCATCTAATAACCACCATTCACATATTTAAAATGCTCAATACAACACTCAATTCAACATGAATCCAAATTAATTGCGAATGTTGCCAATGACTGTGATTTTTAGTGTTAATGTAATATAAAATCTTGGATGTTGTAGGTTTTACATTAACATTAAGGAATTGTTAGGAAACATATCTCCTTTTTCTTTTTTCAATTTGTATCGTATTAGTAGATTTCTTAGGATTTTTTTTTAATTTAGAAGGATTCCTATTTAAGAAAAAAATAATTTTCTTTTAAAACTTAACTTATTGAGGAATACCATTTATATAAAGAAATGAGTACTTCTCATATAAGAAATAATCACTATATATAGGAGGTATGTCTCACTTACTAATGAGTGTAAAGAGAGTAAATAGACATTATCTATTTTAACATAAAGAGTTGGTTTATTGAGAAATAACGTGCATTGGCATTTTGGGTGTGAGAAAATATTAAATTGATTGTAATAATTTTTCACATAGTTGAGAAATAAGGTGCATTAGCATTTTGGGTGTAAGAAAATATTAAATTGATTATAATAATTTTTCACATAGTGAATTTTTTTCTTATCCCTTACGGTCATGGTTTTTAGTGAATTTTTTTCTTTTCCCTTGCGGCCATGGTTTTCTCCAGTATAAAAGTTTTTTTACATAAAATCTTATTTTATGTGATCGGTTTTATTCTTCATCATCTATATTTTATGTTTATCACTTGTTTAATAAATTTGCTTGTTAAATCTTAGGTGGGATTAAAAGTTTCATAAGAAGTGGTATTAGGGTTAAGATTGCAATGTAAAGCAAATATGTCAATAACGACATTTTGAAACCCTCTAAAGGAAGAAATCGAAAATTTTGATGGGAGGATAAATTTTAGTAGGGCCAAATTGAAGTCAAGGTTATATGTTGGTCCAATCTATGTTACATAAAGAAAGAAAGGGCAATTTAAACCATGTTCACTACAAGAAAAATGATATTTTATAACAAAAAATTTAGTCACTAAATGTAACAAATTAGTCACCTTATATTTTATAAGGAAATTATTTACCGACCACTCGTTTTTTTATATTTTTTCAAAAATACACATATTTTTTATTTTTTAGCTGATTTCCACCTAAAATTATTCTTTCTTGCAAGTGTCCACTTCTGTCTGTGCTGTTATAATTTTGCTGACATCATAAGGGTCAAATTGTCATTTTATCTGAACATTCAAAACTGCATCGTATATGCACTAATAACCTAAGAACTGTCTTTGGATTAGATTCGAATCCAATCTGAAAATTCAATCAAATTGCACAATTAAAAATATAAATAATATTTACTCTTTCACCGTCCCCAAGTCTCTGAACTCTCAAACATCTCTCACACCAATTCTCAAGCAACAGCCTCTTCTCTCTTTCAACTCTTAAGCTGATCTGACTCGCCGCTGATGTTGATCAACCACTGCGCCAAACCATTAGCCTCCCTAGCAACCACTGCGCTGCCAAGTCTCCACTGCACCAACAGCCATATAATTTCTTGTTGCTTTGTTCTCGCTGCACTATCATGTCACCATCGCCGGCCTTCAACATTCTCTAGCTATGACAAGGCGGCAATCCTTAATGATTTTGTTTTTGCCTCTTGATAGTTATAGTGGCTGTTGAGTTAGGGTTTGGGTTATGGGTTATGGGTTATGGGTTATGGATTATTTTCCTCCAATCAAGTTAGGGATTTTAAATTTGACTATTAATTGTTTGATATAATTACTGAAAGAAATTGAGTTTATGTTGCTTTATTTTGGTTGTTATTTTGTAGAATATTGATCCTGCTCTATTGTTTTTCCTTTGATTATTTAAGTGTGAATTTTAATTTTCTGCCCTGTACAATGATACAAGTTAAATTTCTTCCCTAGAGCTGCAATAATTATAGTTAAATAAGGTTTTGGTTATTAAATTTTCAGCCCTGCACAAAGATACAAGTTAAATTTCTTCCCTGGAGCTACAATAATTATAGTTAAACAAGGTTTGTTTTGCAATCTTTCATATTTTTTTTTTGGGTCATTTAGTTGGAGTAAATTGTGTCAATAATATTCTGTTAATTGTCCGAACAGAGTTAAGACGGCAATAGACAATTGAAAAACTTTATAACTTTATGTAGAAATCAGTAAAAAAAAAATTATATATTTTTTAAAAAGTCTAAAAAATAAGGTGGACGGTAGATATTATCCTATTTTATATCACCAAAAATAAATCGTCACATATTAATCACGGAAATATTGTCTTAAAAGGTTCTAGCTACCAAATTGTTTTCATTACTAAAGAGTATAACTTTTCGTGACTAAATGTTTCATTTCTAATTAAAGTTTTAAAAATCACAAAGATTATTTAAAAATGTCCAAATAGTGATTTGAAAACAAATTCATCTCCAATTTTTAAGATTTGTGACTATTCCTTTTGTTACAAATTATAATTGTTTATTTTATAAATATTTATTTTGTATCAAAAGATTGTTAGTGATTTCCTTTTTGTTGTTGTTAAAAATATTCTACGATTGAAATAATTAGTCTAAATAAGTAATGTAACCTTACATTATTATTAATAAATAAAAGGCTACAAACATCAATAAACTAAAACGTGCAAATGATAGTAAGATTAAATAAAAATATAGTTAAAAACATTTTACAAAGCTATCATTCAAATTCAATTACAAAATGTACAAATGTCAATGATTTAAAGTAATACATTGAGAAAATTGAAAAAGATAACTAATTGTTTTGGGCCTTGATCTTTATCGATGAATTCCTTAAAGGGTGAGTTACTCTTCAAATACTTTTTCTAGTTGTAATAAAAATTGCTTGTAGTTATTGACCTCTTCAAATGCTTCCAAACTAATACATTAGAGGCATCCGTCTCTAAATTATCCTACAATAAATAAAAAGATAGCATATATAAGAAAAAAAATTCATCCAAAGTTAAAATAATAAATAATAACTTAATAAAATAAAAGATACATATATATAAAAGTAATATAATAGCAAAAAATATATTATGACTATGTATGTTCTTCAAAGTTCTTCAAATTCAAGAATTATTTAATAAGACAATAAGAATTTGGAGGTTGCGTCTCAGTACATACCTTGTAGTACCAACTTAAATGCCATATCTGATACAACAAAACTATCATAATAAATAAAGACCAAATGCTAGTGGCAAAATAAAATTAGTTAAAAGAAGAAAATCATTGCCTTATTTTCTTTAGGTCCAATTTGTAAAATAAGTCAAAGTCAAATCCTAGACACCATTTTATACCTTCATCACCGATTGTTATTATGTAGAGCATAGCCAATTGCCTGCATTTGCCTCCTCGTCTTTAATGATTAGGAAAAGTTATCAAAATAAAGATCAATAAATCTAACAAAAAAAGATTTTAACAATGAATAAAATAATAAATATATATAAAATGTCAACAATAATAAATAACTACAAACCTTGCCAAAGAGATGGATGAAATGACAGTGGCTTATTTTTTCAGATGTGAGAATTTGAGAGTTGAGAAAGAGAAGTGGCGTGGAGGAGAAAATGATAGAAAATAAAGGGTTTCTTTCCTTTCTTTTAATTAGGGTCAACACTTAACGCATGGGGGAAAGATAGGCTAACAAGTGGGTAACATAAATGTGTCGAAATAGAGTTTTTATTTACATGGCACTGGATTGGTTGATGATGGAAGAATTTTTTATTTACATGGCACTGGATTGGTTGATGATGGAAGAATTGTATAACAATCTAAAAACTTTACTTATTACCCAATATAACAAAAATAGTCCCGTGCCGCCATACAATCATATTATTAATTTTTGTTCTCATTACTAAAATTTATGTCCAAATTAACCATAAATTTTACCACAATTTTTATTTTTGTCACTTGATGTGATTGTCTATGACAAAAAAAAAATCTTAAAATTAGTGAAAATTATGATAACTTTGGAGAATAAAATTTGTGTTTTATATGGTTTGACTAAATTTTAGGCTTAGGCAATTTAAGGGCTTGGGCAGGGCTTTGTTAAGCCCAGGCCCAGGCCCATATTTTTAAAAAAAAAACCCAGGCCCTTTGAAAGCCAATCCAATCTAGATGGGCCTAGGCCGGGCCTGAGCTTTTTATAAAATTTTAAATTATTTTTTAAATAAAGTTATAAATTAAAAAAAATTATCCAATACATAATACTACAATAAATTAAAAATCTTAAAAATAAATATGCAATATATAATTATCCAACACACAAAATATAAACATAAGTACAAAACTTAATAAACCACAATTATTGATATAAAAAATAATAAATTAATCCAATATTTGCAGGCCATCTTCTTCCTCATCCTTCCATTCTTCTCCAGTAAAAAGTTCTTCTTCAGGAACTCCACCTAACAAAAAAAATGTGTTAAAATAAATAGTAAAGCAAAAATAACTAGTAATTGATTTTGTAAAAAATATTTTTATACCTCGACCACTAGTAGCCCATAACCAATGCTAAGAGAACATGATGGCTTCCAACGTGTTTGAATGTAGTCTACTCCGATGCGGGCTTAATGTTCTACCCCTCGTACTAAAAGCTGACTCCAAGGCAACAGTTGTCACAAGTATAGGTAACAAATCCTTAGCCATCTCAGCCAAAATAGGATATTTTCCTTTGTTCATCTTCCACCATTGTAAAACATCAAAGTCCGAAGTTCTTTTGACTAAAGGATCCTCCAAATACCTATCTAAGTCAGACTTCAAACTAGTAGGTTGACAATTTTAGGTTGCATATGCACCAAAATCACTCATATCATCTATATCATCAAAATCAATATGAGATTGGTTGGAAAGAACAACAATTGAGGTAGAAGACTCACCAACAACACCGTATCTCGCAGTTGCGGATTAGGCTTCATAATTAAAATACTAACTAGGCTTACCCAAGAGGGGGGGTGAATTGGGTTCTTTAAAAAAATAAGCACACAACAATTAAAACTATTGTCTTGATCAAATTAAAAGCAATAAATTTAACAATACTCGAAATTAAAAAGATAAGGGAAGAGAGATCAAACACGAGATTTTTATGTGGTTCGGCCAATCGTGCCTACGTCCACACCTCCAAGCTCACCGGGCTTGAGGATTCCACTAAGCAAGCCTCTAAGGCTGCAACACCACTTACACTTGACTTCAAGGTATCAATGGACCTTTACAATCAAGAGATTATTCCCAATCTCGTAACCCAAGTGTATCTCAATACTTACAATCACTCAAAAATAAAGATTACAATCAACTAATTTCTCACACAATGTATATGATTACAATTGAAATCTCAATGTGTGAATCAATAAAATAAAAATAATTTTAAAGCCCAATGATGTAAGTTTTCTCAATAGTAAGCTCAATGAAAACTCTTTGATCTATTTTGATTTGAATTTGATTGAACCATTTTATAGTTGGAGCTGAAAACTAGCCATTGTTGACTTTCTGAGAATAATCGGTTCACCGTTTGCTGCTATCGGTTAGCCATTTTGACTTAGCCATTTTGACTTGTCCAAATAGCCATTGTGCTTAGATTTTAAATAAACGGTTTACCGTTTTCCGTTATCGGATCGCCGTTTATTTCCAGAAACCTGCAAAACAAACTTAGGTCTCCGTTTTTGCTAAACGGTTCAAGATTAGAAAGTTTTCTCCTTTCTGTAAATTATCGATTCACCGTTAGTAATAAACGGTTCACCGTTAATTTCCAGAATGCTCTGAAACTTTTCTGTAAATAAACAGTTCGCCTTTTATAATAAACTGTTCAAGGGTAATTTCTAGAATTTATATTTTGATGACTTTTTGTGGAAAAATAATTTTCCGACTCAAGTTAACGGTCATTAAGATTCTTTAAACATGTTTATGGCTTTAAGAAATTTATTTTAATAACTTAAACATTTTAATCAAGTACATATAAGTTTTCATCAAAATCAATATTATAAGATTAACAATAATAATTCATCATTTCATCACAAAGCTCTCGCACTCTCTTAAGTTGATTTTCAAGACCAATTGTATAAATCTTTGGATAATAATAATTAACCAACATCATTTTGTACCCCGGATCAAGAATAATAGCCATGACCAATATCCCACTAATCTTATCCTAATACTTCAAAAAAAATTCAATCATGCTATCCACCATGTTCTTAACTGCAGGAACATCCGATGTTTGCTAACCCTTCAATGAAATCCTTATTTTACAAACCAATGGAAAAAATATATTTGTAGTAGGGTATGTTTTACTTGAAAACATCTCAGTCAATCTTGAAAAAGGCCTCAAAATAATCCAACATTTGCTTAGCCAACTCCCACTCCTCATTATTAGGCAAACACTTGTATTGCGACTTAAGTGTCTTCAATCGAGAAAAAACATTTTTGTACTTCTTAGCAAGTTCAAGCATAACAAAAGTAGAATTCTATCTAGTTGGACAATCAAGCCCCAACTTTTTCACATCCATCTGCATTTGACGGCATGCCAACTCAAACTTTTCAACCCGTTTTGGTGACGAACTCCAATAAGACACACTGTCTCTAACACGTGCAATACTACTTTCAATCACCAACAATCCATCATTTACAATTAAATTCAAAATATGAGCCGCACACCTCATATGGAAAAAATTAACATCCATTATCATTGACTTAGTTGACAATAATCCCTTTAATTTTTCAACCATTGCATCATTAATATAACAATTATCTAAAGTAACTGTCGATAGCTTTCTATCCAAATTCCAATCCAACAAACACTTCATCAAAATTTGCAAAAGGCAATCAGCTGTATGCTGGGCTTGCACATATATAAATCTATTCATTGAACAAAATAATAAAAATTATACAAAGTTATACAAATATTAAATAAAAAATTTTAAAATTTAATAAAGTACCTATAAAAATTGAAATAAAAAATTTTAATATTTAATAAAATAAAAATACCTTAAGATTCGACTTTGCAAACACCAAGAGTTATCAATAAAATGTCCCGTAACAACTATATAACCTTTCTTTTGATTATAAGCAGTCCACATATCTGTAGTAATTACCACCCGATTATTATTGATCTCCAACAAATTCATTGCCTTTGTCTTTTCAAAATTATATTTTTTCAAGATCTCACTTTTTAAAGTGTTTCTGGACATAGGCTTCACCAATAGGTTGCAATAATCAACAAAATCTCTAAACGTCTCATATTCCACAAACCTAAAAGGAAGCTTATGCTTTACAACCACTGTTGTAAGTTTTTGACGGGCAACCAATGGATCAAATTTCTGAATTCCAAGCTCACCACTTTCTTTTTTCACCAAGTTTTGCTTATTCTCAAGAACTTCTTCAATTGTCGGTTGATTAAAACCGTGAATTTGTCTGGCGTGTCTATTCAAGTGACTGGTTCCCGATCCACAAGAAAGAATTGTTCTACAATGATTGAATATTTTCTGACTCCGCAGATGGATTTGGCGGCAAATTAGAAGATTTGGAAGCATTTTCCATTATAAACCTATACAAAATTAAAGAAGATAAGATATTAAATTACTTAATTAATTAATTTCATTTAAAATTGCATATAATTAAGTTCTAATAATTAATCTAATATCATATAAAATTTCTGAAATTTTTCTAAGAATGCAGAAAATTTCTAACAATAAAACACAGGACAGTAAAAACCAACCAACAAATAATCAACAACAAAATCAAAGGCACAGCTCAAAATCAAACAAACGAATTAATTAATTATACAAGCCTTAGATGATTAATTATGTTATATAGCACCAATTAACTAATTACTCTGTCCAATGAATTCAGCATATGATAATACAGTTAATCTTGATCAGAAATTCAGAATCCTGCAAGTTCATTGAGAGTTGACAACTTTTTTTATAAGCAAATTATGATGAGTACAGAAGTTCGTGGTGGGGTTGCTGGCGTTGCGTGAGAGGTGGTAGGGCTGCTGGCATCGCGCGAAAGGTGGTGGGATTTCTGGCATCACGCGAGAGCCGCTGAAGCTGTTGGCGTCGAGAGATGGGGTGCTGTGGCTGCTGGCGTCTCGCGATCGGTGTGCTGTGGCTGTTGGTGTCACGCGACCGAGGTGCTTGGTGGTTGTAGTCGCGCGAAAGCCGAGAGGTGCTGACTGTTGTGGCTGTTCAATGTTAGTCGTTGGTGGTCGCTTTTAGCTGCCAGCGGTAAGAACAATAAGAAGGGAAATTAGGGATTTTGGAAATGAAGGGTAAGGGTAATTGGTCAAATTTGGCTGCTTCAATAGTCAAGTGTAAAGTGTTTCATTTTTTTTTATTTTCTAGTTTTTTTAATTTTAATTTTATAATATATTATAAACTTTTTTCTTATATATATATATATATATTAATATATTATATTACAAAGCGGCTTTTAAGTGAAGCCCATGACTAAGCGTAACATATACGGGCTTTATGAATTTTAAGCCCTTATCCAAAATTGTAATGAACAGGTTGGACTTATAGCCCGCGGGCTAGGGCCGGGCTTTTTTGCCAACCTTACTAAATTTACTCTACTTTTTTCATATATGACATAGTTGTGTCACCTGGAATAATATTTAGCCAACAAAATGTTTTAGTCATAAAATACAATATTAATTAAAACAACACTTTTGACTACTTTTTTTTAGTTTTGTCACGGTAAGTAATTATTTTTAACCCAAAAAAGAGGTCTTAAAATTATAAGAAAACAAGAATAGCTTTTGAGATTAATATTATGTGCGGTTTTGATGGAGTAAATAAGATGAATATGACATGATTGTGTGGATACATAGTTGATCATGTTTCATCGACTAATTGAAAAAATCACCAAAATAGAAATTGTTAGAAAATATGTCTCCTTCTTTTAACAATGATTTTATCCTAATTATTAAGAGATTTTTAAGGATATTTTCATAATCAAGAAGATTCTTGGTTAAGGAAAAAATAATTTTTTTAGTTTATTCACGGAGGAATATAATTTGGTTGAGGAAATGAATGCTTCTCCTATAGAAAATAATCACTATATATAGAATGATTGTGTTCACTTGTTCATGAAGAGTTTAGTTTTTTTGTAAGTGGATAGTTTCTAGTATGAAAATATGTTGTGGAGAAATTTAATAATGTTTTATTGATTTTCAAACAATACAATTCTAGGTTAATATATACATGTAGAGGACAAAAAGAAAGGAAACTAAATCAAAGGCCTACAAATTTGAGATTAAATCAAATCCCTAAAAAATAGAGATTGACAACTATCAAGATCTCCTATCTAAGGCATCAATATTTACAGTAAAATATAACTAGGTGTTTTCCCGCACTCCTCCTCAAGTTGGTGAATGGATAATATTGTCCATCTTAGCCTGCCTATTATACTCTGAAACACCTTGCTAGTCAAACCTTTTGTTAATATATCTACTAACTGGCCATTAGTAGATACAAATGGAGTGCAAATTAGGCCACTATCTCGATTTTCTTTTATGAAGTGCCGGTCAACTTCAATGTGCTTAATGTAGTCATGCTAAACTAGATTATGTGCTATACTAATAACTTATGCTAAACTAGATTATGTGCTATACTAATAACTTATTTGTTGTCACAATAAAGGCTTATAGATGCTTTCCACTGAATCTTCAAGTCTTGTAGGACAATTTTCAGCTACAATAGCTCATAAATCTCTATTATCATTGATTTAAACTTAGCCTCTACACTTGATCTAGCAACTATGTTTTGCTTTTTACATCTCTAGGTCATAAGGTTCCTACCTAGGAAGTTACAATAACCTAACATTAACCTCTTATCAATAATAGACTTTGTATAATCTGCATTAGCATAAGCTTCATGAGTCAACCCTTCTCCTTTCTTAAACAAAATTCCATTCCCTATTGTTCCTTTCAAATATTGCTAAATCCTATTTATAGGTTGAAGATGAACTTCTTTAGGATTATGCATAAATTGCCTCACAACACTGACTGTATAAGTTATGTCCAGTTTAGTGTGAGAAAGATAAATTAATTTCCCTATAAGTATCTGATATGTCCTTTTATCCATTTTATGAACTTTGCCATGTCTATGGTTTGCCTCTATGTGGCCCTCAACTGGCTTACACCCTATTTTTCCTATTTTCTAGACAAATCTAGTACGTATTTTTGTTGTGATATGAAGATTCCGTGCTTTGAATAGGCAGCTTTAATACTGAGATAATACTTTAATTTATTGAGCTCTTTTATCTCAAATTCCTTAATTAAGCACCTCTTTAAAGCTTTCCTTCCTTCAAAATCATTTTTTGTTACCACTGTTATCTATATACACTAATAATACTATTAATCTCTCCTTAAAGCTAAATATTTGACAAAAAAATTATGGTTAGCTTAGCTCTATTTATATCCCATAGTTTTCATGGCCTTAGCAAATCATCTAAATCAAACTCAAGGACATTGACTGAAACTATGCAAGGCCTTTTTATGTTTGCACACTTTCTTTCCTTCTAAATTCAAACTAAAGCCAAGAGAAATTTTCATGTAAATCACTCCATCAAGATCACCATGTAAGAAGGTGTTCTTGACATCAAACTGTTGCAAACTCCATCTAAGATCAACAGCTAAAGATAACATTACTCTCACAGTGTTCATTTTGGCAACTAGAGCAAATGTTTCCAAATAATCAGTCCCATAAGTTTTAGTATACCTTTTGGCTACCAACTCAACTGTAAACCTTAAGGGATCCATCTACTTTATATTTAACAGCGAAAACCCATTTACAACCCATTGGACTCTTCTCTTTTGGTAACGCCACTAACGCCCACATCCTAATTTTTTTTTAAAGGCTTCAATTTCTATTCTTACAGTATTTCTTCACTCAATATGACTTAATGCCTCATATACATTTTTAGAAATGGTTATGGAGTTTAGATGTGTGAGAAAGTTTTTGTGGGTGTGTGAAAACTTTTCATAAGACGTAAAGTGAGACAAAGGATGTAAAAGTTGTTGGGGTACATTTTTGGGTGCTTTTTCTAATAGTAATAAAAATGTCATTGTTATTATTTGCATTAGGACTAGAAATGTTTTCTTGACAAAGTACAATGTGATTGGCTTCCTCATTACCAGGGGCTGGTTCCAATTCTTTGACTTTGCATAGTGTTGAATAATAGGTATTTTTTCTCCTTGAATAAGCCAATAATGGGCGAGTAAAACTTTAAACCTGTTTATCTTGTCCCAAAAGCTTAGAGTTAGAAGTACAAAGGTTTTTCAGTTCTATATGAATAGAACTAGGATTTATAAAACTTTGAGAATCAATAGGAGTAAGAATTAGAGGATTTTTTGTGTTTGTAGATGCAAAAGAAGAAGAAGGGTTAAGTTCCAACAGTAAAAATAAGTCTTTGTCCTTATTTTCCTTAAGTGATGCCTTCCCCTGAAGATAGTGTTTAGTGAAATAGCTTTCTTTTCAACAAATGTAACATTCGTAGACAAATAACTTTCTCATTAGAAGATGAAAACATTTATATCTAGTGTTCACTTATTATAAGAGTGAATATGAACAAAAGTTAACAAAAAATTTTGGGAACAAGATGATTAGTAGTGTGGAAGTCTAGAAAATATTTAAAAGAAAAACACTTGCATGAGACTTTTAAACCCAAGAATCCGATAAGGCAACCTATTTATAAAATGGGTTGCGGTTAGAACATCCTCTCCCTAATAGTTTGTAAGAACATTTCTTTGAAATAGAAAGGCTCTGGTAATAGCTAAAAGGTAATTATTTTTTTATTTCTACAACTTATTTTGTTGGGGATTGTTACACATGATGACTCATAAATTATACTCTCTTTTTGGAAGTACAGTGATAGGGTTTGGTTGAAATAGTCTTCAATATTATCTAATCTAAACTTTTTTATTTCATCTTTAAATTGATTTTTGACCATGTTGTTAGAAATAAGAAAAATGAAACTCATAGCAGACTTATTTTTCAAAAGAAATATCCATGATATACAAGCACAATGATCAACAAATAAACAAACTGATGAGCTCCTAAGACATTAAGAATTGTGGAATTACCTTAACTATCACTATGAATTAGTGCATAAAGAATAGACATGCTTTTATTACTTACAAGAAAAGATGCATGTTTTTGCTTTGCAAGTTCATAAATATCATAATGAAGGTTTTCTACATCCATTCCTTTAGACAAGAATGGAAACATTACTTTAAGAATGCTAAATGAAGGATGCTCAAGATGGAAGTGATAAATCTATATTTTGTCTTTATTGGAAATAGAATAAAAATATGATAGAGGTAAATAATTCTTGATTTTAGTTTTCCCACTTGATTCTTTAAGATAGTAAAGCTCATTTTTCTCTCTAGCATGTCCAATCATCTTCCTAATACCATGTTCCTTAAATATGTAGTATGAAGGATAAAAAATCACATTACAATTCAAATCTTTTAGAAGTTGCGAATGGACAAAAGGTTAGTAGACAAACTTGGTACATGGAATACACTTTTAAGTATGAGGGCTTGATTTATTAAAACATTTCCTTGGCCAGCAATTGTTGATAAAGAACTATCAACTGTACCTAGCTTCCTATTGCTTAGTGAAGAGTCATAAGAGATGAATTTATGTAAGAAGTAGGTCATACGACTAGTTGCACTTGAGTCAATGACCCAAGACTTGGAGAAGGTTGTATATTTAGTACATATGAAGAAGGAAAATTACCTTTGAATGCTAAAGAACAAGTAACTATCTTGCTTCTCCAGTGTTCCCAATGAACTCTTCAGCTCCACAATTTCTTCTCTATTGAACTTGTCCTTATCCCCTCAGTTGTCCAATCTTCACAGTTGAATTTCTATTGGACATTGATGGCTTTCCATAAAGTTTCTAGCATCGTTCTCAAGTGTGTTAAGGCTTCTTATAGTAGATATACCACAATGAATCTTTATTTGTCATTTTGAACAAATCAATTTGTTTAGTTTCACTAAAAGGTTACTCATTTTTGCCAGTGTTCTTTGCTACAATATTACTTGCGACCATGGTTGAGCTCTCTATTACTTGGGGTTCAACCATGACTTCTCTTCTACCCTTTTCACCCCAAATTATAGCAATGATCTCATCTAATGATGGCAAGTCTTCATTCCCCAATACTTGTACTTGAACGGAGCCAAACATCCTATTTAGTCTAACTAAGAATTGATAAATCTTATCTTTTTCAACAAACATTTTCATCAAGGCAACATTAGCACTACACTTCATTTGAAAACAAATTAGCATCTCTTGACATAAAATTGTCAACAAATTAGCATATTCAGTGACAGAGCAATCTCCTTGTTTAGTTGTAGAAATCTTGATTTTGATCTCATAAATTTGAGCAGCATCACTCATATTGGAATAGTTTTTTTATTGATCTATAGGATCATCGAATTCCACAGCCAGGGCATAACCATAAAGTCTGCTTCATCCTTAGCATCAACTCTAAGATCATTGATTTAATCCCAGTACCAAATCGGTGACTAATTTTACCCTTTCATTTAAGAAGGTTTGAACAAGCTGAGACCATTTTAGATAATTTCTTCCCATCCAATCTATGGTAGGGATGGCAAAATTACCCCACCAACCTGCAAACCTACCCAAACTCACTCTTTGTGAGTAATATTACGGGTTATGAATGGGTTTGGTATTTCAAATTGAAACCCACTGTGGGTTATAAGTGGGTTTAGTATTGAGAACCAATCCATTAAATGCTCGTGTGGGTATCCACCAAACTACATTCTTTATTTTAATTATTTATATTTTTAATTTTAATCATAAAAACTATATTAAAAAATTTAATTATTTATCTATACAATAAGCTTTTGATAATTAGACATTTTATAATTTTCAAGTTTAATATTACTGATATTTTATTTTAATTGATTGATATTATTTGTTTTACTTTAATGACTTGAACCTAATGATTACTTACTAAAGTTAGGTTTTTATTTGTTTAATTAATTGTTAAGAATAACTGTACAAAATTTATTTGTTAATGTTATTGATAACACTTGTATATTAATTAAAAGATGGAGCAACGCATTGCTATTAGTGATGATGATTTGCCTAGAATAAAAATATTGTGTTAGATTAATACATTTTATATATTTTTTTCAATGTTGAAATTTTAATATCTTATTTACATTAAAAAAATCTAGAATTAAGTACCATATGTGGATTTTTTAAGTTATTGTTATAAATTGATAGTTTGAATTGTATAATTTAATTTTTATCTATTATTAAAAGTATTTTTTTAATATTTGTGATTTTAAATGACATAAATGCAAAAAATCTGTTGTGAGGAGTTGGTTTGATAATTGTTAAAACCTTCAACAAGCAGGTTTAATAATTTAAATTTTTTTGCAAGTGCAGATTTGGTAATGAGAAACCCACAGCAGATGGTGCCTATGACCATCCTTAATCTATGGGTTGCCTAAATGTTTTACAAATCTCTTGCTAATGGAGTATTCATATTGTCACTATTTTTGTTGTCACTAAATTGAGTAGGTGGAGGGTTGGGTTCATCAACATTCTTAGACATGATTAGAATTGGTAAATAAGTTTAGAAAGGAGGAAAATGGTAGAAAAAGAATTCAGCAATGAAGACTGCAAGAAAAGAAAAAATATTCCCAAGGACGCTAAAATATTCCCATGTGAAAAAATTTACCAATGCTTTATTGATTTTCAAACAATATAATTCTAGGTTAAGAAGTACATATGGAAGACAACAGGAAAAGAAATTAAATAAAATCACTATAAATTAGAGACTAAATCAAATCCATACAAATAAGGCATCGTTATTCATGGTAAAATATAGTTAAATGTTTTCCAACAAAAAATAATAAATCTATTGAGCGACAGAATAATATTAAGATTTTGATGCTAATCTAGAAATTATAATAATTTTTCACATAATAAATTTTTCTTAACATAAGACTTCTCCATATAAAATCTTTTATTATTTGATTAAATTCATTCTTATATATATATATTTTTTACTTATATATATTTTTTAGTTTTTACTTGTTTGATAGTTTTACTTGTACTGAATTTCAAAATCCCCTAGCATGAATCTAATCACACCAATGCTATGCAGCTAGACCAATATTTTCAATCCAGCGACATTGGATAAGGCAAAAGGTTCGAGTTTAAAAACACTGGTACCAGCCAGAGATGCATAAACAAATAATATTAAATAAAAATGGTATTTAAGATCTTAATTCTCAAGAATTATACTTATTCAATCATTTGCATAAAATGTTACAAATTGAGAAAATTTTTAACTTCCTGTTCCACCATCTATAATTGTGGCAATATTGTCTGGAGAAGAAAGAAAAAAAAAAGAATCCGAGTGAAATGGTACAGCTTCTCTCTATAGCTCTTAAGCATTTTCAAGAGACCTTCCTTGTATACGAATTATAAGAGCTAATCAATTGTATGGGTTGATATAAATAACGACTTATAATTTCCTTAATCTAACTTTAGAAGCCATTCCAACAGCAAGCAGCTTAAAAGAAAAATTGCTTGAAAAGGCATACATCTTCAAGGGTTCTTGCAACCAGAAGTGCCGAGTCAAGAATCTCCTACACTGCATACTAGCCCAAGGTGACCAACTTGATGAATGATGTATAAAGGGGAAAACACATCAAATATCAGAAATCTCCACCAAAACTTTTGAAATAAACTAAAGTCAAATGGCCCTCATCTCAATATCACAGCTCTGCCTTAGATTCCAGGTCTCCTTTGGATGAAGCATCACTTCCTGGAGTTTGTGTAGGACCAACAGGTCCTGGTGTCTCTAGGGTAACTACTTCTTCACCTAAGATTTTTGCAGTAAATTGTCTAGCCTCTGAGTCCAGATCCGGCCATTCAGAAACTATTCTTCTGGCACCCTGATAGAACAACAGATGATTAGGTATATGTGAGTTTGACCATGTGTGTTCATGTCTATGAATCAGCCTCCATCAAGATCAGCATCCCATACGCAAATTATGACCAATCATTTACCAAATGTTGTCAATTTCAATACATCAGGTGTGATCTCAGCCACTCAATGATTATTAGTCTCAGATTTCATATTGAATTTGAGATAAGACACCAAAAGTCCTAATCCTAATATTTTCAATTTATATTTACCTGAAGTTTGGGTTCCTTAGTCATTGGATTGTTGCAAAGATCAATGGTTTTTGCCTTAGATTTTGTGGCATTGCCACACCATGACTCACACCATAGCCATTCCGGTGGAAGCGAAAAAATGGGCACTGTATGCTGGGCATAGTTTGGAAGATCCTGAAATAGAATACAAAGAATACATTAATTTGGAACAAAAGATAGTACTGCAAAAGCAGAACCACATAGTGGTAAAGGTCCCTCTTCATAGCACATGCTTCAGCTTGTGGGGACTGGTCAGTCTGGCACAAAAAAAGGGGATGGTTTCTTGAGAAGTAAGGTCAACTTGCAGGCCAAAACCCCAGCTGAAATAACGGTCAAGTCTAAATACTCAACAAACCAGAAATGCAGTGCTATTTCATTACAAAGTGTCGACCAGAATTTTAAAGGCACAAAATGTTAACTGAATTTGAAAAAGATATGCCACATCATTAATATAACTGAGCAGCTTACCTGATCGAGATTGGCAAGACTATTTGGATCCTTGCTAAGAGTTTCATAAAAAACTCTTAAATTATCTCCTGCTGCGGTCTGACGGAATCTTTGCAAGTCGACAACGTATAAAGCACTGCAGGAAATACATCATATTTCAAGCCAAAACCTCTTTCAGGAGTTCAACCAATTGGCAATTCAACTGATGCTAGCCACCTACCTTATATGGTATGGTCTACCACGTAAATGATCTTTCCAGAAACCCTGTTCCATAACAAAAATTAAGGGAAACATTAGCAGGCAAAATTATATTTAGAGAATACAAGATACGAGAATCAGGGGCAAAAGGAAAACAGAAAAGCAAAATAAAAATAAACAAAAAAACAGTAGTGGTATTTACAATTAAACAAAAAAACAGCAGTGGTATTTACCTGTCTCCAAAATCGATACCCATCCATGTCCTTGTTGTTGTCACAAAAAGGAGTATATGCAAGAGGTCTTCCTTTTATATCCATGTCATATAGTTCTCCCATGTCTGCCCTGACAACCTGATCAGCATCAACAAATATAACCTGCAGACATACATATTGGTAAAATTTAAGAACACGTACCACATATTTTAGGTTACATTATAGACAAATAAAGAAGCAAAAAACTTAGTCAAACGACCCCAATCCAAGAAACATAAATACCTTTTCCAATGAGAGGGGGAAAATGACATCAAGGAACAAAATCTTATAAGCCCATATTATTCGCTGCTTTTCTTTTTGCTTATGCAACCATGTAGGCCATTTATAGGTGATAAGTTCATACTCGAAACCATACTCTTGTGCCATATGTGGAATAACATCCTGAGGAAGTGTCAATAACCAGAATACATGCATGTTAAACAATCCAGTTATTTCTGTTTGTGAGATCAATAATAAAAGTAAAAAGTCAACAGGAAAGCAGATAAGAAATGTACAACCTTGAACTGAGGGGAAAGATAGTTCTTTATAAACCAGAATTTCACCGGGCGACGGGTGTTCTTCAAGACACTTAGAATCATGATTTTGAGGAAGCGCTCATATCTGCCATAATACATCATTAAACATCATTTTTTTCAGCAAAACCTGATTAAGAAAGAAACGACCCCAAAAAACAAAAGTATCAAAACAAATAATGTTGACAGGGGTGTACAGGATATGTGGATGGGTGCACTACACAACCTACATATTCTTGGAGGATTTGTGTTGATTGCACATTTATTTTCTTATTGTTAGACACATCCAACTAAAGAAATCCCTTCCTAAATGGAATCTCACACTAAATATTCTTCGACTGGAAAGAAACACGAGAAACAATTTTATCTACAGACCAACTACTGTTTATGGCAAACAGAAGATAGCACATTTTCAAAATGGTACACCGTTTTCTTTCCAACAAAGACCAGCTTGTCATGTTCTAACTCTGATGCCTAGCTAAGTTATACGTAGTTGCATCTTCCTACACCAAGTTTAACCTTGACCAGCCTCATCATTGCATGAAATTCAAGACAACCAAAGAACAAATCAAATCACAATTGCAGGATGAGTACAATTCAAAAGGAAGGTTATCTGTGCAACCACTGCACATATTCATATTTATTCACTTGCTATGAAGTACTATGTAGTAATATGACTGGAAAATGTATGCAACTGTAAAAAATAGAAATAATTGTTAGTTCAGCGACTTTCATTCCTGGTTTCCACCTCAATGAGGACAAAATAGTAGACAGCAAAGCAAAATGTGAAATGAAGGTACCACATTGTCACATTGAAACATGGAATATTATAATATAACTAGCCCAGAAGGTTAGCTTACTTATGCATTTTGTAGTTTTTATCTATTACGATACAACAAATATGTAACATGAAAATTGTACAAAACCACAGATACAAATAAAACCCGCAAAATAAAGTGCACAGTGAGACATTGTGCAAATAGAATGCTGACAGAGATAATAATTAGCAAGATAAAACAGAAGACTTACAGGTGTCCAGAAGCAATAGAAAATATATTAATTGTTTTTCCATGTCGTACAACCTTTCCATGGTCCTGAGAGATAACATCAAGCATGAAACTTTGTTACTTTCCAATAATTGCATCATATGTTTGACCAACTTACACAATAATAGACAAACCCTAACTAATACAACTATATCTCCGAGAAAGACCGAAAAACAATCTTCAGCAGAAGGTTATTTTTACGCAAGGTAATACAGAGCTTCTTTAAACAACATTTCCTTAATCTTTAAGCTTAGGTCATGCCCTTACACTATTTCTAGATTCAAAGAAATTCATAAAAAAATTCAGAAATCAGCAACCTGCTTGTGGAAAACTGAAGACATTTAAACCAAAATTGAGGCCAAAGTTAGTAGGGATGTGAGAAATGCAAAGCAATATACAAGAAAATACTTAATCCTTAAGATGTCCCATGAAAGAGCAGAGAAACTTTACAACAAATTATATGATTTCAATTGGAGCCATTTCAATATACCAAAAGTTTTTGAGGGGTTTCACTTCAAGAAACAGATATTTTCACGTGTCTATGTCAGGAAAAGTCCAAAATGTGTATATATAAGAAGGGAACTCACAACTGCAGCTTTTTCCTTTTTAGGTTGCTCACTACCACCAATAAAGCCAGAAGCCCATTTTAAGAAGTTAGAGTTCCAGTGTCCCTGTAAATATCAGCAATAACCATTTTAAGGCAACAGATCCCATCTTTTATGTGTCAAATCTTGTTAGATATCTTGACATTTCTAAAACCTATTTCAGTCAAACATAACAAATACTCACTTTTACTTGTGAATGGCTATCCTCATCAGAAGAAACCAACAATTTTTCATTCTCCTTGCCCTTTTTCTTCACTACTTCCATATGAACCACTTTACCCCGCAAGTCATTTATGGTAATACGTTTTGACAAAGATCTGTCTTCATTTGCATTACCATCTTCCTTCAGGACATAAAGTTCAAAACTTCTTCCAGGCGCAAGTTGCAGGTACCAAACACCAGGAGATACTTTCATCTGCCAATAACCCAAATTGGCCATGACAAGAGTATCAACCAAGTGAGGTGAACTCTTAGTTCCAAGAATCAGCTGAAGTCCCCGAGGAGGCTCGTGATCTTTCTCTGAACAGTGACCTAAATACGAAGGCAAGTCAACAAACAACCACAACAGTAAAGGTAAAATGCATTACTTGGTAACTGTGAAATCATCAAATGTAGAACTGGTGAATGCCTCAAATTTCATGTTATTCCCGAGAAAAATAAACTCACCAGTAACGACTAGGGCTTCAAGCTCAAAAACTGCTTGCAATGTCCTTGTGTCACCCAACTTCTCAAGCAAAATATTATCCAGATCATGACTGAGATAGTAAGAACAAACAAAACATATGGTACATTAGGCAAATAAAATGATGTTTGACAGAAACTAAATGAATCTCTACTCCATCTGTGCAGAACAAGTACAAAAAAGTAAGCAGGGTCAAAACAAAATTAAAAATCAGAATGTTACAGGGGGAGAAACATACACTGCAATAACAGGCTCAACAAGCCAAGGTTCGGGTACATCAAGATTCATGGTGAGGGTTTTCGACAATGGCATATTAGCAAAAAAAGCTTTAGGGCCACTCATTGAGTAATCAGTATTGCTGAAATCATCCTGCAAAGTAATAACACAACTAAGAAACCAGATATGAGAACTCAAATCTTCAGTTTTCTCCAAATCAGAGATATACCATGGTCGGAACAACATATCTGTAGTAATTCTTCAGAGGAATGTCAACAAGGGAACTCTGCAAAAACAAAAGCATATTATGACCTAAATCCACAGATTTATAGGGAAGGCTACTATAGATAGCATGCACTAGAAGAAAGAAAATATGCTTTATACTTTTTTACAATAGCAATTGTCCCATAAATCTCACAACACAAACAAAAAATTACAAAGCCATCTACCAAAAATGGGGTGTGCTGACATTTACAAATCTTGAGAATGAGTTGACCTACTCCCCTAAATCTTTTCAAATCTCAGTCTAAACTAAAGAACAAGAAACTAACAATGTTGAACACAAATGTAACAGAATTCCTGTCAACATCCAGGAAGACTGTAGTCAAAATTGAAAGCCAGGTGATGTAAGAGCTCACACAATTGGGTGAACATCCAGATTAAATGTGATGTATAACAATTCTTAGGCAGAGAGCACTACATCATTAATAATCCGTAGACAAGTTCAAGCTTCTTCGCAGGTTTGATTTTATTATGAACGACATGTAACAGAATCTTCTAAAACAAATACAAGGCAATAAATTAAACCAAATTTAGAAAAGATTAGCATGGTTCCTCTAGAAAAATATCAAACAGACAAGTAATACAATTTATAAGAATCTCAATAAATCTTAATATTCTGAAAAGAATGTGCAGATAATAAATCATTACAGCCGGGCCAGATAATGAAATAATCTGCATTGTTTTGCACAATTTCTTTTGTTTTTCTTTTAACAGCAAAAAATGAGATATTCAGCTGAAATCTGACTTATGAGACTGTTGCAACAATCCTCTAAACCGAAAAGGGCAAAAATAGATGCAAGAGTTTTGCACATAAGAAGCAATAAGATATAATTTTTCTCATGCAAGATGGGCAAATGGAGAAACAAAAATTCAGCTGTCAAAAGAACTTCAGTGGGGTGCCTTGCTGAGCTTTCTACATAAGGCGAAAGTAAAACTGGCATGTTTTACCAAAGGTGTCAATTGTAACATATGGATAGGTGTCAGTTTGTGAAAACTATACATCTCAGACTTTACAACCCACACACTGAAAAATTCACATATAAATCCCAATTTTTCTTCTTTCTTCAAATGCAAAGAAACTGCAACGGCACATGCAGAAATACCTTGTCCTTTTAAACATCAACCTAAATATGAATAGCTCTCGGAGTTGGATCAATGATAATAAAGATTATATCATAAACCAACATAACAATTCTCTTGCTTCTGTTTCACGAGCAATATAGACTACAAGTACAAAGTTGGTTATATAAAAAAATTGACTAACCATTGGATTTAGGACAATCCGCATGCTTGGCTTAGCATATCTCTGCAGAACTCGAAGAAGTGAAGAAAGCTTTTGGCCAGTTGGACTAAGAGGATCAATCACAGCATCAATGTGAATAGTACAATTTTCACTATTCAAAACAATGGCACTGCACAAATAATTAATTAGAGAAGAAAGAAAAGTAAGATCATAGTTTAAAATTAAGCATCAATAGCAACTGAATATAAGATCCCCAGAAAGGAGATTATGATTTATATGAGAGAAACTAACAGTTAGTCAAACACTTTGACCCAAAAGCTTAGCTGCAAGGTAAGAGCACAGCATTAGTGTCAAGTCAAGTCTATCAGGCCCTCCTCATATGCAATGTGAATCCCACAAGAATAGACCTGAATGGATGTGGATTAGGTGAGGCACTAGCTAATGTACGATGAGGATCTGAGGTTTGAACACATGATCTTGGATTTGATACCATGTAGCGAAACCCCTTGACCCAAAAGCTTAAGCCATACAGGGCCTAACATTAGTATTAAGTCAACTCTAAAAATAACTAAATTAGCTTATATGCACTAACACTTATAATGCCACACATAAGATGAAGACAATATAAAAGAAATTCTACTTGTATTTTCCTTCAGAGAGATAAATTGACAATATCAGCCTTTACATGTCACAAGACAACTGAAAAAAATAAAAATGGCATTGTTCACTCTTCAAAGTAATATCAAATACAAGGTCAATGGATCTGAAAGCAGAAAGTAATGGATCAGCAACATATTGTGAATTTATAGCATAAATTTGTGACCAAACATTATGTTCAAAAATTCTTTATTTGCAGAATTGAATTAGATTTTACACGATGCAACAAAAGTTATAACGAGCATTATTGCCATAGATTCTGTTTGTTGAATATTGAATTTGATTATAAGATGCAAGATGCTTAACCCAAATTATTTTGTACGTAGCAAAATAAAATTCGAATTTAGATAGGAAGCCCTAATGTGAAACCATTCCTTGAGAATAATTTCCAAACTAGTTATATTTGAAGAAATACAAATAGGTAGCATCTTTTATTTTTTATTTTTTTACTTTTTTTTAACTGCTCTTTTGAGTTTATCACGAATCATACATAATATTCAGGAGTCAGGGCATTATCAGCAGCATGCAGGCTGGAAAAATTTACCAACGAATTAAAGTAACGAAAGTATGTGTGGTCACTAATAAACTACAGCTTCGCTGGTATAATCGAGAAACACTTTCTATTGCACTTCCTGGCAGTAGCAACAACAATACAACAATTTATGGGATATGAAGCATATCTGGACTGAATTTGCTTCAGATTATTAGTTTTTGCATTGTCATCAAGTATTCGGTTGTGACATAGATTACTTCAAGCAGCTAGAATTTCTGGGGTGATGCCAGCTTCTAGTAATTCTCCACTTTTTGAGTTTATTCATGCTCTCGCAAAAGATGAAAAAGCTAGTGTGTTGTGGAAATGTTCAGTTCCGGCCATTTTTAGGGAAATTCGGTTTGAAAGAAATAGAAGGTTTTTTGAAGATTCTGAGGGAGACATCTTTTTGTGGGAAAGAGTGAGATTACTAGCTTCTCTTCGGGCCTCAGTTACTGAGGAATTTCGAGATTCTTCTTTTTTCTTCATTCATCTAAAACCGGGACAGGGCGTTGACTTAAATCTGTGTATTTTTCTTTTTTTTTTGGTGGTGAGATCTTATAGTCATATATTGACTAACTGTGTATTTTTCTTTTTTTTTTGGTGGTGAGATCTTATAGTCATATAGAACCTAGTCCACTTATAAAATTCAATCAGTATTCTATTGTATAGATCTTTTTGTGGACACCGTGTTGATTTTTTGTACATGTTTTTCTTCTCAATACAAGTTTCTTTGTTTCCTATTAAAAAAAAAAAAAACTGAAATTGTTTAAAATAAAACTATGGAAAGTTTTATATTCTAGATTCATAGTCTTAACAGAAAGTGAATTAAAACTAAAACTGTGGAACATTTTATATTCTAAGTCCATGGTTTAAAAGAAAATGAAGAGAAAGAGGAAGGAAAAACTTAAGATTAAGCTTAAATCTGGTGTGAATAATTACATTGAGAAGCCATTACCTATATTCTGCACTCAAAATCTCGAAACGTGCACTTTCAGAGCTTCGATCCCGCATTGCCATTGAAGATGTCACAAACAGGATAATATCACTAACAAATTTGCTGCAAGATGCATTTACCAAATCAGCAGCCTCCAAAAATTTGTTTTTAAACATACTGACATTCATCTAATACTTTATGAAGGAATAGAATCAACATCTGCTTCCTAATCAGATTACTAAATAAATCACCTATCTGCAGTCAATATTCAAAATCTAACAATGATTCACAAATCTTTATTAGGTGGTGAAAGCCAAAATTAAAGATGTAAATTCTAAGAAAGCACTTATTACAACTCTTAAGATTTTTATGGCTGCAAAATATTTTGCCCTTTGCCCTCTCATAATTGATACATGGAAGCAACAAGAGAATGAAGAGAGACAACATCAACAAGGAGTAGAAAGCCAATAAACCTTGTTAGCATGTCAGGATCTATATCCGGATAGGCCTCCTGCCAGTTCACTTCATCAATAATTTCCCAAATGTGTTTTATTCTGTGCTTGAATTCCACGGACTCCAAAAGATTGAGATCATGGCTCAGAAATGTGCTTTCATCAATAGGAAATGTCACCTATCAAACATTAAAGCTGATAAGATTAATAAACTGCCAACATCATTAAATAAGAGCGATGCTACAAATTCCAAGTTTTATCCCAAAATTTAAATCCCAAATTAAGTGGCACGTGATGTGTCATTCATCAAGTGGATAACAAATTTTCACAAGTTCTTAGTGAATTTACTAAGCATCTCACATGCTTGATGAATAACACACTATTTTGGAGAGAAATTTGGAAAAAAGTTTTGAGATGTATAGTATAATCTTAAAATGATGCAAATACAATGAACAATAAAAACTGAAATTATTTGCAGAAACAGGAAATGAGATATCAACCCAGCCAATTGGACTTCTAAATTATCCAACAGAAGAGTGAACATTAAAATAATTTTCAGCCAAAAAACAAATACTAGAAGAGAGAGAGAGAGAGATATATAAGTCTCACCCTCCCATTTGTAATGACTGCATTTGCACCAGATTCAACCCCAAGCTGCCTATACAAAAACTGTACCACCTGCACTTATTTAATAGCTTTTCATTAAAGCAAAATTTCAATATTAATCAAGCACATGAATCTCAAAGAACCAGGAAGAAACTTAAAGTCCAAGGGAAAATAAAGCAATCAAAAGCAAAAGCCTCAACAGATACAAGCCAATCAATGATTTCATGAAGATAAAAGGATTTTTGTCCCCCTAGAAAACAAATATTTTGAAGGCCTATAGACAATTTCTAATTATATACCTTAAGATAAAAGGATTTTTTCCCCCCTAGAAAATAAATATTTTGAAGGCCTATAAACAATTTCTAATTATATACCTTATTCAACTGTTTCCTCACTTTCCCTTTGGAATATTCAGGAAGAGAGGCTCTGTAAACCTTGGAAGATAAGCCATTTGCCTCGGCAAACTCACAGATTTTATCAATAAATGCTTGAGTGCTGTCAGCAGTTGCTGAAGATACCAGAAGATACGTACGCTCATAAAATGAGCACAATTGATCCAAAAATTCTAGCACCTTCTTCTTATGACTGCATAATGCATAAAATAAGCGATCACATAATTCACACAGAAGACGTATTATCAAAACCTCGAAGGAAAACATACTAGAGTGTTTACAATATTTTAGGAAATATATAGCACATAATGCCGTCAGAAACTTCACAAACCTATATGAGGATGCAGTTATCTCAAAAGCCTTAACAAAAATGATACTAGGTAAATCAGCTTCCCGACTGGCACTAAATAGCACACCTAGACGAGCACCTTTGGACCCTCCAATCTGGATGGCAACACATTATTAGAATATCCATATTGACAGAGATGATAAACAATAAATTTGATATGGCACGACACTAAAATCAAGTTGGAGAATTTGAATAACCAGAAAACGGATTCCTTCATGAAGCAACTTCATTCCCTTCTTTGATGTGACATCAACAGCCAGAAGATGTGTCACGGGCTTCACATCATCCACAGCTGAGACAGTTGGATCAAAGAAACCACACATCATGATACAGATATCAAGAAAATGTAACAATGGAGCTAATAGTTATGACGTAAAGCCTTACTCTCTGGAGAATGCAAGTAGTTAATATCTTTTAACTCAGTCTCCCCTCCAAGAAATGATGAAGCCAGAGAAATAAACTTAGGTTTAACCTTGGCATCAGTGATTATCTACACACAACACAACTTTTATTTCATAAGGAACATATAACAATTTTCATTGTATATGCATTACATAAAGTAAAGAGCTGCTTTGTGACTCTGTATGTGTGTGTGCATAAACAAGAGAGAGAGAAGACAAACTCCAATATATCCTAGAAAAACATTACCTAATTGAGAAAAGAATCTCAGAGTTGATTCTTTACCTGTGGATTATAGCGATTGATTCCACTTTCTGATAGGAATTTCTCCAAAACATCAGTATAGGAATTTATATGCCCATAATAAACTTGTTCCTGTATTCTTTGAAGCTCATCATTCATGGCATTAAGAAGGGCCTCCTGACAAACGCAACCCAAAATTATTATGGAGATTGTAAAGATCTAGAAGATCAAATTCAACAATGGTGCAACACTTATGTCTGACCTCTTTTTTTTTTTTTTGAGAAAGCCTATGTCTGACTTTTAGAATACACACCGAAAGTAATACAAAAATCTCAGTCAGAGGAACTCTTAGCAAAACAGTGGGTGCCAGTTGGTTCAACAGTTAAAAACCTCTTGAGTTTGTATAAGGGAATTGGCAAATCATACACACTGGTGTTGGGGAAGTTTGGTTTACATCTATGTAATAGTTATTAATACAATAATGCTGTGCCTGCTCAGTTAGGATGCTTAGTTTCTATCCCAACTAATGCACCACCTCAATTATTGTCACGTGTATACCATTATTTGATTTTATTACTAGTCATTTTCAAAAACCAATCAAAGAATGACACACAAGATCACACGTCAATTGGGATAGAAACTAAGTATCCCAACTGAGTAAGCAACTAAGGATAGCGTTAGTATTACCAACATGTTCATAAACAAATAAAAGACCCTCTTAGTGAAAACTGTTAGAATGGAAAACTTTATGAAATCAGAAAGGTTAAAACACATTCACGACATTTGTGAATCGATCAACTCCAATCTAACAGAAATAACAGATATTGGAAACAAATAAAGTTACAAAGCAAAGCAATTTTTTTTTTTGATAAGCAAGAAAATATTTTAGGTTCACGGATGTCCACTGAAAAGCACAAATATAGTAGGCGGCAATACCTCAGAAGATTCAGATACAAGCCCATTCATCAAGAGGCAACACTTCAGTTTGGTGAGCCCCAGCTTGAAAACAAACATGGAACTCTCTTGAGATTGGTCCATGAAGGTTTTTTCCTTTTCCAGCTTTAGTAACATATCTTGGGGTGGAGTTTTAGCCTTTGGCCTACAAAACAGAAAGAAGAAAAATATTTCTTCAAGGTTAAATAAATATTGCAGAGAATCTTAAAGCTTATATAAGGACATGAAAAGAATACAAAAAATATCTCCCGAAAACTTACAAGATGGCTTCTACAAAAGCTCCCTCAACATGATGTATTTCAAGAGCATCATCATCTGCAGAATCTGCCGACTCCATTCGTAACCTATTTACCTGTCAAGTTAGGAAATAACTTGAAACTCTGCCATACAATTGTTTTCTCAAGCAACTAAAGGCTAGGAAAAGCACAGCAATAAGCCGATGCAAAATAACAAAGGAATTTCAAACTAACAAAGCATGAGAGACAACTTATCACTTATAACTTTTTAGTTTGCACTCCCTATATTTCCTCACAGACCAAGCCACACTACTGTCCCTCCGACCATTAACTTCCAAATATAAACTAACATCTTGCATACGGCCTTGTTAGCCTCCATACATCAAGATGGTTGGTTTAACATGCCAATGAAAATGATTATCATAAGTGTAAACTAATTTCTCCCCTAATTCATAATGGCTTTCTTCACATTACAATTAGTACATTGGCCTCCAGGGGAACCAAGTAGTTTTAAAGTAGCTTCATTTGGCTAGCCACCCAAGTGCGAATCTTGGAGAGGTAGGGGGTTAAAAATCAACTCATTTTCCCTTTACACAGATGAAGTTTCCATCGACAAATATCCATGGGCAAACAATAACAATTATTAGAATAAGATCAATAATAACAAGAATAGCATTAATACAATGGCGATGATGATAATACCAAAAGAATGACCAAAAATCCAGGGAGCAAAGGAAAGGGAAAAAAATAAGAGAACTAGTTTTCCAGCTTAAAATCACATCATTGAGGTCAGAAAAGAGGCCACAAAGGCAAGCTGGGCACACACACGCTAAACATGACCAATATTACACCTTGATAATTCCAATTTACATAAACCTGATATAAAACAAACAAACTCATACATTGCTCAAAAACTGGAAAGCTGTTTGAGTCCCATGGTTTTCCTTAATAAAAAGGAAAAGGTGTATAATCTGCAAAACCAATGACAAAGATATTCTTCATTAGTCTTACCCAAAAAAATTCTTATTAATTACAAAAATAGTTGGCAAAGTAGAACAGTTCTAAGATTATATATCGGCAAAATGAATTACTGAAAAAAATAATTGAGTGAAAACACATCTAATGAACAGACAGCAGAGGAACTAATATTGTTGGCAATAGCACAACTCTTAGAGTAAGATTAAGATAAGAAAAAAACAATAAATAACCATACAAAGAAAATACCAAACTGGATATATCTTCATTGACTGGACTGTCATCCTCTGCAACAGGGGAATGGAGCTCACCACCATTTATTTCAATATTCTTGATGAACTTAGAAGAATAGAGTATTACCCCAAATCTCATGGGGAAGTGGCTTTCATACAATGACATAATCATGTCAATAACCTGCACAACTCCAGAGATAGATTATGATGAAAACTTTTTGAAGTAAAATCCAAAAGACAGGTTTGGGGAAAAAAATCAGTACAACAGATATAAAACATGCCTCAAGACCACAGACTGTAGCTGGATCAAGAACATAAACTGCATGAAACAGGTTCTTCCGGATATAACGTAGTTGTCCAGGGAAGACAGGCATCAAAATCTACAGAATAATTTGTTAGAATTAATTCTCCAGGAATCCATGTATACTGAAACAAATTTAGTACAGAAACAGAGATTGAACAGAAGACCTACGTCATTTATATTGCTTCGCCAGCGCTTATACATTTCATCTTCTTCCAAGTTATTAAGATATTGAACATGAGTTGAACGAAAGTCAACACGGAACATACTGGACTCAGAAGCAGGTACAGTTGATAGGAGTTTCTGTGTAATGGCATGTGGAATCTGATTGTTGAAAAGGGGAAAAAAATCAAAAATCCTAATCAAAATGATTCAATATAAGATAGAAGCTGCCTTAAGAATTTCAAAAAATTCACCTTAAACAGCTCAGCATAGGCATATATACCAGAACACATTGTAAGGAAGTTCAGAAATAAAACATATATGACTACAGAACAAGTCATTAGGAAGATTTGGTTGACAAAAAAAGAAAAAAGTCATCAAGTGGAAATCAGGAAAACATTATAGGATGATCATTTCTTTCCAAATATTTAACAAAAAATTTAATAGAGCCTAGAAGAGAGACGAATCACACATACACTACCTCAGTATGTATTAGAGCAAAATGCTAGAAAAATGAGACATTGGAATTGCAGTCATATTAGTGAAAACAAGATGACCAGACAAAGCTGCAACTTCAGCAAGGATGCAACTCAATGACATCTCGAGATTATGTGCAAAAAGTTTAGGAAACTTGTCCTATCGATGTTAAAAATGCGGACTGCATGCTAAAAGCATTACATCTAACAGAAGTGCATAAAATGTCCATGCATGAAAAATAAACTTTTCAAAATATGTAACATGCTGCTGCAGTCATAATGTAAACATGATGACCATACAGAGCTGCAACCTCAGTAAGGATGCAACTCAAATGATGTCGTGAGATTACATGCAAGAAGTAGAGGAAATTGGTCCTATTGATGTTAAAACCATACAAGTCAGACCGTACACTAATGCATTATCATCTAATAGAAGTGCATAAAATGTGCATCCATTCAACCAAGACAAGAAGAACTGAGAATGGAACAAACATTGAAACTATTTTCCTTCAAATCACAGCTTCAGCTATGTACTGTTTATAAGCTAATAAGAAGCTAGTGCATAAATTTTCTCAAAAAAAACTAGAAGTAGGCTTGAGAAAGTTGCCTGATTTGTAACCATTAGAGACATTTTTTTAAATGAAGCATCTATGTTACTTAAAGGGGAGTCCTCTAACAAGCCAAGGTGAATAATTCGGCTACACTATAATTAGTTCAAGCATATTGTTCCAGATTACTAAATTACGAAAGACGGAGAATTAGCATAACCTTCAACTTTGAAAATTGATCAGCCAAGGATAACTCTTGATGAACCAAGTCAATCAACCTATACAAAAAGGAATAGATTAAAAACAAAACATAAAATGATCACCAAAAAGTTAACACAAAATTATATTTAAGACAATAAAATATATTTTAAGAAAGTGGAGCTTGTACATAAACAGCAGACAGACCAACCTGAGAGGAGAACTTCAAGAAAAGAAAAGCTTAATAACGAATTGGCATCAATTTAAGAGTGATTTCTTTTATCTGAATGAGTAATGCCATTCATTGGATAATTTGCATTATGAGACTCTAGTAAGAATTTTTTAAGTTAAAAACTTAACTCACCAAAACAATTGCCTAATTACTTATTTTATTCAGACAGTTTTGTTCGTATTCTCATACTTTCAATTCCTGAAAATTTGACTGCCAGATATCATCACAATGCAACTCTGATCCTTGTCTTTCAGAAGGTAAAAATTTTGAAAAGCGTAAGATTGCAGAAAACGTCACGTACAATTATTGGCAAGAAAATAAAATAAGAAACAGAGGAACAAATGAAGCCATGCGAGTTGATCGTGTCAACTAGACAATGATGGGCTATGCTTAAATTTCCTTTTCTAAAAGAGTCTCTTATAAGCACAACTAGCATGAAGTATAGCACCAAAACTTTAGCTTCCTTTGTAGGATCCAACAATCATACATGAGACAGATGTGATCAGGCCTTGTCAGAAGCAATAGCATGATAGAGTATCATATAACTTTATTTAACAAGATATCATGTATCAGTATGAGACGCCCTCAAAAATTAAATCAACAACATTACTTTCAAGAGTAGATGGACCACAAAAAGAGGCTCCAAGAAATTAAGAATATGTAAGATCTTCAGCATGAAAAGAGAAAAAAGATATTAGAAGGATAAGAAAAGCACTACATGTAAAGGTCAATATCTTCGATATTGATTAAAGCACCATTAAGAGCCATTAAGGACTTCCCAGGAGGCATATATCGCTGGTTTGTAACTATTTCATCCTTGATTGAATCATTGAGCTGCAACATGAAAACAAATTCCATAATTTAGGTATCGAGCAAATACTTCACATGTCTTAACTGTAATTCCACATTCAGATATAACTTCTGTACTGCCCCCAGGGGCAATGCCGAGTGGTTATAAAACAGCTTTATTTAGCTGGCCATTCAACTTTGAATCTTAAGTGAGGTAAGGGCTAAAAAATGAATTTGGATTTTCCTCAAACCCTTAACTTAAATTTAAAAAAAAAAAAGAAGATATACTTCTGCATCCACAACATAAAAAATACCTTCATACGAGACAAAGAAGAAACCACACTTGGAAAATTTTGGCTAATTTCTTGCATTGACTGCAAAGGGTCAGATGCATGAACTATTCTCTGGGCCGTTTGATGCCCTAAATCTGTTGAAATGAAAGCATCAGACAAATTGCAGTGCATAAAATTAATATTGAGAATAAAAAGGAATTATTCATACCCTTTAATTCCCAAACTTCAAGCGTTTCTGATGTTGTCGAAGACAACAAGTAATCCCTGAAAGACATTATCTCAGATCTAAGATCGGGTTTGCGTTCCTACAAAAGCATTGAGAAGACATTGTTAGCTTTACTGTGACCAGGTGCAAATTTTGCACTAGAGAGATTCATCTCAACTATAACCCCATAACAATCACCACACTCTAGTTTCACCTGACAGACACCATTAGCAACAACAGTCGGTCAAAGCAACTGAGGAGAGGCAATATATCAGACATTACAAATCTTTATAGTTCTCCTAACTGATTTATTAATCAGTCTTCACTGCACATAGTTGATCACCTACTCATTAATGCAATCACTATCCACTACATCTACTTTGTATTAATATTCGTGTGTTTTTATAGCCTCACTAATTTTAACAATTCCTCGTTCAAAGTTTTGTCTTGATGGCACAGCACTTCATAACAAACATATCTATAGCATGAAATTTCCTAGTGTTGATACCAATGTCTAGAAGTGGTAGTTCAACAGCTGGATCTAAGGGTACTAAGACAAAGGCCTAAAACTTTATATCTGACTTAGATCAGTTTTCTGCAACTTCAAGCAATCAAGCTCAGAACAATGAGCTACAAAGCTCCACATTTGAACCCTAAGACAGAGACAAAGAAAGATGATGTAGAAATTTGAAATTCTATTCACCAAGCCTCTTGTCAAGTTACTGGTAAAATCATTGATTTGCAAGGAGATCGTGGCAGATCCTTAAACTGAACACGCTATGAATCATGAGAACACATAAGACAAAAAAGAGTACCACAATTTTACAGCAAAGAAAATTTTCAAATACGCACAACAAAATGAAGCCCAAGACAAATTATTAAACTCTGGTTATAGCCTAAATCCATACAAACAGTAGTCAGAGCTTCATTCTGCATGATTTTCCTGTGTCAGCTGAATCATGAATGTATATTCCATCAATCTTGAAATAATTTTCTCGAGTTTGAGCTATGTTATCCAGTAGTACCAAAGGTTACTTTCACCCAACAACTTTTGTTATACCTTAATATCACTCAGATACAGTATGTTTTAAATCATTACAATTATCTACAACAACTTCGGAAAGGTATCAACTAGCTACACTTTCGCAAGTCTTTTTGCAACTTTACGTTATAACCAACAGCATATTCTTTAAAAAACACTAGCGATTGATAATGTAGCTGTAGATTTGTACTGGTTGATTCATTTCCAAAGTTGTTATAGTTATAAGCTTAACTTTTTGAGACCAGTTGAAGTAGACAGATATTAATGCATAATAAAAGTAGCTAGAAGATAATGATCCAAAAACTTAAACTCTGAAGCTATTCTGAAACACCTAAAATGAAATTTAAGGGGGCAAAAATCAAACACAGAGAGAAATCTGAGTTTTATGTCAACATTTTAAACAACCAAACTTTATAAAGTTTCTCCAGGGTGGGTTGGACATTTGCATTTCAGAGCCTTTTTCCATCTTTTATCACATAATGCAAGAGAATAATCTGTGTAAGTTGACTTAATTTTTGTTAATTGGGCAAAGAAAAGGGAAACAAAGCAGTAGACTTCTCTCCTTCAGACGAGAAATTCACAATTTGGCTGGGGAATTAAGGGATAGAAAGAGCATAACCAGGAAAATACAATAAACTGAATTCAACAAGCTTTCCTGTTCTCTTGGAAAAATTTTTTGAGACTTGAAAGGTACGGATGAGGCTTCTGTCTTATGGGATTGCACAGTTATGGCTATATTTTGGGTCCTATGGATTGAAAGAAACTTAAGAATTTTTGAGAACAAAGTGACTAAGGATTACGTGTTTCCTTGAGACAAAGTAAAATTCTGAGCTTCTCTATGAGCTTCTATCTCTCCGGAGTCTAAAGATTTCTCTTTCTTCTTTATTTTCATTAATGGGGAAGCAGCCATGGCGTAAGTTAATTACTTAGAATTTTTATCTTATAAGATTTACAGTTCTTGGGCTTGGGGATTTTTGACTTTTGTCTTCATGGACTTGTTGTCCCTCATCTATGTACATTTCCCACATCTAATATAGTTATTTTGTTTCTGAACCCCCCCCCCGGGGGAAAAAATGCATCAAGTCAAGAACTGCTCAAGTGAAAGTACTCATCATTAAAGTCACTCAACTCTTTGATTCCCTAGGTACTCTCTTGTTGCCAAATAATTTATTACTCATTCAAAGTAGATTATGAAGATAGTTTCCAGTCTTTCTTCTAGAATTTAACCAAATCTTTTAACATTTTTTTCTACAACCAACTAAAGTCAAAATTGAATGCAAAAATTGAAAACAGAAATACAAAATACCATGGGAAAAACGAAAATATATGACAATAATCTGAGAAAGTACACTGAATGGTAAGAATACAAACCAGAAGTTTAGAAAATATGAAACCTCGAACTTCTTGGCTAAGATCTTCAGTCCGAGGATCTTCAAGAGTAACACCTGCAACTCAAACCTCACACTTTTATGAATTGGAAAGTAAATCCTCACTGAACAATAGCAAGAACCAACAATACATGGAGCCAAGAACAATTATTCTGTTGCAGTTGTAAGAAGCCTTTCATGTCTAATCTATGAAATAATGTCCCTAAGTCAATGATTCATCAGCAACAATTCCTTTTAAGATATGTGGATTTGAAATAATGATACTCAAGAAATTCCAACAGTGTTATCAAACAACAATAAAGAAATACTAAAGTATAAATACAACTTATAAATCATAAAGCACAACTAAGAAATGGGGAAGACTAATAATGGATCAAGTAAACAGCAATGCTAGACAATCATGCGATAAACTGACACAAGACTGACAGAATACATCCATACAATGACACAAATTATAGTGCACACCAATACGAGTTTGCTTCATACTGAATTAAGTTGACCTTCTTAGTTTTTGCTTAAATGAGAATAAAGAATGATATTGCATGAGTCATATATTCTAACCTTCTTTTATTGTACTGTCGTCTATAGCCTTATATTCCATATTCTTCAAAGCGAGCTCGACACCATATCCACCAAGGTTTAAGGAATCTTTCGCACCAACAGCACCACAAATGCCAACATTTGCTTCACAGCCAGAAGGTAATACTGGTCTAACAACATACGTAACTTTCCCCTGGAATTTAGCAGTACCACAAAGAAATTTTTTTGTCAAAATGAGGTAAATCATATATCACATTCAAATAGACAGAGGAAATAAAACATATCACATTCAACTAAAAAGAGGTGATTTTGAAGACTCCAGAATCATCTGAGAACTGCCATCCATTCATCTATAACATACATTGTTCCTTTTTGTAAGAAACTCAAATTTTCAAGGCCAAAACATCAGCAATATCAGCTGTGTATAATCGGATTAACACTAAAATATCGCTTAACAAATGAAAAGAGAATCCTCAAGTTATCTCAAATGATGATAGGTCAAAACTTTCCCCAACTCATAGATAAAATGAAAGAAACCATTTATGATTGCCTTCTCATTCAATACAGGAGCATTCTGAGATAGAAGATTTCACAAAATCACAATTATTAACCTCAATTAACTTCATAATAAACAAGTCCATGAACTTCTTGAAGAAACAGTCCATTTCATATAGCAACAAAACTAACACCAGAAATCAATTACATCAATGTCCAGAAATATATGACAATAAAAACAATCTTCAAAGAATATGCAAGGGACCTCTTTGGCAGCCTGAACTAAGTTGTTGTGAAACTCCTTAAAGCAATCAGATCCAAGAGCTCCATAAAGAATAGCAGCACGACTTGGAATACTTGACTCCACATGAATGTGATCAAAATCAAATAATTCAGGCTGCTGAAATGACTCACCAGTCCTGCTCTCCAAGAAATAAACAAATTAACGAATAAAATGCAGTATATTACAGCTACCAGAATTATTAAAAATTGAAATGTGATTACAAGAAACTAACAGAGCAGTAATTACAGTTCAGAGGGGCTGCGAAGCCACATTAACAGTTCTGAAACCTCAAAGAACAGTGCCCCACCAGTATCCACCCAACAGCATTTTCCACCAGGGCTTTTTGGATTTACACCAACAAGCAGCGAATCCAATTTTTTAGTTTCCAATTTTTCATTTGCTTCTGAAGCTCCTCCCACCTCATTTTTCAAGTTACTATCATCAAAAAGTGGAAATGAAGAAAGAGACTCCTCTGCTAACTGGCGGTAAAGCACCAATCTTGGGGATGCTGATCTTAGTGTCAGTGAGAATTCAAATAGTGAAGCCAACGATTCACTTAAAAGAGAGCTACCAGGTTTCACAATTCTTTTTAAGCAACCTTTGGCTGTGAGGGAATCAGCATCGTTCTCCTCAGAATGAAGCCACTTCTCAATGAACTCCCAAAAAAGATCTTTGCTTTCTTTAGCTAGCAATTCACTACACCAAATCAAAACAGAAAGAAGTTACAATAAAATTTGAAACTTGTTGTGCTTCAGGAATAATATCAGAATACACCATGATGCGCCACAAAACATGGTCAAAACCAAAAAATTCACGAAAGATCATAGAGTGTACCTACCAAAGTTCAAATCTTTCCAGAATATTTCCAATGAATCAACATTTTTAATGTAATACAACACGAAGATGAATTACCATTTCACAGAAACTAAACTCTCTCTACAAACAATACTACAATGTAATACAACACGGAGATAAATAATACCCAGTTCATTTGAACTAAACTCTCATCTCAGAAACTGATTCCACAATCACTTTGGTTAACTAAAACAACAAAAGCAAAAACACCCATTTCAGAATTCATCAGAAACAAATTCAAACAATCGCTTCAATCATTAAATGAAAAGGAAAAGCAAAATCAAACTTCCAATTATAAATAAATGAATATAAGAGAACGAAAACATACCCAGCTTCTAAAAGCAATGGAGTGCCGGACCATTTGGCCCGAACAGCGACCTGAACATTCTTCGGTTTTTGAATTTGCGCACAAACTGAAGCAAACCCACAAAGGCTTACGCAAAGAAGAATGATCAAAACGCAAAACCCAGATCTAAAACGACACTCCATTTACCCTGAAACCCTAAAACAAGTTTGAAGCTTTCACGCTTTTCCGGATTCGAAAAGATGCAACATTGATTGAAACTGAAAACTCAAGATTGAAAGCAAGTGAACAGAGAGGGGTTATTGGGCTGAAGCGATCACTGACAACGTAGACCAAGACTTTTGCCCAAAAGAGTAGAGACTAGATTGATGGATTGAACAGTCGTTTTAAAGTCAAATGGAGGGTATTTTAGTAAATTGAGAGTACATTTAAAATATCACTTACTACTCATAAGGTTTACTTGAAATGCACTTATACGATTTAAGGTTAAATATTAATTGCAAACCACCCCTCCTCTCCAATAGCTCTGTTGTTAATTTTAGCAAAATCCTTTTGGATGTTGAAGGTGCTTGAAATTAGCTTCACACGTATTTTGATTTTATGGAGAGCTTGTGATACGCGTTGATCTTGAATCCGGCGGGTGGGTACTAAAAAAAGACACTCCAACACCCAAGTCAGTGTGTGATTGAGATTTGAAAAGAGAAAAAATGAAAAAAAACAAAGTTAATTTCTCTCTTTCAATGATGAATAATGTGTCCTCCTTTTTGTTCCAGGGTCCCCCTTTTCTTAAGAAGAAGATCCCTATTTATAGATGATGGGTGACATGGCTTTAGGGTTTTACCCTGGGCTTTATCCCTAACGACACGTGTCAACCCCAATTTGTTGTGCACATGGATGTGAATTTTATCATAGGGAAATAAACATATTTATTCTGGACTTACGTCATTTATTCTGGACATTTGTCATTTATTCTGTATCTATGTGCTCTCTTATGACCTTGGGCATGATTTCTTGAACTGATAAAATACGGAACTAATTCCCACTTCTAACCATCTTTATGAGCTCCGGAGGAATTCTTTCTTAGGTGTTATTCCTTCGGAATAGTTTTAATGTTACTCCCCTAGAACAGCTTGGATGTTTCTGCCCCGGAATAGCTTGGGTGTTATTTCTCCGGAATAGCTTGGGTGCTCCGGAATAGCTTTGGTGCTACGGAATAGCTCTGGTGTTGTTTCTCCAGAATAGCTTTTTTTTATTTGATAAGATAGACACGTGACATGTTTTAGAGCCTTTTAGAATATGATACCTACAGATGTGCAAATACAAAACCTTCTTGTCAGGGATGCAACAAATGAACGGTCTGGAATTGCCAATCTTAATTCCATCCCAATATTCCCGCCCTAGTTTTAAAGGTTTGATTGTGAAGTTTGTTGGTGGTAGCCAAGTGAGGACAATGGGATAAGGTGTGGATATTTGTTTTGGTTATTAATATTTTTTTGTTTAACTACCTAAAAGTTGAGGGGGAAAAAGTTTGCATGCTATTGGCTTAAGCGTGGGCTAAATTGAATTCATTTGATTTAACTAATTAAATTTAGTTTGAATACTTTTTTTTTCAATGAGATGAATCTAGAAACAAATAAAAGAATAAAATTGGAATCCTAATCGCCTTTTAAGAATCGAAGCGGTAGGGTCAGAATTAAAAACGTTTGTTCTATTGTGACAATGATAGGATTCTTGTTCCTTTTTTTGTTAAGAATTGATATTTGATCAGATAGTTACATCATACGACCAGACAAACTAATAACAATTACTAATATTTATAATCATACCAATAACTGGGACTACACCTTTATATTGAAGCACTTGTCCGAGAAGAAAAACTATAAATTGACTCCACCAAATCATACTTAATTGAGGGAGAATTTGAGGTCATTAGGACTAGAGCTACTACTCTCACAAATGTGAGAGCACGCAAGTCTCAATTATTTATGAATTGTTATTTAAGTAGGTTCGAGTTATGACTTTATATAAGAATTGTTGTTCCTTTTCCTTCAATTAGGTGCCAGCAAATTTTACAAGAGTTTCATGCTTCTCCAACTTGTGGCCATTCTAGATTTTTATGAACTTACAAAAGAGTCGAGGTTAGTTTCTACTGAAAGAGGTTAAAACGGGCCACTAAGTTATTTGTTGTTGTATGTGATGCTTGTCAATGCAATAAGGCTAGACATGTGCATCCTCTAGGGTTATTTCAAACTTTTCCCATCCTTGATAAATTTTGGGAAGATATCTCTATGGATTGCATTGATGGTTTTCCTCCTTCTATAGGTAGAATATTTATTTTTTTTGTTGTAGTTGATTGTTTATCTAAGTATGCCCATTTCTTTTTTTTAAAATTTTTTAAAAAAATATGCCTATTTTAGTGCTTTGTCTCATCCATATACAGCGGCTATTGTCATTTAAGTTTTTGTGTGGGATGTTGCAAAATCTGCATGGAATGTCATGCACCATTGTCAGCAGTCGTGATTCTATATTTTTTAGTCAATATTGGGAGGAATACTTTCAGTTGTAAGGTAGTTTTTGTGCCAAACTCTGCTTATCATCTTCAAATTGATAGCCAAACCAAAGTAGTTAATTGTTCTCTAAAACGATATTTAAGATGCTTTGCTATCAACCAACCTTTTATTTGGACTAATTGGCTGCGTTGGGCTGAATGGTGGTATAATACTACATTTTATTCTACCATCAAAATGATTCCATTTGAAGCATTTTTATAGTCGACCGCCACCTTGAATAGAATCTTCCTTACCTGGCACGATTAGTGTTCATGCTATCAACTATGCTCCCTGCAATAAAGATCTGATTTTGCACCTTCTCAAAGACAATTTGGAGGTTGCTCAATCAGGAATGAAGTTTTTTGTTAATAAGAACCTTAATAGAATAGGAATGTGCTAAAGGGGATTGGGTATATCTTCATCTTCAACCTTATAGATGGGTCATTCTACATCCTAATTATACTCATAAATTGTCTCCTCATTATTACGACCCTTTTTAAACTCTTTCTCGCATTGGAATTGTGGCTTACAAATTGGAGCTTAAAGCTACAAGCAAAGTTCATCCTGTTTTTTTCATGTTTCATGCTTATAAAGCGAAAACTTATAGTTCATACGACTTCTCAACCACTTCCTAATCCTCTTTATTTTGTTACTTGGGAATTGCAGCCTTTGAAAAATTTGGATCGTGGTCTTTTCAAGTCCAGCAATTGCCTTATTACTAAGCTTCTTGTTCAGTGGTACGGTCAGTCTAAAGAGGAGGCTACTTGGGAGGAATATTATGAGTTCATGGCTTGTTTTCCTTCTTTCAGTTTATTGACAAATTGCCTTCTTAGGAGGAGGAAGTTAGGATCCTTGTTCTAATTTTATGTTGTTTCTTATGTTCTTTTTTATTAAGGATTAGTTATTAAGGACTAGTTATTATGTTTTCATTAATAAGTTTTAGTTATTTAAGAATTGCCATTTAAGTAAGATTGAGTTATGGCTCTATACATGGAATGTTTTAATATTTGCACACCAACCTTAATATCCACTTGTAATCCTGAAAGGAAACAACTAATAAAAAAAGATTCTAATAAATTCTAAGTTTTTAGCCAATCTTTCAATTTGGTGTTGATATTCAATAATGGTTCCAATTTGTTGTTGGATCCTTGTTCTAATTCTTGATATTCAATAACAGTTCTATGTTGTCATAGGATTCTTGTTCTAATTCTATGTTATTTCTTCTTCTCTTTTTCGTTAAAGATTATTTGAATATTGACTTTGCTTTGATCTCTTCGACTGGATTATTCAACTTTAACTTCTAAAGAAATCATGTCACTTGGACTTCTATAAAAGTGAATCTTCTCTTTCGAATCCCATTAATAAGTCTCAGTTATTTAGGAATTGTTATTTTAAATAGGATTGAGTTATGACTCTGTATAAGGAATGTTTTATTTTTTAAATAAAATAATAATTATTGCCCTAAAAATCTCGTTCCTTCTCTAGCTTCTTATCCCAATTATCTTTCTTTTTAATTCTTTGCTTCTGAATTGCTAGTTTGTTGGTATTAACCTATCAGATCAAAATGAACAAAAATAATATACTTTTGTGGGATAAAATACAAACTATGTTCTTACAGGGGGTCGATGTAAATTTCACATAGAATAAGGCTAAATTTCAGGGAATACTGTACCTTTTGTTTAAAAAAATTTTCCAACTAAGGTGACCAGGTCTCGAACGCCAAAACAAATTTTAAAATACATTAAATATATTTTGTCAACTATACAACAAGTAAATAATATTATAATTTATACACATTTATTTTAAAAAATCATCATAAAATTGATGATTATATTAAATTTAATTACACATATCATACATGCATTAGTTGGCTATATTATCTCTGATGTATTTAAGAATTCCTCTAATCCCAAGAAGCCATAATCGAGTTTAGCCCTTGGCTACCTAGATTTTGTCTCAAAATATTAATCAAGATTAATTTCAAATCTTATTTTGACTAATTTTTAATCAATTCTAAAAGTATTGACCAAATAATGTTCTATTTGGAACAAGATTGACAGAGTGGGGTAGAAGAAGTGAATTGATAAAGTAGATCAATACTTGATATCATTCTAGTATTAGACCGAATAACAAGATTAAATTACACTTTAGATGTCATTCTGGGGCCAAACCAAGTAACAGGATTAGATTATACTCTAATCGAAGCATGATTAGATTTCATTCTAATTTAAATGACTTAATGCGATTGTAATAATATTTTAAGCAAGATCAAATGACACTGTAATAGAGCAAACCTAGTTCTCCAAATTAGCTAAAAATGAGAAATTAAGTCACAATTATAATAAAAATAAAGTACCAAAAATATATCATAATGGATTCTAATTAAAAATGAAAAATATCAAAATACTTAAAATAATAAAATTCTAAAATCCTAAAATAATTTCCTACATCAGAGATCTGAACTCCCTATCAAAATTACGTGATTTCTATTGAATTTTTTTTTTTTTTATGAAAGTTGGCGTAATTAACTTTTCTATTCACTATCTCATCCTCCTTGACTAAAGGATAAGCCCTCATTTACCTTCTTAGAGGAGGGGATAATCAAAAGATAATAATAATAATATTCTGCAAGAGTTACTTGATATATAAGAAAAAAGAGTAATAATAGGTAATTCAATATTTAAATCCCAATCGATGTAGTATTTATCTATTGAATAATAATTAAATAAGTGACACATGACATTGAAATTGAAATTAGAACCAAATGTTGGGATTGTTAATATTATTGGAGAAAAAAATTACATTAAATCAAAGAAGAACATATTGTACCTTATTCCTAAAAGCTATGTTTGATAAAAGGTGGGATTAGTTGAAGGATAAAAAAAATTAGTCCAATTGGCATTCAAATGTTTGACTAGTAAATTAATCCAAATTTTAGTCAAATATTCATAGGATTATTTATCCCTATTTCACATGGGTTTAGATATGACTAAATATCCTATAAACTAAATTTACTAGTAACGTCAAAATTTTATTCAATAACTTATTTTAACTAGTATGCAATATATTAAAAATAAAAAATCATTCCATTATTTATTTACAATAATGTTGATACTTAAATATTAAATTTAACAAATAGTAATATGATTTAAAAACTAATACATTTCTTAATAGTTTGTTTAGCTTTATAAAATTAAATTTAACATAGTCCTGTCCAACATTATATCAAATAAAAGGCACAACGATATAATCTATTATAATTTAATCTAATTTAATCCAACCTAATAGTAAGAGATAACCTTGTCCAGTCTGATCTTCCAAATGTAGCATACATACATACATATATGTATGTATGTTCTACTACAATGACAAGTTTTAGTTTAAATACCTTAGTTTACATAAATAACTAATTCATAGTCACTCTTTCTTCTTATTCTTTTTTTCTTTAGAAATGAACGATTAAACCATTTTAGTGTTAATGAATTGAAAATTGAAATTAAGGAAATTCAAAGACCAACCCCAATTCTTTCCGTTTCTAAACAAGTTCAAATTTTTAATGAATTGACCTATAAACCATCTAACCAAATAGAGAGTCCTCATAATTACATAAAAATTATGACACATCTTCACATTAATTTAATGATTTAGCTTTATTATTCTATCACTTTTTTCCCCAAAGAAAAAAAATCCCAACTAAAGTGAAACACTAATTGTAAATTTTGATTTCTTATTGTTCCTTTTCTCTCAATTAGAAATTCTAAAATATATTAAAAGTAATATAATCAATTAATACATATTAGTTTTTCAAAATAAATAAGCACATTTTATATAGAAATTCTTTAATATATCTGAAGTTCCACATCACAATCTGACATGGAATTATTGACTAATGATATCTAGGCATGTTTAAAAATTTTAAAACAAAATTTACATATTTCCCTCTTTTTGTCATCCTTCCAATATTTTTAGTTTTCAAAAAATAATAGAAAAGCATTAAATTTTTCTATCTCACACTTAAGTAACTCAATCTTTATCTTCTACTCTGTCTCTGTCTCTCTAATTTTCGTCTATTATCTTTGCCGTCATGCTGCCATTTTGGAAACAAGATGAAGAAGAACAAGAATTTTTTTATGATGAAGACGATTTTATTTTATTTTTGTCATTACTAGCGAAGGAGATGACTTCTGACGACGATGAAGACAAAATGATTTTTGAATCATTGAGTCTGCCATTGTTATTAAACTTTCAGACTCTGCCAAAGTTCTGGTGTCAAACATTCCAATTACGATATCACTTTCCACTGTTGTTACTCTTTCAATTCGTTGAGGAAACCACATGAAAATCCCGTTATCTTTTAATATGAAGTTTTGATTTGGAAATATAGGTCCTATGCCTTCCATTCCATTGAATAATTCAAATTAATTAAATTAATTACTTCCCCTATTTTCATTCTTGAGGAAAATTAAAATTGGTATTAAATTAATTAACAATTCATCAAAAAAAAAAGTTATATTCACCCAACGCCAACAGCCATTATGTGAGCTTCCTCTTCTGCAAGCTTCATGGTGTATCCATTAAAATTAGAAGTGGCAAAATGGGTTACGATACGATTATATGATATGGATACGATACGATTTTTTCATATTCATTATGATAAATATTAACATGATTAATAAATTAATTGCCATAGCACGATATGACACAATAAATAACAATATCATATCCTATTGGACCATCTCATCACGATTACAATTTATGACATGAATATTAATTAATATGTGACAATATTTTTAAAAAAAATCAACTAGTATATATATAGAATACTATATTAAATATTTGTGTCATATTCATAATTGTTACAAATCTACTCATGTCATATTAACTTATTTATGACCTATTTTTAAGAATAACATTGACATATTTATTATTTTTAAATTAAGTTTTAATTTTTTGTATTGAATACGTTAAACGAATAAACATAACTAACATGGTTGATAAATAGGTCGTATCTATATTAACTTAAATTTGACATGACACAAATATGATAAACATGAACACAACATGATTACACAAATTGACATTCCTTGTTTTAACTCTTCTTGTAGTTAAATTATTATATATATTATATAATCAGTCAAATTATTGATCTCTTTTAAAAAAAAAGATGAACAATTTTTATTATTGAACTATTGATAGTGTTACTCTTTGTTTCTTAATTATTTCCCATAGATTTCCCTTCTAGGAATTAATATATATAATTAAAATAATCTATAATGAAATCTATAAGTTACTTCAGCAATCAGCACTTTAATTTAATTTGTCCACAAAAGAGTTTAATTTAATTAATAGTGCCACATGTTTCAAAAATCTTCTTCTTCACTGGTAACAACAAAAATCAACTAAAATCACCTGAATCATGAAAGGTCTTCTTCGTAATGTTTCAAAAATGGCAGCCACAACAACGAAGATGATAGATGAAGATTTGAGAGAGAGAGAAAATTAATAAGATTGAGTTAATTAAGTGTGGGAGAGAAAAATTTAATGTTATGTCTCTTTCTTTTTGAAAATTGAAAATCTTTGAGGGACAATGAAAAGAGAAAAAATATGTAGTGTTTACTTCAAAATTTTTTAAACTTCTATTGGTATATATCTAAATATTATTAGGTGATTGCACATCAGATTATGATATAGAATCTATTTTTCCAATAACATTATTTACTTATTGTATAGCTAATATAATATCTCACAAGTATTCATAACTTTCTCCCTCTTAATGCATCTAACATATCTCAAATGTCGCAGAAACCTTAACCTACTTAGCAGATAAAGTATCCCATTTATAAAATCAATAACAAATCTAAAAATAGCTCTAGCAATAAGGCCATAGCCAAGCTCCTCACTTCTTGAGGATTTTTCTGAAAAATCAAGATTGCTATTAGTTCTTGGTTGAATATCGCACAGTCACTTTGTAGTAGTACCACATAATCCTACATTTTCTTCAAAGTAAGAGCTTAAAAAAGTGTCTAACTAACCTCCTAAATGCATTGATCCTTAAAGATTGTTGTTTGCAATGCATAAATAAGTGTTAAAATACTGAGCTCTATTTGGTCAACAAAAAGGTAAAGGAAAATGCTTAATGAGAGAGAGAGATCTAGAAACTGAAAGATGATTTCATATATTGAAAAGCAATCTAAATATGATAGAGGTATTTATATAATGATCTGGATTCTTCTACAACATATAAAGCATGAACTGGAACTAGCTAACAATAACAAACTATTAGCGAGAATTTAACAAACTTTAAACTAATAATACTCTGCAAAACAGCATGCCAGCTTGGTAATTGATAAAGAACTCTTCTGGTAAAATAATCTAACTCAGCTACTTACTAAGCAATCCATTACAACATATAACATAACATTCCCCCTTAAGCTCAAGGTCTTGGAAAGACATTGAGCTTAGATCTCATGTATGCAAAGTGATCATATGAAAGGGGTTTAGTAAGAATGTTAGCCAGTTGGTCTGAACTTGGCACATGTTGGATGAGTAATTCTTTCTTAGCGACATGCTCTCTGATAAAGTGGAGATCTAATTCAATGTGTTTGGTTCTTATATGGTATTTAGGATTAACAGCTAAAGCATTTGCATTTTTATTGTCACAATGCAAAACAGGAGACGTAGTTAGCTGTACTTTCAACTCTTTCAGCAGATAAATAATCGATAACACCGCAGATGTGGCTGATGTAAGGGTTGTATATTTTGATTCAGCAGTGGATCAAAAGAGAAGAATTTGCTTCTTTGATGACCAACTCACAAGATTTGATCCAAAGAACACACAATACCCTCCTATAGATCTCTTGTCATCTAGATCAGATCCCCAATATACATTTGAATATGTTTTCAAAGTGAGAGACCCTGAGTGAAGAAATTGAAGTCCAAAGTGTGCAATGCCTTGAAGATACCTCAGCACTCTTTTACAAGCTTACCAATGTAGAACAATAGGGGCTGCCAAAAACTAACTAAGTTTATTGACAGTAAATGCAATTTCTGGCCTTGTTAAAGTGACATATTGAAGTGATCCAATGATGCTCCTGTAGAGAGATGGATTTTCAAATAAACTACCCAAGTCTTTTTGTAGCTTCTTTGTAACACTTATAGGAGTAGTGCAACTTTTACTTTCAAGCATATTGGCTTTCTTTAAGATATCACCTATGTACTTTGTTTGAGAGAAATGTAACCCCTCAATAGATGGTGTAACTTCTAAGCCAAGAAAATAGTTGAATTCCCTTAAATCTTTAAGTGCAAATTCAAAACTAAGTTGCTTAATAACACTTTCTATAAGAGCTATTCTTGAACTGGTAACAAGTATATCATCCACATAGATAAGGATTATTGTAATGTCTTTCCCAATATGTTGAAAAAATAGGGAAGTATCAGATTGTGATGTTTGAAACCCCTACTGTAGTAATGAGTTCTTTAGCCTGTCATACCAAGCTCTTGGAACCTATTTAAGACCATACAAGGCCTTATTTAACTTACATACATAAGAGGGATATTGTGAATTAATGAACCCTTCAGGTTGATGCATATATACATCTTCTGTTAACTCCTCATTTAAAAATGCATTATTGACATCAAATTGCCTAACCGACTAATGATGCATAACAGCAAGGCTTAAGATGATTCTGATAGTGCAAGGCTTAACAACAAGGCTAAAAGTTTCAAAGAAATCTATACCATATGTCTGATGAAACCTTTTAACAACTAGCCTTGCCTTATACTTGGAGATGCTGCCATCTGGATTGTATTTCACCCTGAACACCTATTTGATACTAACATTTTTATTTGTTGTCTCTGCTGGTACCAAAGTCCAAGTTTTATTTCTTTTTAGTGCAATGAGCTCTATGGCCATATGCCAATTTGGATATGTCAAGACCTCTCTAACACTTGTTGGTTTATAGTTTTGTGTGACAGTTAGGTAAGTTTTGGGTTTGAGAATGCCTGATTTGGCTTTTGTAACCATTAGATGTTAATTGATAGGTTGTTGAGGTAAAGAAGATATATGAGGCATTTGTGAAGGTTAAAAAGGCTGAGAAAGTTGTAAAGATGATGAAAAAGATGTAGATTGAGATTGAGAAGATTGTATATGATGCTGATTTGAAATTGGAGAACTTGGTGTTGGCAACACAATTGAAAAAGGTGATGCAGCAATGTTTGATATGAGCTATTGTCATGAATAACAAAGAGTGGTGAAGAAGAAATTGATTGAGTGATACAAGACTGAGAAGAAAAAGAAGAAGAAGGAAATAACTGAGAATAAGAAAATTCACACTCATTGAACTGAACATAAATAGCAATATAGACTCTCTCTGATTCATCCAAACACTTATAGCCTTTATGAAGAGGACTATGACCCAAAAATAAACACTTTTGAGAATGAAAATCAAGCTTATATGAGTTATAAGGTCTAAGAAGTGGATAACATGTACAGCCAAACACTTTAAGAAATTGATAATCAAGTGACTGATGATGTAACTTTTGATAGGGTGAAAAGTTATTTAGAACTGTTGTGGGCATTCAGTTGATGAGAAAAGAGGTAGTATGAAAGGTTTCCCACAAAAAAGATAGAGACATTTTGGCTTGTGGAAGAAGAGTGAGACCAGTCTCAATAATGTGCATATGCTTTCTTTCAACAACATCATTTTGGTAATGTAAATAAGGACAACTATATTTAAAATGGATGCCTTCTTACAAAAGAAATGTTTTGAAGATTCTAAACTCTCCTCCTATATCAGATTGCAGAGCTTTAATGGGTATATTGAACTTTTTTTCAACCAGACACTTAAAATTTTTAAAGGTTTCCAAAGCATTTGATTTTAAAACAAAAGGAAAGATTCAACTATATCGAGTATAATCATTAACAAATAAGACATAATACTTATATCCATTCATGGACATGATGGACATGACTGAAGTTAGTCCCTAAAGATCTATATGAATAAGTTTTAATGGATTTTTGGTTTTAATTTTAGAAGTAGAAAAATGGAATTTATGCAACTTTCCTTGCTGACAAGCATTGTAAACCTCAAATGATTGTTTATTATTATAACCAGAAGACAGACATGTATTCTTTAGTATGATTTTAATAACATGTTTGATTGAATGACTAAGTCTATTATGCAGTAAATTGGCAGACATATTTTCTACAATATAAGAGTTTACAGGTTTGATAGACTATTTATTGACAAAAATTGAACTAAGACACTCTTTATTGGAAATGACACTAATATTGGAAGGTAAGATTGACCTCATAGACCTTAGATTGAGACTTGAAACATTAGAGGAGATAGCTTGATCTTCATATGACAATAGCTTGTATAAACCACCTGTAACAATCCCCTGAGCAAGCAATGTTCCTTTCACCTTGTCCTTAACAAAACAAAAATCATACATAATTTCAACAATGATGTTATTTTCAGTGAGAAGTTTAGAAACACTAATTAGGTTTTTGGTGATTTTAGGAATACATAATATGTCTTGAAGATATAGATATGAGTCAAATGAGGTATAAAAGCAGGTGTAAATAACATGTATAATCTGTAAACCTTGACCATTTCCTATAAGTAAAGAGTTGGAGCCTAAATAAAGCTTACCTTCATGCAAGTTTTGAACAGAGTTAGTAAGATGGTGGGTTGCTTCACTGTCCAGGTACCAACCTTGGTCTGCTGCTCCATCAGTTATCACCATATAAGCTATTCTTGGGCTTTGATGCTAACCTGGAAAATAGCTTTGAGGTTGATAATTTGGAATGAAGTTCTTGTTAAATCGATCTCTGCACTCAGCAACAGTATAGTTGTGTTCAATGAGTGTGAATTTCTTTATTCTTGTACATCATATAAAGCATGAACTAGAACTAGTTAATAATAACAAGCTATCGGTGTGAATTTAACAAACTTTAAACTAATAACACTCTACATAACAGTATGCCAACTTGGCAATTGATAAAGAACTATTCTAGTAAAATAATCTAACTCAACTGCTTACTAAGCAATCTATCACAACATATAATCTTATCAATAAGACAAGAAATAAAGGACTCTAAGGGTTCTAAGGAGCTCACCGGATAGATTATTTCTAGATAATCCAATCTCTCTAAGTTAATAAATTAGGATATTTGATTTTGAATGTTTTTGGATAAGTTTTTGTGGCCCAGATCAAGCACATTAAACAACTTTAACCAATCAATCTTAATGCGGATATTATAATTGAGGCTGTTGTTTCTCAGATATATTATTGATGGTAAGTTGAAAAGTCAATTTGTGAAAGTTTATAGCAATGTGTTTTGTTGATGAGAAAAACAAAGAGAAAACTGAGGAAAATTAGTGAGAGGAAGAAAGAAAGCTTAGCATCATTTTATTAACTAACTCAATGCTTACAAAGCATGACATTTATATTACATGAATGTAACTAATTCAACTAATAACCAACCAATAACAAAATGACAGCTGAACAAACTAAGATGGACTGATTTACACACACACATTATATTGTTAACTAACTACTAAGGCAGCTAAGCTTCAGTTATAGTAGCTATATTTTTGAATATTCTTGAGTATTCTAGAAGTTATCGGTATACACCTAGCATCCCCCCTCAAGCTCAACATTGGGAATGATGTTGAGCTTGGGTCGATGACAATGATAAGGTTGAGAAGAGAGAGCTTTAGTAAAGATGTTAGTAGTTTGGTCAAGACTTGGTACATACTGAATTTGAAGAGTTCTGTTTACTACCTTCTCTTATAAGAAGTGAATGTCTAATTCAATGTGTTTGATTCGAGAATGGAGCTCAGGATTACTAGCCAAAGCTGTTACACTTTGATTATCACACCAAATGATGGAAGTAGAAAGAGCCAAAATAACAAGTTTAATAAGGAAAGATCTCACACAACCACGGCAAGGGCTTGATATTCAAACTCAGTACTGCACTTGGAAATCACAACTTGTTTCTTGTAACACTAGGAAACTAAATTGGGAACTAAGTAAATAGAATACTCAACTACTGATCATCTGTCATCTCTGTTAGTTGTATAATTTACATTAGAAAAACATTCAAGATTAAGGGAATTAGAGGATTAGAACTGAAGACAAAAACTAATGGTGCCTGTCGGATATCTGAGAACTATTTTGCATGCTTGCTAAGGCACTTCAGTTAAGGCAGATAGAAACTAACTCAACTTGTTAACGGAGAAGGCAATCTTCGGCTAGTTTACTAAATTGCTCTATTTGTGCTATTCTATAAGGTAAAATCTGAAAATGATAAACCATTAGCTTTGGTTAGAGGCACCCTTAAAGCCATAGAAGTTAAAAAGGGGTGTTGTCTTGCATATAGACTTTAGCGAAGAGATAAACAATATATTTAGACTACGAAAGATGCAAACTAGGTGCATTTTTAGTAACTTGAATGCCTAAAAAGTAATTAAGCTCTCCTAGATCTTTTAGGGCAAAAGTTCATTATAAATTGGAGATAACTTAAGCCATTAAAAAAGGACTAGAGCCTGTAACAATGATATCATTAACATATATAAGTGGAAGAAAAAGCTGCCCATCAATTCTTTTAAAGAAAAATAAAGAATCTGATACAGAATTTATGAATCCTCATTGTTATGTTAAAGCCACTTTCAACCTATCAAACCAAGCCCTTGGTGCTTGCTTAAGTTTATAAAAAGCCTTGTGAAGCTTACATAAATGAGTTAGTCTGTTTGGATCTATAAAACCTTTTGGTTGTTGTATATAAACTGACTCTGCCAAATGACCATTGAGAAAGGTATTGTTGATATCAATCTGCTTAAGTACCTATTTATTCATTATTACCATGCTCAATATGACTTTGATAGTGGATGATTTCACCATTAGACTAAATGTTTTTATACAGTCAATGTGTTGTGTTTGATGGAAACCTTTAGCGACAAGTCTAGCTTTGTACCTATTAATACTCCCATCTAGATTATATTTTATCCTGATTACCCGTTTATTCCCAATAACCTTAATAGGATGAAGAAGATTAATAAGTTCCCAAGTATGGTTATTCAACAAGGCTTGGTACTCTTTTGTCATAGGTTGGTGCCATTTTGGATTAGCAATGGCAGCAGAAACATTAGTTGGTCTATTAGTTTGGATTGATAGCGTGCAATGTAGACATCAGGTTAAAACCTCTTGCCTTTGATCTAGTAATCATAGGATGGCCAATGGGTTCTAATGGAGATAAACGATGAGGTTCAAGTTGGGAATGAGATGAAGAGTTGCTTGAAAAGAGAGATACATGGAAAGATGGTAAAGTAGTTGGTGAGGGAGCGAGGAAATCAACTGCTGTAGCCGAGGAAGATTGACAGAAAGAAAGCTCAATTTGTACCATAGTCTGAAGGAAAAAGAGAATGGGAAGTTGAACTAGAATTAAACAAAGACTGATAGAATGTATTTGACATTAAAGAGAAGTCAAGTCTAGATTGAAATGGAAAAGAAATTTCATCAAAGATAGCATGGTTACTAACATAATTTTTTTTCCAAAGGAGTGTAGATATTGATAACCCTTGTGCAAAGAACTGTACCCCAAAAATATACATCTGTTGGTCTGATAATCAAGTTTATCATGATTATAAAGCCTTAGGTAAGGATAACATGCACAGCCAAAGTTCTGAAGATGAGAGTAGGTAGGCTTTTTGTGAAACAACAATTCAATGGTTTTTTCAAGATAAGTGGTTGTGTGAAATACATTCCACCAGAATTTTAAATGTAGATTTGCTTATACAAGAATGGTAAGGCTCATTTCTATAATATGTCTACGCTTCCTTTCAACTTTTCCATTTTGATGGTGAATGTATGAACAAGGAAGTCTGAATTGTATGCCTTACTTGGTAAGATAGGTGGCAAAAGATCTAAACTCACTTCTCCAATTTGTTTGAAGGCATTTTATCTTTGTGGAAAGGCTATTTCAATCGTAGTTTCGAATTCTCTAAATGTTTGTAAGGCTTTGGATTTTGTTGTGAGAGGAAAGATCCAAGTAAATCTAGTGAAGTCATCTATAATAAAAAGGTAAGATTGATAACCTTGTGATGATAATATGAGAGTTGGACCCTAAAGATCAGCATGTAATATTTTAATTGTTTTTGTTGTTGAAGTTTTAATAGATGGAAAGTGTTGCGTGTGACTTTTACAAACTGACATGCACTACAAAACTCACGAGTAAGATTTTTATCTAAATCAAAGTTATGATCACATTATTTCATGATTTATTTTAAAGCATGGATAATAGGATGACCGATTCTCTAATGCATGATATTGTAATTTGAAGTCCTGTGAGAGTAAGAAAATAAGGTCATTTTGGCATCTTTATTGAATTGAAAAAGTGTTTACATTAAGATAATGCATAGCATCAGATGTATTACACTGAGAAAACATAGACACAGAGCTTAATTTTGGATTTATAATAGAGACTGACTTATAAGACAGCAACACTTGAGATTTATTTGAAGCATAGACTGTAGTGAGACTTTTAAGACCTTCAACTTGATAGAGTCCGTCTCTAGGAAATCCGTTTGAGCAACATGATCCCTGTACTCTCATCTTAACAAAACAAAGAGATTTGTGGAACTCAACAATCACATTGTTATCAGTTAATATTTTGGAAACACTAAGTAGATTTTTTGTGATTTAAAGGTGTTTATAACAGTTGTCCCAACATGTTGAATAGGCAAACCTAAGCCATTTCCTATATGCATTTTCTCAACACCAGTATAAGTAGAACAGGATAAGAATATACCTGCATTCTGAGTAATATGATTTGTAGCATCTGAGTCTATGTACCAAGCCTGATTAGCGACAACATTGTAGTTAGCTAGAGGTACAACGTTTTGGCTAAAAGCAGCAGAAGCATTGTAGCTGTTTTGAGAAGCAGCAACACTTTGATTAAGAGCAGTGAAGGCATTTCCAGAATTGAGATTAACACTTCCTGCATTCATGTCAGCAGCTATAATCCCATTTTGAAAACCTGGTGCACCCTGAAGAGAAACAAATCTCGGTTGCATTGGTGGCTAATAGGTTATATAGCCTTAAAAAGGTCCATCCCTAAGAAAACCTCCGCTGAAACCTCTACTAGAACCTCTTCCGTAATTGCCATCAAAGAATTGACCACCTCTAGGCCTAAATCAACCTGAGTTATCCCTTCCTTGTCTAAGAACAAATCCATAATTAACTTGTTTCTACATGTAAGCTACATGGCTATGTAGAAGCAAATTTGGCAAACAGCATTCTTGTCTCCAAAAGGACTACCAGATCCATCATTATCATGGATGTTGTAAGCATTGTTAGGCTCATTATAGTTCTATGTTTTGGGTGCGAAATTTGCACTCATATCATGCATGACATCAAACTATGTTTTTCCTTTGCTCATTTCAAGCCTTATCTCATTACTACGTTACAGTGAAAACAACTCCTCCATAGTAATCTCTTCCTTCTCAGGCCTTGTCTATACATTTGTAACAAGTGACTTATAGAAATCATCCAATCCAACAAGGAAATGTATAATAAATCATTTGATGATAGTGCATTACATCTAACGGCCAAGCTCTCAGAGATCTTCTTTATCTTCTTGAAGTGATTACTTAGAGAAAGTGATCCTTTTTGAGAATTTTGGATCTGCATCATCAGAGGCATGAATCATGCTTTAGATTGAGACATGAAGGTTTCTACAAATCTTTTCCAAAGTTCTTGTTAAGTTTCATAGCTTACCACCATTATCAGTACATTGTCCGCCATTGATGAGAACATCCAGCCCTGAAGCAGCTTATCAGTCTTCTTCCATACAGTACACTTTGGATTCTGAGTAGATCTTGCTGCTGCGATCTCAGATCTTCTGGACTTTTCAATTATTTCAGACAAAATTGATCAGGACATGGCCTATCCCTATTGATAAAGCCTTCAAGACCATTCCCAATTATTGATGCAAGAACTTGTGTCTTCCACACAAGATAATTTGTTCGATACAGCTTGAAAAGTTGTATAAAGCTAAATGATGGTGAGGATGAAGCTGTCGTAGTTGAATTTGTCATGTTGTATTGCTCTGATACCATGTGAAAGTTTATAGCCATGTGCTTGGTTGATGAGAAAAGTAAAGAGAAAATAGTATTGAGAGGAAGAAAGAAAGCTCGGCATCATTTTATTAACTAACTAAATGTTTAAAAGGCATGATATTTGTATTACACGAATGCAACTAACTCAGCTAATAACCATCCAATAAAAAAAAATGACAGCTGTACAAACTAAAACAGACTGATTTACACTCACGCACTATATTGTTAACTAACCACTAAGGCGGCTAAGCTTCAGCTACAGTAGCTACATTCTTGAATATTCTTGAACATTCTGGAAGTTGTTGGAACACTCCTAACATGATTATATTGTCTATTGGTAACATTTTTGCGCCTGACAAAAGAGGGATCCCTAACTGGCTTCCGTTCACTTGATTCTTGTCCTGTTTTGATCTGCAAGCCGCCAATGTGGAATTTTCCTTGGGAAATTTTCCTGAAATGAGGTTATCAGACAAGCCTATAGAAAATAGGCTTGGCTGATTTCCTAACCATCCTGGAAATTAACCTGTGAGTTGATTAGTCATAAATTCAAGACTTGCAGCTTCCTGAGCTTGCTTAGTCAGGATGGAATTTGACCTTTGAGTTTGCAGTTGCTTAAAGCAAGAAATTGGAGATTTTGAAAGCCATCTTCTAACGTTATCTGGTCAATTATCTGGCATTGTTTCGTTCATAAAATTCCTAGGAGTGATGAGGAGTTCAAAGTTCTTGCGGCCCATCAAAATCCTGATGGCACCAGTGATGTTGGTTAAAGAGTTGTTAGAGACTGAGAGGAAAGACTGAGATTGCAGTGCAACAATGGAAGGTGAAATTTGTCCCACTAGCTGGTTACTGGACAGGCTAAGTGCATTCAATGACTTGCATGAATTTAGAGTTCAAGGCAGTTGTTACCTGTGAACAGATTGCTAGCTAGGACAAGTGTACGAAGCTTTAGAAGTCTGGAGAAGGTGAATGCTGAAATATCTCCTTCAAAGAAATTGAGCCGCAGGTTTAATGCGTTGAGGTTATTGCAATTCTTCATAGATGGAGGCAGAGAACCGGACAGATAGTTGCTATACAGTAGCAAATTTTTCAAGTTTGTGAGCTTGCCAATGTCTTGTGGAATCAAGCCAGTGAATTAGTTTGAGTAAAGCTCAAGAATCCTGAGGCTTGTGAGATTGGTGGAGTTACTGATATATCCAGAGAGGTAATTAACAGGTAAGGAGAGCTCTTCAAGTGATGTAGCAGCATAAATGTCATCAGGACGTGATCCCGAGAGATAATTGGGACCTGCCCGAAAGGTATTTAGTCTAGAGCAATTTCCTACTCCAAGAGAAATCTGGCCATTGAACTCATTGTAGGAGAAATGCAGGAGCATGATAGAGCAGAAAGAATCTATCCAGGCTGAGCAAGGGATAAGACCTGTGAAACTATTGTTGATAACATTAAAACTGATCAAATTTTCAGTTTCCTGAAAAATTGTCGATGGGTAAATCCCCTGGTTACGAGATAAATCTCTGATGCTTATGTAGTTGGGCGAATGAGATGATGGAAATTCACCAGAGAGACGATTATAACTCAAAAATCAAGACTTTTGAGCATGACTTAGGACGGAAAGGACCTGACGGGGAGAGGACCAGAGAGATGATTATAGGAAAGGTTGAGGTGAGAAAGATAAGCTTGTTTGCTTATAGCAGGAGAGATGCCGCCACTAAGGTCTCTCCAGGGCAAGCATAGACGAGTAACATGAACACTGGCATCACTAATAATCCCTTCCACAGGCAGCAGTCAATGGAGGAAGACCAATTCAATGGAGCATCATAAGATGGAGTGAAGCTGAGATTGAGAGACGGGCGAGTCGCGATCCAGATGATTGCAGGCTTGATGAAGAGAAGCAAAGCATGAGAGCAATAGTAATGCTAGGAGTAAAACTAAGTACATGATTTTTATCTTGCTTTGATATGTCAAGTTGCTGGTTTAATGTAGCAAATGAGGAGAAGAAGGATCTGTTATTTCTTTGCTATTTTCTAGCAACTACTTGTTAAAACTTGACATATTGGCATTCTGACACTAAGGTGGAATATGACTTTTACTGGTCATAGTTGGACTTTTTGGTATATAGCAAGTAAATTTTATTAAGTACCAGCTTCCTCTGCAGACTTTTTGTAAGAAATTAAAGAAGTAAAAGTAAAAAAATATTAAGGATCTTCCATGAACCTCTTACTTGTAAGTGTTTTGTTAATTTGGGAACAAGTAGGTAAATTACACATAAGAAAACAACAATGACATAAGAATTCTGTAGAAAGTTTGACACGTTTGCAAAGACTAATTATTTTAATAATAACTGTCATTTTATTAAGTCTTCAACAATTAACATGTGAATTTCATGAAATAATAAATAAAAAAACTATATCACTTAACGACCAAAGCTCTTTTATTTTTTATTTTTTTTTCCTAATTAGACTACTTGACGGATACATTTTGATTTTCTCAAGACTGGAATAAAAAATTAGGATATACATTTTTCCCATAAGGATCTTAATCCTTAATCCTCCTTGTTTCATGTTCATCATGACCATGATTGTTAGAAATTTGACCAACTGTGTAACACTTGACTCTTTCAATATAGTATATTGTAAGAGTTTTAGTTTTACTACTATTTTAGTTAACAATATTAATAATAAAGAATAATTTCAATTTACTAAACTGCCCTAGGGAAAGTACATATTTTCCTGAAACACTATTAAAACTTGAGCATACACTCATAAAGTTCAAAAATACTGCCACCCAGCTCTAGTTTAAAATTCTTAATTCTAAATTGTGCAGACAATCCACGTGGAATAAGAACCCAAGTGACAAACATCCATATTTAAATATTACATGATACCATGATAGTGCCACTCGTGCCGCCTTTAGTCGAGTGGAGATTGGTGAATCGAAGGTGAGAGCATTGTTCAATTGGTAGACTTGTGAAATGAATTCTACTAAATTATAAAGTGTATAAATTCAGACTCAATAAATTTTAACCTATTCAAAAAGAAATGCTACATGTTATTAACATTAAACTTGAGCAGATTATAAAAGATTAAGAAAATAAAGAAAAGGGAGTACAAGAAGTTTATTAAGAAACCAACTTATTAATATCTTGCTGAAAATAGACCTAGTTAAAAGCCAAAACAAAAAAATCCCAACCCTTTAATTTTATTGGTCTGTTTTTAACAACTTTTGAAACCAATATGCAGACATTTTAGGATACCTCTTAAGGGTATCATAATCAACATAAACAATACCAAACCTAGAAGTGTACCCAGATAACCATTCAAAATTATCCAGCAATGACCAAGCAAAGTAGCCAATTAGATTTGCTCCATCGTCCACAGCTTTCTTCAGATAGCTCAGGTAATCTCTGAAGTAATTAACCCTCGTGGTGTCATGTAATGCCTGAGCGAATGTGACGTTGCCCGGATCATCCATACCTGTGTATAACAACGAACAGATCATTATCCGAATTCATCGAAAATAAATAGATACTAATTATAAAAATGCACACGAATATTAATACATATACCATTTTCAGCAAGAATCATAGTTGGGTTTTGATATCTTTCTTTTACATATGTTACAGCCTTGTAGATTCCCCATGGTACAATGTAAAGCCAACCAGAATTTGCCTGCAAATTAATGTTTATGAATTTAGAAATTTGTGTTTTCAATGATCATTAGGAATTAATTATGATCTTGATCTGACATCTATTGAGTTTTTCAGTCAATTCTACGCTTACCCTGGGACCAACTGGTACTCCTTTGCGGTCATCTACAAATTTTGACAAATTATATAAATAAAAAAGTTATACAATTGGAACAAAAGATTTTCTTTTATTATTATTATTAGATTAGGAAATGACAAAATATGTACGGGAAGAGATAATACTTACAAGCAAAACCAACATTCCAATCATTTTGGTAGCCTGTGATATTGGGTTTCGGCCAAGAAGGATCAAACATGTAGAAAGTTGTATATTGATTGACACCTAAATAATCTATTGAGCCCTTCACCATCTCAACTTCAGCGTCTGTAAATTTCGGAAGTCTTTCTCCAACAATTTCTTGCATTGTCCTTGGATATTCACCATGCGTTATAGGATGTAGAAACCTGAAAATTAATTAATGATTAATTAACACTCAAAATAAGTAAGGGCTCAAACATATATCGATAATAAGAATTAAGAATTTACCATCCAATGTGAAAATCTCTTGCCCTTTGAGCTGCAAGATTATCAGCCTTGGATCGCGTTAGAGGTTCATACCAAACAAAATCCAAAAGAATTCCAATTTTTCCTTTTTGTGTTTCCTGAAATTGATACAATTTCATATTAATGAGATTTTTGTAGTGACTTTGGAATTAATTAGCGATTTTGAAATTAATTACCGATTGAAAGATGAGTATGTTACTTGGTATTTTTCGCGGTATCTTTCGACTGCTGCTGCATGTGATAGTATCATATTATGGGCAGCAATATATGGCTCAGTTGCAGAATTTCCAGCAGTGCAATTTCCCATTCCTTTGGAACACCTTGAAGGAGGGTTTATGCCATTGTCAAATCCTAGAGCTGCTATAACCCTCGGTTCATTAAATGTGAACCAATTCTTAACTCTATCACCAAATGTCTTGAAGCAGAAGTCTGCATAATCTGCATAATCCTTCCTGAAAGATTTGGATTAGTTAATAAGCAAAGATAAAAAATTCATATTACACAGATTAAGGGAAAAAAATTTAAAAATATCGGTTACTTACACTATATCACAGCTTAGCAAACCATTGTACTTATCCTGAAGAGCTAACGGAAGGTCATAATGATATAGATTTGCATATGGGGTAATTCCTACAAAATCACACATAAAATCCAATATTATTTCTATTTTCATATGAAATGAACTCTTGATGCTTTTTTTTGGCAATTTATTTACCTTTTTCAAGCATGTAGTCAATCAATCTATTGTAATAAGCAACCCCCAACGGATTTACTTCTCCAGTTCCATCTACAAGATCGAATTTTTGAATAGTAAGTTAAGCCAAATTTATTAATAAATGAAGGATAAACGAATAATATTAACACAATTAGTGTATACTAACTTGGGAAGATCCTGGACCAGGAAATTGAAAATCGGTATGCATCAAAATTTAGTTTTGCCATGATATCAATATCTTCCTGCACATATAATTTAAAAAATAAAGTTACCAAATATGAAAATTATACAGAAATTAAGAAAGAAGTAGTATGCCAAACTAATTTGGTTGTAATTTATCAATTCAATTCCTTTAGGATAAGTGTTGCTAGTTCAATATAAATGAATAGCATATGTACCTTGTAACGATGATATTGATCCACAGTCAAATCAGCAGTAGCATTGTTGGCAATATTTCCTTTTTAGACCAAATTAATATCAAATGAGTGAAATATATATAAATATTACAATAACACAATTTAAAATGATATATTTTTGGATAAGGACATTTTGATATAAGAAATTCAATTACCGGCCTTGACATAAGGATCCCAGATGCAAGGTCCTCTTCCGTCTTTATCAGTCATGCCTTCAACTTGATACGCCGACGTCGCAGTTCCGAAGATAAAACCTTCTGGGAAGCTTTTTCTGCTCATTCCTGCAGTGTCAAGACCATGTGGCCTTACATCTAGTTCAACTGCATGTGTGACGCAAAGAAAAGCAATGATCAAATAAGTGCTTATGAAAGAGGCGGCTTTCATTGTTTTATTGTGTATGAGGAAAAGGCAAAGGAGAAGAAACAATGGGATTTGGTACGTAGCTTATGCATTAGTATATCTGTAGAAGAAAATTTATCCATTTATAAAAGGAAATATTTAATAAATTCTTGGCCGTAGATAAGGACGGACCGAAAAGAAAATTAAATGTTGCTAGCTTTATTTGGAAAGAAGCTTTATATATATTATATATTTTGTGGACAATAATATTAGATATAGTAGGTAACAACACATCTGCTTAAGATAAGCACAAATGTTAGTTTTGAATTCGAAATCAATAATTCAATTTCGTATTCGAAATATTATTAACTAGAGAAGCATTTTCATTAGTGCATGTCCACTCAATAAAATATTATCATATATACATTGCTGGATCTTCCTGTTGTCTTCTACTAGTTTGTTGGTTTTCTGAAGTTGCAAAATTCACCAAAAGCCTAAGCTAAATGTTGACTTGATCATTGAATTTGTGACATTAAACCTGGTCAGGAGATTAATGATTAAAACAACAATATTATCCTAGAATTGTCATCTTGGAGTATTTAATTAAGTATTTTTTTTAATAATTTGATTAAGTTGAGTGACATCTCCTCTTTTTATTATTTAGATGGAGAATTTCACATCCCTCCATATATTTGTGGAATTTCATTTTCTTAGAATTTTCTGTGTTGGACTTCTGTATTGGGCTTTGGACTTTAATTACAAACATGTGCGCACACACACATATTTGGGCTTATTGGTGTGATAATTCATAATAAAGTAATGACATTTGACTATATGGTGAAGTTTGATCCTCTTAATTTATCTTATAAGTCTCAATCTTTTAATTAATATTATTTTATTCCAAAATTGCCCTCATTAAAAAAAAAGTAATTAATTAAAAATAAATATTTTTTCTCTACTCAAGCTCTCAATATATTATCTTCTCATCCCTCACATCATGTCTCTATTATTATTTTTAAATGATTCATAATATGAATTAAATATTAATTCTTAATCAAATATAAAATTGAACTTGAGCAAAATCTTAAATTATCACACAAAATCAAAACCAGAAGAAGATAGGCGGTGGTGGTGGTGGGTGATAATTATAAACTTATTGTTGACAAAATGGTAGGGATGATGTACTGATGGTCACGAAGTAGAGAAAGGGACGGGAGATGGGGCGCTAGTGGGAAAGTAATAAGATAAACTGAAAAATGAGGGTCAATGAGATAATCTAACGGAAATAAAAATTTATTACTCTATTTGACTCCTCAATTTATTCTCGTCCCACCTAGTCCATCACCACCTCCACTTATCTTCATCACCTTCAATCCATCACTGATGTAGAAAGCATATAGGGTAGATTAAATTAGGAATTCTAGATTTTAAGTCAATTTAGTATTTACTATTTTATTGAGATTTCTCTTCTTTTATTAAGCTTATTTGACTCGTATTTTTAATTTTAGTCTAATTAGAATTTTATATTATTTCTTTTATTTAAGAAAGATTAGGATTAAGTTAGCTACTAGTATATAGTCTTGTTATTCATGCTTTATGGAAATATCTTTAAGTTTTTCATCGATAATATTTCAAATTATTCCCTTTGGGTTTATCTTTATTATTAACTCAAAGTTTTCTCTCTTTAAGAAATATTCTTTCTTGAATTTTAAGAACATACACTAGAACAATATCAAGTAATGCCTTTGCATTACGTCAATTACCACCTATAAGACATGATGAAATTTCGTTAAATTATAAATAAGTGGTAGGTTTTATTGTCATTATTTATATTGATTTTGATTTTGTGTAATGATCCAAAATTTTGTCAATTTCAATTTAGGATTTGTTTCAAGAGTTAACATTGCCAAAATTACAAAGCAACTAGTGTTTAAACTGTTTGTTTCTGAAAACCCCTATACTAAAGCACTACATTTTTTGCCTAGGCTCGATTTTTCTATGGACAATCTTGCTAATAAATACAAGCTAATTATGAATTTCATCATCTTTCCTAATTTAATCTTGAAATTGCTACATCGCTCATACAATTAAAATAAATGTGTTTAAGGTTGCTGCAGAATTGCTTAATAATATACCTCAATGAAAGCATTGGCAGGAACTCATGAATCCTTTGAATTAAGCAAGCCATCTAATGTTTGAATATCAATCATTGGATGGCTAGAAGCATCAAAGGTCAGGATTGGATGGTAATCAAGCTGAAGGAGCAAGATATCACAGCTAGTTGCAGATAAGATTGAGCAACTAAAGACAAGAAGACAAACTGCAGTGTCAGGTTGTTATAACAACGTTTGTAATGTCTTCTGATGTATTGATAGCCATTGATTCTAGGTCTTGATGTAACTCAATCATAAGAACCTAGTACTATATAAAGTATTACAATGCAATGAACTTTGTAGTTGGAAAACAAAAAATCAATTCTTTATTTTCATTACTCGTTAGTTGTGTGAAAACTACTAGCCTTTTTTTTTTTTTTATCTTGGTATCAAAGCCTTGAAAATCCAAAAATGAATAATCAAGCAACAAATGAACTAGCTCCAGAAGTTGCTATTGACAACACAATTCATATAACTCCAATAGCTCATGAGGATGTATAATCATCCTCACACACAAACATGCATGCACCCATAAGTTTTTCTTTCAGAGCTCCTATGAAACTTGACAAAGGCAATTACATTATATGGAAAGCCTAGGTCCTGCCTGCTATTCGTGGCAATGGCCTAGACAACTTCATTGATAGATCATTTGTATGTTCAGAAAAGTTTCTAGTAGATGCTGATGCAAAAAATAATTTCATAGCATCTGCAAACCCTGCATATGCACTTTGGCGTAGACAAGACCAACTTCTATTAAGTCGACTTCTTTCTACAATATCAAAGAATATTATCACTACTGTGACACATTGTACAACTTCACAAGAATTGCTTCACAAGAATTGTGGTCTGTGCTAGAACGGCTTTATGCTTCCCAATCAATAGCTAGATCCATAGTTCTCAAGATGCAATTGCATGGTGCAAAACAAGACACATACACTATCACTGAGTTTTGCACAAAAGTAAAAAACCTGGCAAATGAGTTGCAAATGGTAGGAAAGCCAGTTTCAGAGGAAAATCTTTGCTCTCATGTGTTTACTGGCCTTGGCCAATCTTTTGAGTCTGTTGTTGTTAACCTCACTTCAAGACCTCATGAACTGACCTTTGATGAAATGTATTCTGGGTTGTTGAACCATGAAGAAGAATAGAGCAAAATGCAACCCAAGACAACAACTTTGAAGCAAATGTGGCCTTAAGGCAAGGAAAAAACAACTAGACTCAAAAGAATAGAAACTAACCACTAAACCAATACCTTAGTCCATAAAATTAGTACTTTGGACCGCCTAACAATGGTGGTGGAAGACCAAACAAAGGAAAAGGAAAAGGAAAAGGAAGACCATATAGAGTAAAGAAGACAGTATTCAAGCTTAAAGTTTTTTGTCAAATATGCCACAAAGAAGGCCGTACAGCTGATGAGTGTTGGTTTAGAAAAGAAGATGACTTTAAACCAAGCCCTTAGAACCCTCAACCAAGAAGAGCTTGTCTGGCAACAAATGAAGGAAACAGTGAATCATGCTGGTACATAGACAGTGAAGCAACTAATCATGTCATAAATGACCTCAACTACCTCAATGTAAGGTTTGAGTACAAAGGTAACTCCTTTCTCTTAATTGGAAATGGACACAAGCTTAAAATCACACAGAGGAACTATACATTTGCTTATATATGTTGGTAGCAAACATGAACATCTTGTGCTAAAAAATGTACTTGTAGTTCCATAAATAGCCAAAAACCTGCTAAGTGTCTCTAGCCTTATGACAAATAACAAACTAACAATTGTATTTTCTGATGAAACTTGTGTTGTTAAAGACAAATTGGAGAATGTTCTTCTTCAAGAAACTAATATAGGAGGGTTGTTTCAGATTGTCAGAAGTCAAGAACATGTGAACTCAAGGAAGGAATGTGCTACTGATAAAGCCTACAAATTAGAGTCTTTATTTGCTTTAATAAGTAAGGCTTCAGCCTTAAAGAGCGTTAATAAGTCTTTAAGTCCTAAGCCTAAATGTGAGTTAAGTGAGTCAATTAATCAATTTGATCTGTTACACAGAAGGATTGGTCACCCTTGTGAATAGACCCTTATAAAAATCATCTCAAGTTGTAGAAATTTATCTACTTTCAATAAAGAAAAATCTTTGAGTTTCTGCAATGCATGCTAATATGGTAAAAATCACAAATTGACTCTTAAATGCTCACAAACACAGACAAAACAGCCTTTGGAATTGATCCATACAGATCTTTGGGGTCTAGCACCTATAATTTCATGAAAAGGCTATAGGTATTACTTAAGTATTATTGATAATCACATAAGATACACATGGATTTATGCCCTTATCAACAAAGTAGAAACAACATAAACTTTCATAGACTTCAAAAATCTAGTAGAGAAAATATTGAATAAATAAATAAAGTGTCTACATACTGATATGGAAGGAGAATTTAGACCATTAACTGAGTTTTTTATGAACAATGGAATCATTTTTCGACACTTTTGTCCATATAATCAATATAAAATGGTCAAGTTGAAAGGAAGCATAGGCACATTGTAGAAATGGCACTCACCATGCTAGCAAAAGCAAACATGCCTTAAAAACTGTGGTGGAATGCCTTTGAAACTATTGTATATCTCATCAACAGATTACCTACGCAGGCCCAAGATCATATTAGTCCATACGAAAAACTTTACAATAATGAGCCTGATTATGGCTTTCTAAAAACCTTTGGGTGCGCATGCTTCCCACATTTAAGACCCTATAACCAATATAAACTCCAGTACCATATCTCTAAATGTGTGTTTGTAGTGTATAGTTTAGAGCACCAAGGCTACAAATGTTTAGACAGCACAGGTAGAGTCTATGTAGTTGGACATGTGATTTTCAATAAAAATGAGTTTCCTTTTGTTACAGATAAGAACTTTGGGACTAGCAAAAAAGAATGCAAGACAAATAGTCAACCTAATTATCAACAGTTTCTAATACTTCTTTGTGGTACATTTTCAACTCCACAATTAAGCATTAATCCTTATAGAACATCTAAAGAAAATGAAAAAAAAAACTCCACGCAAGATACCATGCAAGCAACATTAGAAAATCAAATCAGAATACCAAACCAAGACCAGATCCAAACACATCAACCAAACATAGAAACACAACTAGATAAGAGCCAATATGAGCCAAACCTTCAACAAGAAAGAGTCACTATAGAACTTGAGCAACCGATCGAACCATTAAACACACATCCAATGATAACCAAACCCAAACATAGAATCTACAAGCCTAAAATATACCTTGCACAAAGGAGTTCACATATGTTACCAACAAATATAGCAAGTGTTATTAAGAATATGAAATAGAGAAATGCTATGTTGGATGAATACAATGCTTTACTGAAAAACAACACTTAGGAATTGATAAAAGTTCAAGAGGGTATAAAGGTCATTGGAAGTAAATGGGTCTATAAAGTAAAACACAATCTAGATGGGACAATGGTTAGACACAAGGCAAGATTAATGGCTAAAAGTTATCACAAAACAGTAAAGATTGTCTACACAGAAACCTTCAGTCTAGTGGCTAAGTCATCTATAATCAAGGTACTGTTAAGTTTGGCTGTCAACTATGGTTGAGACATCAAGCAAGTAGATGTTAACAACGCCTTTTTGAATGGAGAACTAAATGAGATAATATTCATGGAGCAACCAAAATGATTCAAAGTGAAAGGAAAGGAAACTTATGTATGTAGACTTAAAATAGCACTCTATAGACTGAAACAAGCTCCAAGGGCTTGGTATGAAAAGCTCATAGCTTCCTTACTCAGCTAGGGCTATAAGAACTTAGCCTTAACTACCTCACTATTTCATTGGAAGGATAATGAGGAAGTCATATACATACTTGTGTATGTGGATGACATGCTCATAACTGGTAGTAACCAAAAGCTTGTTAAAGAGCTGATTAAAAAACTTAATGAGAGTTTCACATTGAAAGAGCTAGCTTCACTAAGTTATTTTCTTGGGATTGAAGTAAAAAAGGACCATGCAGGAATGTATCTCTGCCAAAACAAGTATGTGCAAGAACTTCTAAAGAAAACAAACATGAAAGGATGTAGAGAAAGCATAACACTTTATTAAGTTCAAGTGTGAAATATACCTTAGAGACTAAAAAAGAAAGAGGACATCTTTTTAAAGATAAAACTCTATTTAGAAGCGTCATTGGAGCTTTGTAATATGTAACCATCACTCGGCCAAACATTGCTTATAGTGTCAATAAGCTAAGCCAATTTATGCAAGAACTGAAAGTGATACACTAGCAAGGGTACAAAAGGATCTTAAGGCACCTTCAAGGCACTCTAACTCATGGACTGCACTTTACATATGGAAATAAAATGGAAATCTCAACCATTACCAACGCCGATTGAGGAGCTGATAGAAATGATAGAAAGTTTACAGGCATTTGTTGCATGTTCTTGGCAGGAAATCTAGTCTTATAGAGTTCAAAGAAGTAGAAGGTTGTATTAACCTCGAGCATAAAAGCAGAATACAGAGCATTGTCAAATGAAGCAGGCGAAACGACTTGGTTACAATCCCTACTTACAGAGATGAACATCAAATTAGAGCAAAAAACTAATAATATGGTATGACACCAAAAGCGCAATAGCTCTTGCTGAAAATCCAATCTTTCATGGAAGAACCAAACACATTGAAATAGATGTTCACTTTGTGAGGAATAAATTAGCAACAAAGAGTTTGATTTGAAATATGTGGAAAATAATAATCAAGTTGCAGATATAATAATGAAGGCACTACTTAATTGAAGTTTTGAATACCTAAAAAGAAAGCTCAATGTCTTTGCAGATAGTTAAGCTTGAGAGAGGGAGTTAAAATAAATGTGTTTGAGGTTGTTGCAGAATTGTTTGATAATATACCTTAATGAAAGCATTGACGGGAATTAATGAATCCTTTGAATTAAGCAAGCCATCTGATGTCTAAATATCAATTATTCGATGGCCGGAAGCATCAAAGGTCAGGATTGGATGGTAATCAAGTTGAAGGAGCAAGATATCACAGCTAGTTAAAGATAAGATTGAGCAACTGAAGACAAGAAGACAAACTGCGGTGTTAGGTTGTTATAACAATCTTTTTAATGTCTTCTGATGTATTGATAGCCATTGATTCTAGGTCTTGATGTAACTCAATCATGAGAACCTAGTACTGTGTAAAGTATTACAATGCAATGAACTTTGTAGTTGGAAAACAAAAAATCAATTCTTTATTTTCATTGCCTATGAGTTGTGTGAAAACTACTAGCCTCTTTTTTTTTTTCTTTTTCTATACATCTCTTGTTGGAACAATTTTCAAAATAAATGGTGTCTTCTTGTAAAGACATCTCAAATTAATTGTGCCTTATAGAATAGTTATCTTATTGTAAAGACAAGTCCATTTAATTGTCTTATAGAAGAGGTATCTTTTCATTTAAAGATAAATTCTTTCATGGTGACATTCCATTTGAAATAGTGATGATTTAATTTGGACTGTTGATTAAAATTAAATCTTAATCAAACTGCCATAAATAAAGGGGTATCATGAAAAATGACAACCTAAATGGAGGGGCACAAGTATATCTATAAATAGAAGCCATTTTTAGGTCATTTATACATGAAAATAATGATCCCACATGACTCTTTTCTCAACCCTTTTTTGTAAAACGAATTTTATCATAAAATATTTTTTTGTGCATTAAATATTCAATATATTGTTTTCTGCAGGAACAATATATTATTTCTTAGCAGGCTTGCAACATTCAAGAGTATTATGATTTGCTTTCGTCAATACACAACGCAAGCAAACAATTAAGTGCTCATTGTATCCTGCAAGCGTATTTGCTTAACTCAAGTTCATCACTCAATTGGTGGGGGCAAATAACGTTTTAAGGAAAGTGACATTTATAAAAACGTGTCTTGAAGTACATATTATTTTTCTACAATTTACCTATTTTTTTCTACATACAGAGTTGTAAATACGTTTTACTTTATATAATAAAATTCTACCATTATTACTGTAATTCTTTACATTTGCAACTCCCCACATTCCACCAACATCTCTCACTGTCCGTCCCTTTCAGTCCATGCACGTAGCGTCTGCCAAAGCTGAAATGTTGCAAAAGTTTTAACCTATGAAGGGGATAAAGCATCCCACTTACAGACCCAATGATGAAACCAAAAACAACTCCAGCAATAATGCCATAACGAAGCTCGTTGTTTGATGATTCATTTGGCCAAGCCAACTCATCCGTTCTTGGATGAATAAAATAACATAAACTTAGTCTCTGTAAAATATCACCACACAATCTTGGATTCCCTTCAAAGCTGGAGCTTGGAAACGTATCAAACTGACCTCCTGATGGTATTTGTCCTTGAAGATCATTGTTCGCGACGCTGAATGAAGATAAAAAATGAAGATCAATGAAGGACAAAGGGATTTCGCCATGTAGATTGTTTTCAGATAAATCTAATCCCTCCAAGTTTGTGAGTTGACATATTTGATCAGGGATTTCACCCGAGAAATTGTTGAGACTGAGATCAAGCACATGAAGAAACTTCAGGTTTCCAATTTCATTGGGGATGCTGCCGTTTAGGCTGTTGTTTCTCAGGTATATTGCTGGAGGTAAGCTGAAGAGTTTGTTATATTGTTGATTGAAAAGAGCAATTTTTGTTTTTGGCACAAAGAGAGGTAACTGAAGTTGGCTACCATCAGCTCTGTTTTTGGCCTCTTGCAATGCCAGAGCCGGCAGGCTGCAAAATGCTTTGGGAAACTCTCCAGAAATGGAGTTATAAGACAAATCTATGTAGAACAGGTTTGGCATATTTCCTAACCATCCTGGAATCGAACCAGCGATTTGATTTGATCCCAAGTCCAAAACCTGCAGCTTCTTTAGCCTAGCAAGCCAGGTTGGAATTTGGCCCTTGATTTCGCAATCGCCCATACCCAGAACAACAAGATTTTGAATTGCATATGACGAGATTGTTATCCGGTTTTCATCTGGAATTGCTTCTTGGAAAAAAATTTTGCAGAGGAGGAGTATCCTCAGATTCTTACAGCCCATCAAAATCCTGATAGCTCCAGTGATATTGCTGAAGTTATTGTTAGTAATTGATAGATAAGATAGAGATTCTAGTGCAAGTATTTCAGGAGAAATTTGTCCCTCTATCTTGTTGCGAGACAGACGAATTGCAGTCAAAAGCTTGCACGAAGTAAGAGTCAATGGGAAACTACCTGTAAAGTTATTGTTTCCAAGGTCTATGGTATGTAGATTGTGAAGGGTAGAGAAATTATATGCGGAGAGATCTCCTCTAAAGTTGTTAATCCGTAAATTCAATGTGATGAGATTAGTGCAATTCATCAAAGATTGCGGCAAAAAACCTGATAGGCTGTTTGTGTGAAGCTGCAAAGATTTCAAGATGGCGAGTTTCCCAATATCTTGGGGGATCAAGCCACCGAATTTGTTAGAGTGAAGGTCAAGCATACTGAGGCTTGTGAGGTTGCCGACACCATCGCTGATTATTCCGGAGAGTTGATTAACAGGTAAAGACATTTCTTGAAGTGATGTAGCAGCAGAAATGTCATCAGGAATTGATCCTGATAGATAATTGAAACCTGCCCGAAAAGTCTGAAGCTTGGAGCAATTTCCTAGTCCAGGAGGAAGCTGGCCGCTAAAATCATTGTCGGAAAAATCCAGGATCCTGAGGGAGCTCAAAGATTTATTATTCCAGCTGGTAAAAGAAGGGATACTGCCGGAGAACATATTGTGGCTGACATTAAGAGTAATCAAATTTTCAGCCAGCTGAAAAAAGGATGATAGAAATTGGCCAGAAAAAAAATTGACTCAAATCAAGAGTTTCAAGACGAATAACGAAAGAAAAGGAATTGATGGCGAGAGGACCCGAGAGATGATTGTGGGAAAGATTGAGATGACAGAGATGTGTCAGGTTCCCAATAAACGGATAAATGCTGCCACTAAGGCCCCTGTAGGGTAGCCATAGATGAGTAACTCGAGCTTTGGAATCGCATTTGATGCCTTCCCAGAAGCAGCAATCAGTGGAAAAAGACCAATTCAATGGAGGATTAGATGCATAGAAGTTGAGAGATAAAAGGGTTTCTTGATCTATTTGATTACAGGCTTGATCAAGAGAGGCAAAGAGGGATAAGAATACCAATACAATAATGTTTACGAACAAGTCCATTATTGTTCTTCTCTGATGTTTCATGCTTCAGGTTTCTTAATTTTTTTATCACTATCATGTGGCTGGAAGAGAAAAAATCAGAAGAAACAAGAAGTGAGTAGTTGCTAAAAATTAAAAAATTAAAAAGATGGGAATTAATAATTTAGTAATGTGTCATTTCTCATCTTCAAACTCTTCAGTAATATATAATTCGTTATGGAGATTTATAACTTCAAAGTTTGACGAATTCGCATGAGTAATTAATATATATACATATACATACATATACATACAGAGACACAGAGCGTTGGATGGACTAATAAGTATTAAAATATTTCATTTCTTTGTGTACAAGCGAAGTCTAACCTGCTTGATGGATTGATTCTCAATATAGATGTGGGGAACTCTTGCTTGATGGCGACACCAGGTTTTTGGGTCAATGGGGAGATTAAAAAACTAGAAATCTGAAGTCAAGATGGAAAATTTGTAAACTAGCCGAGGGAAAACATAGCATTTTCTGAGAATTCCAATTAGTACCCCCTATTTGCCCTGGAAATTTTTTTCCAAATTGAGGGGGCTCTTGCTCCTTTCAGTCTTTAATATTTCATGTAGACCGTAAGCAAAATGCTTTGACACCGTATATTAGAATGGATCCTTAATTTTGTTTACTTTTTAATGATAGAATCCTTCACTCGTATATATGTGTTCATTTTTTTATATTGACACATTATTAAGCTGTATGTATTAACAGAGTTGATATAGACATTTTATTAAATTATATGACTTTTTTTTATTGTAAATTAAACACTAACTCTATTAAACTATATAACTTAATAACATGTCCGCGTCAAACAAAAATGAAGATAATTACATCTAAGAATTTCTATTTAATAATATACTTTATAACAAATGTACAATATTAATCATGTATTGATTAAAGGTATCCATTTACCTGTTTCTTTTTCTTTTTCTTTTTCTTTTTTTTTGACTAAATCACCAATCAATAAATCCAAAAAGCCAAATCGAAAGGTGAAAAGAGTCACCTAGTCAGCTATAAGAACAAGAAATAACAACTCTAAATCTATAAGGCTAATAAAAAAAACCTCATACCTAAGGAAAATTGTTACTCTCTTGAAATCAGAAAAGCTAAGTGTAACATTAGTTAATGTAGACTAACTTTTGGACGTTGCCTACTGATTTATCTATTGGGGTAGGTAAGGATCCCTGTCTTATTCTTCGATTCCAACTCTATATCTTTGATATTATAATTCTCCTTTGTCAAAACCACTCTAATAACATATTTAATTTCAGAAATTTGACCCATATATTCAATATGGAAACTATTGGCTTTGAGTTTCAAGCTTATAAATATTCACGAAAAAGCCACCCATGCTCTAAAGGTTTATTTAAAGGATTATATAAACACCTTTAATTTTAGAAATGATTATGCAAACCTTCTTTTTAACTATTACACCCTTTCATCATAGTTAAAACTTTTATAATAAATATAAATACAATATTAAGATAAATATAATAAATAAAATAGCTTATAAATTCAAATGAAAAATTAAAATAAATATGATTAATAATATGACACATATATGAGAGGCAATTTACTTTTAATATTAAGTTATTATCAGTATATGATGATAGATTTTATTAGTACTTAAATCCATTAATCCACAATTTTATGCTTATATAGATAGAATATTAAAAATAAGCTATAAGAATATTGTAAGTAAAATATATAAAATAGATTTTTAAGTAATTTTGAATGTCTGTGAAACTGATTTTTTTTCAGATTAAAACAAATCTGACATATTAATAATATTAAAATAATTGCCAATATTAAACAAAATAATTCATAAAATAGATACTACTTCAAATATTAGATATTTTAATATTAGATCATTTTTATTTATTATAGAAGGTTATTTAAAATCAATTTTTGAGTTGTTATAATAAAAAAAATATAATCATCTAAAAGTGGTCTGTGACTATTTATGAAATCAAAATTTTTAAAAAACTATGTGGGTGGCAAAATGCATGGGATGGGTCAGACTTGGCCTAGTTTTGCATATTTCAGCAAGGTTTGGTTCCATCCCAGGTCGGGCTTTGGGGTTCGGGCCTTAAGGGCCCAGATTTATATTTAAAGTTACGTTAAAATTTTTTATTAATGAACATTGACAGATGACCATGCCTTTCACGCACAAGTGAAGGCTGATGCAGGGGTTCATGACGAGATGAACATGGACTTAATATGCAGTTACATTCGTCGGAAGATCCTCGACCAGATGGCCTTCCTTCTGCAGTCTTTTTACAAAATCATTGACTCTGTCGCGATCAATTGGTGCCAATCAAAAGGGCGTTTAATCAAACATTGACTCTGCATTGGTCAATTGTAGATATATCTGGTAGTTGGAGCAAAATATGCCAATCAAAGAAGAGTATGGGGTTGTACGCTACACTTGCTTCAACCAATCAACGTTGGCTTGCTAAGGTGGAGGATTTTGCAAATTGGGAACTCACTAGTTGCTAAAGTCTATGAAGGCTAGGCAAGCATGTAGATTTTCTTGCAAAATTGGGAAGTAAACCTTCTTCTATTTGGAGTATGCATTTATAAGTTACGGACGGTCAATATTTAATTATTTCTTAAAAAAAATTATTCAATTTTTCTTTTTTTAATATAATCAATGCTAAATATTTAAAATAAAAAATAGCATTTAATGATATTTATTTCTCTGTCATTGAATTAAATAAAAAATTTAAGTTAAAATAACTTCACCTAAAATTAGGATTTTTGTCCAATGTTTGGGGGCCAATCCAAGTTAAACAAACACAAACTTGAAGAGATTTGAATAATGCTACAGGCAGCTTTGGCTGCTAATTAGTCTCAACATAAATTGTTGCGCTGAAATATATTGATTTGTTTCTTTCTTTTTTCTGCTATACTTTAGGCTTCTGTTTTCTCTTTCAGTTTTTCTTGTACTCCAGCCTTTGCTTAACACCATTCCGACTCCATGCATTTTATTTAGAGTTAAAAAAGCAAACGGATTTTATAACTAAACTAATTGAAATTGAATTAAATAAGTGAATAAATCTTCTCTTGGTTTATAGAGATTACTAAAAATCTTTCCACATTTATTTTTTTCCCTCTTTTTTTTAAACAAAACTTGGGAATCGGGTGTCTTTTCCCCTTTCCATATATATATTTTTAAACTTTCCCCTTCATTTTTTTCAAACTTTCCACATTTATTTTCTTAATTTTATTATTCACCCTTATAGTTTTTAACAATGTAGAAATGTAAAAGATTGATAAACTATAGAGAAACAAAGTTTCTCAGTAATAAAAATATTATTGATAATTCTTAATAAACAAAACTGGAGTTTTGGGCTTTTTTATACTAAATCTAAATATTATGAATTTACCAAAATAGGCAAACACGTAATATTATTTTATAATAAAATTCTTTTAATCTAAATAAGGAAAACAAAATAAATAGCATCTAAAGCCGATATCTAGAAAGACAAAAAAGATTAAAAAAAAATTGAAAGTAATAAGGAAAATAGGAGATTAACTAAAAATGATAAAACAACAAGGATACAAAATTTCTAACTTGACAATAGGGCAAAATAACTCTAACTATTCTGAATTTGGTTTGTTTCGTTGCAAGCTTTTAAATATGTCTAAAATGAATACCTGTAGCCCAAGTTACAAGTCCTAGAAGTTAATTACTCATCCTTCGCAACCATCCTACATTAGTTTTTATCTTCCACACTTTCATCAAGTCATGACCTTAAATTTTAACAACCACAACAATAATAATAAATGTGGTTATCTTGTAGTTGTTGTGAGTCTTCAGAGAAAAATTTAGCATGTAGTGTTTACAAAATATTATTTATGAAATTATGAAAGATGAAAAAAGGTTGAATTTGATTAAAAGTGTCAATCTCAGCTCTTAAGGGTCTGGTCAAATAGTTTTCAAATATTTTTATTTGAGTAACCAACCGAATTCAAAAAATTAATTTAGGCTTTGTCCATCCCCCAGTAGCAAAGCCACTAACGCACAAGCAGGGCTAGTTGTCCCTGCTTAGTCAAGAAATTTCAAAAGACATGTTTTCTAGCTCAATTAAATTATAAATTTGCCCCTATTAGACCAGTTAAATACAATGAATTTAGGTTCAAAATGTATTAAAAAATCAAGTTAAATTTTTATTTTTAAATTTTGGTATTTTATATGCTTTATTCGTTGTTTGTGTATATCGGTTATAAATTAAAAAAAAAATTCAAAAAGAGAAGTCACAGTCTCCTTTGTTTTCATGTTTCTTGCAAGCACTCCCCAGGCCTCTTCAACTAATGATGGGATGGTACAGTTCATGGGCTGGGTCAGATTCGGCATGGGTTTGCACTTTTGTGTAAGGTTTGGTCTCGGGCCAAACCTTTTTGTTCGACCTTTAAGGGCTCAGAATTATATTTATGGTAGTAGGTCTTTTTACACCCTCAAAACTCCTCATAAAACTTCTTTTTAATTGAAATTACTTAACCAAATTCAATTTAATTCATTTCTTAGTTTTTAAATAGAAATTCAGTTAACACTTAAATAAATTATTCTTTTAAAACATATTATACACCCACTCTATTTCACAATTTATATTTATAGTTTAATTTTAATAAAAATATTTTTATAGAAAATTATAGGAGTCTAAATTTATGAAAATATAAACAAGAGGAAAATAATTTAAGATTTTAATATTTGTATGTATTTTATAAATAAAAATTTTAATATATATGTTTTAAGATAAAAAATTTTTATGAAAAGATGATTAATTTTAATATATGGGCTTGTATTTTATAAATTAAATTGAGGGTATTTGAGGAAATAAAATTAAAAAGGACCATGATAAGAATTTAGAGGGTTTTAAAAGCATATTTGAATATAGTGGTGAGAAAAGCATATTTAGATACGCTGCTCAATTGATCTGTAGTCAACTATTCATAATCTTCTACAACATGTGCATGCACAACAATATAGACTAAGATTTAATTAGTTTTATATTCTTATCTAATAACTACTAACTATATCTTTATGAAAGAATAGTAACAACTTAGATCAGCACTGAATTCAAATTTGTTGAAAGCTCAACTCTATTTAAAATAAAATTATGTTAAATTTTTTATCAATAAATATTGACAAGAGATGACCGTGCCACCATGCCCTTCACGCACAAGAGAAGGCTAATATGAGGAACATGGATTTGAATATCTTTTATAAGTGAAGAGACAAAGACGACTACTATATATGCAGTTACATTGGTCGAAATATCCTCGACCAGATGGCCTTCCCGCTGCCATCTTTTTCCAAAATCATTGACTCTGTTGTGATCAATTGGTGCCAATCAGAAGAGCGTTTAATCAGACATTGACTCTGCATTGGTCAATTGTAGATATATCTGGGTGGTTGGAGCAAAATGCGCCAATCAAAGAGGAGTATGGCTTTGTAGGCCATACTTGGCTTCAACCAATCAATGTTGGCTTGCTAAGGTGCAGAATTTTGCAATTTGGGAACTCACTAGTTGCTGAAGTCTATGAAGACTAGATAAGCATGTAGACTTTCCGGCAAAATTGGGAAGCAAACCTTCTTCTATTTGGAGTATGCTTTTACAAGTTATGGAGAGTCAAGATTTAATTATTTCTTAAAAAGATTATTCTTTTTTTTTTTAATTTAATCAATGCTAAATATTTAAAATAAAAAAAAATAACATTTAACGATATTTATTTCTGTCATTGAATGGCATAAAATTAGTAGTATAGAATTTGTGTTAAAATTTTAGGTAAAAAAATTTAAGTTAAAATAACCTCACTTGAATTTTGGACTTTTGATCAATGTTGGGGCCAATTAAATTTAAACAAACACAAACTTCAAGAGATTTGAATACTGCTACGTATTTGGGCAGCTTTGGCTGTTAGTTTTAGTCTCAACACAAATTATTACACTGAAATAAGTTGATTTGTTCCTTCCTTGTTTCTGCTTTAGTTTAGGCTTTTGTTTTCTCTTATAGTTTTTCTTGTACTCCAGCCTTTGCTTAATATCATTCTGACTCTTGACTCTTTGTAATTTTATGTAGCGGTAAGGTTGATCATGTCCTTATTTGATTATTTTTTTCGTTAATAAGTCTTCTCTCTTTTTGTAGAGGTTACTGAAAGTAACAATACAAGTTGGAATAAAATAATTAGTAAGCCGAAGATGCCAGCTACCAAACTAAGGCATACATTATAACACAATGACATAATATTAGAAAACGGGGCTTGATTCTTCAGTATGCCCCACTTTATTCCCAAAAACAAAGAATCTTAATTCACCTTACTTTAAATATATAACACAATGATTACAATAAGCAGAGCACGACGAAGTTTCCAAAACAAATGCCACTATTCATATATCTGTTACACGAATCCGAAACTTTCTTTGCTGCCTTGCCTTCGTTTTCATCGTAGAAAATGGATAAGGATGTATTCAACATAATTCAACTGCAAATACAACAACATATTTATGTTAAAAGTTAAGTCACTAATTAAAGAAGTAGCTAAATTATGAAGATTGATTGGATTTAACCCAGTAATCACAATTAAGGGAGAGTAATCGATTACTTGCCTTCCAAATCCACATGTAAAAACCAAATGTTGAGTGAAAATTGTCAAGATCAACTTTTTTAGATTGAAGCCACAAAATCAAAGCGAGTATGCCGTGGCCAATTACCTGTAGGAAATTGAAAAAAAATAATCATTAATTAGTTATAAGTGATCGATTACTCAACATTTGGTTTATTTAATCTGTAAAAAAATAAAAAATATTTATTTAATTAAAAAATTAAACTTGTAAATATGGCATTAATACTTATTAATAACTAAATAAGTTAAAATAATTATTGTGATTATTTAGTCAAAATAATGTTTTTATTAATAGTTATTGTTAATAATGTATTATTAATTAATTATTTATTATTATAATAAATGAATTAATAATAATATAAAATAAAAAGTAAATTAAAATATTAATTAATAGTATATGAATTAATTGATGATAATATACGAATTATATTATATTAAATTATTATAATAGTAAATTAATTAAAAATAACATATAATTATTGTATTAGTTAGTAAAAACTATAATTATAAATAGTATCATTAATAATGTTTTAATATAATAAAAATAATAATTATATTAATTAATAAATTAATTAATTATAATAATAAAAATATATTAATTATTGTGATTTTTATTATTGTTAATAATAAATATAATAATTAATGGTAATTTTTTATTTAATAAATGAATTAATTATAATAATAGTAATATATTAATTATTGTGAAAATCTTTAAATGTATTTTTTATATATTAATTAATAGTTTTATTCAAATAATTAATTTATTTAAATTTTATTTAATTTTGAATTTAAATAGAATTTTATCGATCCGTTAAATTATTAATATATTAATTAGTTATAATAATTATATTAATTAATTAACTATAATAATATTATATTAATTATAATAATAATATATTAATTATTGTGATTATTTATTCAAAAATTATAATTATTGATAATAATGTATCAATATATTAATTAATGAAATTAATAAATTTATTACAAATGAGATGACAAAATAGCTTTGGGGAGGGGTAAAATGGGAATTTCACAAAACATGATTCCCACCTCCTCCCATGAATCAATCTCCCATTCCTCATTCCCAATAGTGATTCCCAATTCGTAAAATCTAATTTACGAACACACTTAATCATCACATTCACGTTCACACAAAATATACCAGGCTCTATTTCTTACCGAGACAATCTTGTTTATCATGAATGATAAGGAAACACCGGATATCATGGCACCTCCGTAGGCCACTAACATCATGTTAACACAAAGCGGCAGCACCTTTTTCAGAAAAAGAGAAAGAGATTTGTAAGCCAATTATTATTATTGTACTATGATTTATGAATATTATTTCATTCTCTTTGATGTTGATGGGAAAAAATTAATGAGCTACCGACTTTTTCCTTCCCCAACAGAACACAAAGCGTCTTTATGCCGAACTTTTTGTCGCCTTCCACGTCTGGCAAATCGTGTTAATAAATCACATAAAGAAGTAAACTAGTCACCATTCCATTATTTATTAATATTTATTAATGAGAATTGACACACTTACAAAGTTGGCATACAAAAGCTGAAATTATTACCTTCAGAAGTCCGTTTACGAATGCGAAGATGGACATGATAGCGACCGTAGAAATTAATGGCCTTGTAAGCACGCAAGGTCTACCAAGCACGTATTGCTGTGTACATAAATCAAAAGTAAACCACTTGATAAAAAATTACAAGACCAAAATGAAGAGGAAAACAAAATTATAACGTGGGAGCTAAATAATTATTTATAAGACGACGAAATCATACACACACGCGCACACAAATGCCTGCATGTGCATACAGAACGGTAATTGAAGTGTAAATCCCATCAGAATCACGAGAGCGAGTGGAGCCATAAATGGTTTTGACTTCCATCTGAGAAAAGAAAGCCGCGGCCAAGATTAAGAACAATCATTTAGAGACTATTAAGTTTGGTGTACTTACAGGCATATTAAGGAATGGAGAAAATTCAAGTCAGTTTTCTTATCTTATTTTTTGAGGATTCTAACTCTAGTAGTTAATAAAAAAACTGTTTAAAAATCATTTAGTCAACTCCTGAGAGCATATTAAACTATATTACGACATGCAATTGAAGCACTTACTGGAAGAGAATAAGCGCATCCACATAGAAAACACAAGATTTGGATCAAGAGAAGTGGTGGAGACCCCGACATAATTGCCAAAGTGTAGCTGTGAAAAGTTGAGATTATTTAATGAATTAAAAAAGGTTACAAAATAAATAGACTTTATTTATTGGAGAATTGTAAAAAGACATGTCAACAATATTCTAGACGTGTTTTTCTTTTTTAATTTTTCAAAAACCTCTCTTTAAGAGATGTCAACAGTTTTTTTTTTTTTAACACTGATATATAAATTACCGTTAGAAACAATAGTTATATTTATAAAAAAAAATTATTGGGTACACTTTTTTTCTACGTGTCATTTGTGAAACACAATATAGAGTTATCAGTTAATAAATTCATCCCTAACGTTTGCTAACTCCTGCTCAAGTTGCACTACCTTAGAGTCAGATAAGGCAATCTTCTCCTTGAGCTCCAGGATGGTAAAATGAAGTTTAGTTGATTGCTCTTTTTCTCGCTCAAGCTCCTTCTTTAAGCTCTTGTTCTCCTCCATAAGGTTTTTGTCATAATTGGCAACCTTGGATTTATAAACGGAGAAGGCAACAAAAAGCTCATAAGCACTCCGTTGGATGGCGTTAAACAGCTCACACAAATTTCAGTCATTCTTCACGTGCTTTGCTAGATCTTTCTAAAAAGCGCCAGGGGGTTAGCCTCCTTGCTATGCCGAGTAAATTTTAATAGAGTCCTTGCAGAGGTGGGAGCGGAAGGGGCTTATGCCGAAGACCTATTAATGAAACTCTCACTCTCCGCAGCAGGAAGACTGAGCATTTGTAAAAAAGAAGCGTCCTTGGTAACACCAAGTCTTTTGGGAGGAGCTAATGAATTGCTCAGTGTGCTGTCGGTATGATTATATTTTTTCATCCTGTCAAGAATACTTCTCATCGCTTCTACTTTAGATACTAGGTGAGACTTGACTAAGTTGGTGGCAGATAATAAATCTCTGTATGAGCTCGCATTGACCAAAGCCGACTTAACTCGCAACTTGGCTTTCTTCTTTAAATCATAAACCACGTTCTAAGAAACTGAAATACAAAACGGTAAGTAAACAAGACAGTGAAGAGCTATGAAGCAAAAATACAGTGGATAGCAAATAAGGTGGGGATGAGAATATCTCCTCTGGGTGTAGAGTTACCTAACCCCAATTACCCTCGACAAAGAAGAACTTGCTCTTTCAATTACCTTCAGAGGTGTGGAGGTTTACTATGGGTTTTCTCTTCTTTAAGCTGCTTATAAAGTAGTACCAGCAAGCATCCTTTAGGCTGCTTCTTAGGTGGTACAGATTCTTTATCTCCCCATAATAGGCTTGCCCATTTCACACCTCTGATACAACACATATAGAGATTGAGTTGGGTTCAACCTCTCTAGTATCTTAGCAAAATAGGGTTGTAATGGTAACCTAACACCGAACTTCAAACACTCTAAGTACAAGGTTACATATCCTTTTGGGGGTCGGCTCGGGGTGTTGACTTTACCAGTTATTCTTAGCTCGATATCATCAGGGATACTATGCAACGCCCTAAGCCTATCTAAGTCTTCGTAGTAGGTTTCGCAATCCATGAAATCAATAAGGTAACACTCAGCCTCTACTCTATAGCTCCTCTTGGGTTTTTTCGCTAATTGAGAGTCCTTTAGGGAACTCTCTTCACCACTCTCATGCCCACCAACTCTCCCTGCTACACTAACACCAGGGAACTCGCTGGAGCTTGTTTCCTCCTCTCCATCTCGTTTATGGGATTCATCTTCTTCAAATGAGAAAGAAACCTCCGGGGACATCCTTTTAGTGTTATCTTTAATCCTAGATGGATTGACCTCCTCCAAAGGGATTTGATGGTTAGAATCTAACTTCTTAGACAGGACGGGCAAAACACCCAATGCATCCCCACTATCAATATCTATCACTGTATCCTTTTCCTTAGACATTGTAGCAAAAACCAAAAATCCAAGAAAAGATATCGACATGGAAATGACTATGCAAGATCAATGCAATGAGAAATTCATGAAGAAATACCTGAAAGGATTTGGAGTCAGAAGGACCAGTATCGTAATTGTAGCAATAGGGAAGAATATTCTTGTTTGAGAATGAAAGTTGGGATTCAGAAAGAGAAAGAAGAGGCAAATTAGGGATTTATAGAGAGAAAGGGGAAACGTTAGGGGTGATGTCACGATGATTTGAAACGATGTGCTTAGGGAATCCAAAAACTGTAAGTTCAAATACTTGGTCGAGATATAGCCACGTCACACGCAGTTAAGGTGAGGAGAGGGACGATTAGTTCATTGGAAGATCTTAAAATAAAAAGCCAGCCCCTCCTGATCAAATTTATAGTTTCTAATCTTATTTCATTTCACTCCAAACACTAGAAAATGGAAACTGGTGTTTGGGTTAAAAAGACACCACTACCAAATGTCAGCATGATGAGACCTGCTCTCTTTAGTTCGAATCCGAGTCGGATGATGGTTGGTCGAATGCACAAAGTTGATCAAAATCCTACAAGGAGATCAGAACCAGGTCGATTAGTCTCGAGACATCGACTTGATTAACTCCTCCCATAAATTCAGCCATATCGTACATACACAACCAAGTATTGTAACTGCAACTCATTAATTATTTTGTACTAGGCATATTAACTCCTGGTCCAAGCGGCACATTCAACTCGGTAACAGTCATACATTGAAGATAGTGCGATAATTTTAGGTGTTTATAAAAGTCCACGAAAATCTAAAGAGGAGGAAATTTTTAGGAAATTGGAGAACTTTTTCCTTAAAATTTTACTTTCTTGCCAGAAAAAAATATCTTTTACTTTTAAATAAGGATAATTAAGCCATAGAAATTAGTGGCCCATGTTTTTCCTAAACCCAAAAGTTGACTTAAGAGTCGTAGGGCTTTCATCGAAAAAATATATGGCACCCCTGATAATTATCTGTGATTGTAAGAAATAACAAAACAGAACGGGCGTAATCAATGACATCCACTCAGTCAAGGCAGCATCGAACAGTTCCTATCGAAATGATTGCATAATATAAGTAGTTGAAACTTTTTGTCAAAGTTTAAAGGAAAAACTCACTCACATGCCAAAAATTTTCTTGGATGATCATTTAAATTCTCATAAATTTTAAAATTGATCGTGCAGTCTTCTTTTTTTTTAACTATTATACTCTTTGGTTATAATCAATAAACTTTTATAAAAAATACAAATAAAATAGTAAGATAAAAATAATAAGTAAAATAACAAATAAATACAAATAAATCTTTTTCTCTTTATTAATAAATCTAAGACGTCAATATGAAGTTTAAACCAAATATGGCAATAATTATAATATATAACTCGAGGAGACTTCCACGTATCCTTTTACATGTGTCATCTGGATAAGGATTTTAAATACGGCATAAACTCTGAAAACTCGCGGAGAATTAAAGGGCCCGGCCTCTGCCCACAAGGCATGTAGTTTTCAAGCATAGAAAGCAAACTAGAAGATCTTTCTCTTCCTTTAACTCTTTTTGCTTTAGTTGTAATCAACCCCGACACCCTTACAATTTTCTTGTTTCGCAAATCAAAGCACCTAAATTTAGCAGTCATATAGCACTATCTCAAGGAGCTTTCCTAGCCTAATCACATCACTGAAACAAATTTTGGTATCGACGGTAAGATAAAAATAATAAATAAGATAACATATAAATACTAAAAAATCTATTTCTTTGTATTGATAAATCTTCACCTGTTTTGTGGAGATTAATTAAAAATTAATAATTAAAGCTATATAATAAAATATTATCTAAAGGTGCCATGTTATGGCATATATTAAAATTTTAAAAAATTGGGTACTTTTCATTACAGCTCACTTTATCCCAAATTAAAAAGAAAAAACTTAATTCACTCATTCAACTGAGGGCTAGTTGAAAATACAACATCATAACAAAACAGTTATTGTAAGCAGGAAACGAAGATGCCAAAAACAATGCAACCTTAATTTCTTTCCTTCTTATCGTAGAAAATGGATAAGGATGTATTCAACATAAGTTAACTGCAAATGAACAACATATTTATGTTAGAAGTTAAATCGCTAATTAAGGAAGTAATTAAGTTATGGAAATTGATTAATTGATTTAACTCAGTAATCACAAGTAAAGGAGAGTAATCGATCACTTGCCTTCCAAATTAACATGTAAAAACCAAATGTTGATTCAAAACTGTCGAGATCAACTTTTTTAGATTGGATCCACAAAATCAAAGCCAGCATGCTGTGGCCAATTATCTGCAAGAAATTAAACGAAAAATCATTAATAATAATTTTTAAGTGACCAAGGACATCAACACATTCATGAAAAATATACAGGGCTAAATTTCTTACGGTGACAAGCTTGTTTATCATAAAAGATGAGGAAGCCCCAGCTATTACCGCACATCCGTAGCCCGCTAACATTATATTGACGCAAAGTGGAAGCACCTTTTCAGAGAAAGGAAAATATAATAATTTGTAAGACAATTATTACTTTACTATGATTTATTTATTTATTTATTTCTCTTTGAATTGATGTGAATAAATTAAATATTACATCATAATTATGATCTACTGACTTTTTCTTTCCCTAAGAGGACACACAACGTATTCATGCCAAACTTTTTATCGCCTTCCACGTCCGGCAGATCCTATTAAAAGAATCACATAAAAAAGGTGAAATAGGAATCATTTATTTTCTATTAATCAGAATTGATACACTTATAAAATTGGAATATGAAGTTAAAATTATTACCTTCAGAAGTCCGTTTACGAATGCGAAGATGGACAAGATAGCTACCGTGAAAATTACTGGTTTTGTAATTACGAAAGGTCTACCAAGCACGTATTGCTGTATATATGAATCAAAATTAAACTACTTCACAAAAATTACAAAAATTAAAAGAGAAAGACAAAATTATAACATGGGATCTATTTGATCATTATCTCCAAGATGAATCAATTGTATATATACCTGCATGTGCATGCAAAAAGGTAATCCTGTAAGTCCCATCAGAATCACGAGAGTGAGTGGAGCCATATATGTGTGTGACTTCCATCTAAGAAAGGGAACCTGCAATCATGATTAATAATAATCAATTAAACTATTAATTTAGATTGGATGATATTATGTTTTGTAAAGTATTTTTTCTTCAATTAAAGGTAGCAGATACAAAATTTAGATTAATTTTTTAATCCCTATTTCTCTAATATTGGAAATCAAGTGAATTGTAAAAAAACTGCTTGAAAATTCCTCTGCCAAACCCTTTTGGGGCAATATAATGTTTATTAAATTACGTTACAGCAGCATGCAACTGGGGCACTTACCGGCAGGGAATAAGCGCATGCGCATAGAAAACGCAAGATTAGGATCGAGAGAAGTGGTGGAGATCCAGACATAATTCCCAAAGTAAAACTCTGAAAAATTGGGATCAGTAAATGAATATAAAATGATCACAAATTAAAAAGAATAAAATTGATTTATTAGATTATTGCAAAACGTTTTGCAGTCAGCTGCTTACCAAGATTGCACTACCTATACAAATTGCCATTGCAGTTCCCATTGACAAGTCCCCGGAAGCAAGGGGGAGATACGGCTTGTTAATCTTTAACAACGTTAAGTTTATTTATTAGCAAAATTAAACAAACAAATAGGTAAAGAATATCAAGCGTCAAAGGAGCATATATATAATATCTCAACATACACATATATGGAGTCATGGTCGGACAGGATTGTTCGGATTTTATAAAATTCGAATTTAAACTAGAATCAAACAATATACACAACTCTAATTTTAGTTTAAATTTAGAAAATCCAGACGTCTGGACCTGAGCATCATTTATATTTATATATACCTTGTCTATTTCAACATCAAAAATCTGGTTTAAGGCCGTCAGAAAAGTGTTCATCAGTAATGTGGGGACTATGACCTGAAATATATCAAGATGAATCAATGTTATTCAAACAATCATTTCTGAATACGTAGTTGTAACTTTTAATTAGTTCTCTATTAGTACGTAATAAACAATATTTACCTTCAATATTTCGATGAAAAATCTTGGAGTCAAATCAGCAGGGCTTTGTACTGTAAGTAAAGAAATTGATACAATCCCAACAACCTGCAAAAACAAAACTCCGATCTCATTTCTGTGAACCTAGAAAGGATTAAAAGAAAAAAGAAAATGAAAAAACTTCATATCACTATTTGTTCTGTATAAGAAGCAACTCACAATGTTAACCCAAGTGTATGAGCGAACTAAATGGTTGATTGCAATGAGCTTCTTCTTGAAAACTTCCAGAAAGCTTGGAGCTGCAGGTGCTGTATTATCATCCTCGGATTGTAATGCATCACCATTTTGCAACGCCAAAGGAACGAGCTGTTTGTTCAATGGTTTCTGATGATTTCTATTGCTAATCGTACCCTCATTATTGAGTGCAATTTTGTTTTGACTTGGTAAATGAAATGATCTTTGGGAGGAGCATTTGATTGATGGGGACTTATTGCTCGGACTTGTGTTTGCGACGACGCCGTGTCTTTGCGTCAACGGCGGTGCAATTGTTTTAAAGCAACCTGAAGATGATTAGTGTTCATAAAATTTATTGAAGAAGAAGACCAGTGATGGCACTTGGGGTTACAAAGAGACTCACCAGGCTTTTGCGAAGGATTAAATTTTGGAGAGAAGTTTAAACGCTGCATTTGAAGCATGATTGATGACTTTGCTCTGTTTCTTCCCCCAAGGCCTGACTCTCTGTAAATTTGCTCTGGTTTTTTTGGATGGAAAGTCTTTGAAAAAATACCCATTTATGACGCTCTGCCGGCGACATTTGGCTCTATTATTATATTTCCTAAAATAAAGTGCGTTAGATTCTGAACCCTAATATGATTGAATTGAAATACATTTATATTTATATTTATATTATATTTACTTATTAAAACGAGAGTGAAGATTATGAATTTTTATCACTCTAATGTTTATTTATAAATTTTAAAGGAGGAGCGGGAATCCTAATCCGTGGGCCCATACTATTTTTTGGAGTGGGAATGGAGGTAGAAATCCACTCCCCCTTCTTTTTTTATTCTTATTTTATTTAAATGAAATATAATTATATTTAATAAAATAAATAATATCACATTTATTTAAATAATTTTATATTATTTATAAATTACATTTATTAAAAATAATAATATTAAACTTATTTAAATATAATATTATTATATTTCATTAAAAATAATAATAGTATATTCATAAAGAATTAATAATATTGTTGTATACTATTTTTATTTGAAAATATAATATTATTATATTTATTTAAAAATAATAGTATTATATTTATTTAATATTAGTTATTGATAATTATAAATATTTTATTCTAAAAAATAATTTTGTACTATATTATTAAAAATAATGTTTCATTTGTGTTACTCTTATCAATAATTTTTTATTTACATAATTAAAATTAAAATTAATAAAAAATAATAATTTACATAATTAGGAATATTAATAATTATTATTAATTTACAAATACAATAAAATAAATATTTTATTTTTCAACTATATTTTTTATTAATTTTGTAATTAAAAACTACAATTATTTAAATAAATATAAAACTGTAATTTAAAACCATTTACCCTTAATTTAAGACAATGTAAACACATAAATTGGATTCTAATTTTAATTTCATACATAAATATTTTAGTAAGACATTTTTTCTAGGACCAGTTAAATACGTTGAATTTAGGTTCAAAACATATTAAAACAATTTCAATTTCAAATTTATTTAAAAAAAAATTGCATAAATATTTGCACACACATATAAATATGAATACAAATAAAAATTTTGATATTTTTTTTTATATTTTCTTCATTATTTGTATATGTCGGTCATAAATTTTACCCCAACTAATTTGATTTTCTAATTATGCCACAGCCCATTCCTCTACATTTTTAGAAAAAAAAATTAAATGAGAAATCTCAATCTTCTTTATTTTCTTGACTCTTGTTTCTTGCATGCGTTCCCCAAACCTCGTCAAGTAAGATGTGAGGAGACTTGGAGAGTTAAACACACAAACCTACACACTTGTGGAACCTGGGGATGCCAAAATGCATGAGATGGGTCAGACTCGGCCTCGTTTTGCATATTTCGGCATGGTTTGGTCCCATCCCAGGTCAGGCTTTTTGGTTCGGGCCTTAAGGGCCCAGATTTATATTTAATTTATATTAAATATTTTTATTAATGAACATTAACTGGAGATGACCATGCCTTTCACGCACAAGTGAAGGCCAATATGGGGGGCCCATGAGGAGATGAACATGGATTTGAAATTTTGAATATCTTTCGTAAGTGAAGAGATAAAGACAACTGCAATATATGCAGTTACATTCGTCGAAAGATCCACGACCAGATGGCCTTCCTGCTGTGGTCTTTTTTCCAAAATCATTGAATCTGCTGTGATCAATTGGTGCCATTCGAAAGAGCGTTTAATCAAACATTGACTCGGTATTGGTCAACTGTAGATATATCTAGGTAGTTGGAGCAAAATGTGCCAATCAAAGAAGAGTATGGGGTTGTAGGCTGTACTTGCTTTGCTTCAACCAATCAATGTTATGGATAGTTAAGATTTAATTATTCCTTAAAAAAATTATTCTGGTTTTTTTTTTAAAATTTAATTGATGTTAAATATTTAAAATAAAAAAAATGGCATTCAATCATATTCATTTATTTATCATTGAATTGCATGAAATTGGTAGTACAAAATTTGTGTTAAAATTTTAAATAAAAAAAATTAAGTTAAACTAACCTCACTTGAAATTTGGACTTTTGTTCAATGATTGGGCCAATTAAATTTAAATAAACACAAACTTCAAGAGATTTGGCTGTTGCTTTTAGTCTCCACACAAATTATTACACTGAAATAAGTTGACTTGTTCCCTTCCTATTTCTGCTTTAGTTTAGGCTTCTGTTTTGTCTTCTAGTTTTTCTTGTACTCCAGCCTTTGCTTAATATCATTTTATTTAGGGGTAAGGTTGATCATGTCCTTATTTGTTTATTTTTTTAGTTAATAAGTCTTCTCTCTTTTTGTAGATCGAGGTTAATGAAAGTAACAATACAAGAAAGGGCCAGTTTTAAATACATAACACAATGATTACAGTAAAGCAGAGCACGACGAAGTTTCCAAAACCGATGCCACTGTCATATCTCTGTTACATGAATCTGAAACTTTCTTTGCTGCCTTGCCTTCGCTTTCATCGTAGAAAATGGATAAGGATGTATCAACATAATTCAACTGCAAATACAACAACATATTTATGTTAGAAGTTAAATCACTAATTAAAGAAGTAACTAAATTATGAAGATTGATTGGATTTAACCCCGTAATCACAATTAAGGGAACTTGCCTTCCAAATCAACATGTAAAAACCAAATGTTGAGTCAAAATTGTCAAGATCAACTTTTTTAGACTGGAGCCACAAAATCAAAGCGAGTACGCCGTGGCCAATTATCTGAAGGAAATTGAAAAAAAAAATCATTAATTAGTTATAAGTGATCAAAGATCATCATCACATTCACATTCAAATGAAATATACAGGGCTCTGTTTCTAAAGTGCGTTAGATTCTAAATCTGTATATGATTGACTTGAAATACATTTATGCTATAAGCTATGTTTACTTACTGAGGCGAGTGTAAGGAGTGTGGTAAATTTATTTTATTTTAATATTTACTTATAAATTTTAAGAGATAATCGAGAATTTCACTATGTAAATCCCACCATTTTTTAGAGTGGGGAGTAGATTTCCACTCTCATGAGAGAGATGAGAGTGGGAATTCACTCCCCCCTTTCTTTTTCAACCTTATTTTAGTTAAATGTAATATAATTATATTTAATAAAATAAATAATATCATATTTATTTAAATAATATTATATTATTTTATAAATTACATTTATTAAAAATAATAAAATTAACTTATTTAAATATAATATTATTATATTTATTTAATATTAGTAATTAATAATTATAAATATTTTATTCTAAAAAAATAATTTTGTACTATATTATTAATAATAATGTTCCATTTGTGTTACTCTTATCAATAATTTTTTATTTACATAATTAAAATTAAAATTAATAAAAAATAATAATTTACATAATTAAGAATATTAATAAGTATTAGTAATTTAAAAATACAATAAAATAAATATTTTATTTTTCAAATATATTTTTAATTAATTTTGTAATTAAAAACTACAATTATTTAAATAAGGGTAAAACTGTAATTTGAAACCATTTACCCCCAATCCAAGATAATGTAAAAACATAAATTGTATTCTAATTTCAATTCCATAAATAAAAATTTATTTAAGACATTTTTTCTAATTCAATTAAATTATAAATTTGCCCCTATGGACCAATTAAATACATTGAATTTAGGTTCAAAACGTTTAAAAAAATTTCAAATTCAAAATTTATTTAAAAAATTACATAAATATTTGCGCGCACATATAAATATGAATACAAATAAAAATTTTGATAGTTTTATATTTTCTTCATTATTTGGATATGTCAGTCATAAATTTATGAAACCAAAACTTTTAAAAACCATGTGGGTGGCTTTTAACCTTCAATTTGTTTTTTTTGCCAAACTTTCAACAATTATTTTTAGGGCCCATCTGTTATTTAATTTTATTATTCGTCCTTGCAATTTTTATCTTCCACACTTTGATGACCTTAAACTTTAACATGTTCAACAACAATAATAAACTTGGTTATTGTCTCGTAACTATAGTGAGTTTTCGGAGAAAAATTTAGCATCATAGTGTTTGCAAAATATTATTTATAAAAGTTATGAAAGATGGGGGGAGAAAACATAAATTGGATTAAAAGTGTCAATCTTTGCATCCATAGGTTTAGTCAAGTATTTTCAAGCAATTTTATTTAATTGACCAATTAAAATTGAAAAATTGACTGAGGCTTTGTCCACCCCCACTCCCCAATAAAAAAGCTACTAAGGTACAAGCGGGGGCAGCTATCCCCTCTAAGTCCAAAATTTCCATAATACATTTTTTTTCTAGTTGAATAAAATTATAAATTTGCCCCTATTGAACCAATTAAATACATTGAATTTAGGTTCAAAATGAATTAAAAATTTCAAGTTCAAAATTTATTTTTAAAGTCACGTAAATATTTGCACACATATAAATATGAATGCAAATAAAAATTTTGATATTTTGTATATTTTCTTCATTATTTGTATATGTGGGTCATAAATTCTACCCCAACTAATTTGATTTTCTAATTATGTCACAGCCCATTCCACTACATTTTTAGAAAAATTTTAAAAAGAGAATCTCAATCTTCTTTGTGTTCTTGTTTCTTGCAAGCATTCCCCAAACCTCTTCAAGTAATGATGTGAGGAGAGTCGGAGAGTTAAACACAAAAAACATACACACATGTGGAAGCTGGTGAAAGCCAAATGCATGGGCTGCGTCAGACTTGGCCTGGTTTTGCATGTTTCGGAAAGGTTTGGTCCCATCCCTGGTCAGGCTTTTTGATTCGGGCCTTAAGGGACCGGATTTATATTTAAATTATATTAAAATTTTTTATTAATAAACATTGACAAGAGACGACCATGCCTTTCACGCACAAGTGAAGGCTGACAAGTGGGTTCATGAGGAGATGAACATGGACTTAATATGCTTTTCACAAGTGGAGAGAAGTGGGTTCATGAGGAGATGAACATGGACTTAATAGGCTTTTCACAAGTGGAGAGACAAAGACAACTACTATCTATGCAGTCACATTTGTCGAAAGACCCTTGACCGGATGGCCTTGCTGCTGCAGTATTTTTCCAAAATCAATGACTCTGTTGTGACCAATTGGTGACAACCAAAAGAGCGTTTAATCAAACATTGACTCTGTATTGGTCAATTATAGATAAATCTAGGTATCTGGAGCAAGGGAGCCCCTAAGTTACGTTTACCGTAACGTAACTTACTGCCGTTGTCGTTTCTTTGTTTTGTTTTTTCTGTAACATTTCATTCAGGCCCCTTATATTCTACTTTATTTATCATTTATTTATAAATATTATAAAATATTTTAAATTTATTCATAAATTTCTAAATTATCCTCAATTTAATTAAAAAATATAATCATTATTCAATGAATTATAATAATAATAATAATAATAATATAATAATAATAATAATAATAATAATTATTATTATTATATTATTATTATTATTATTCTTATTATTATTATTATTAACAACAACAACAATAAAAGGTATTATTATTATAATTAATACATTAACAATAATTAATAATGATTTTTTAGTTAACAATAATTATTATTAATAATTATGGATTGAATTTAATAATTATGGATTAAAAGATATTATACTTTATTTATAATTTATTTATAAATATTATAAAAAATTTTAAATTTATTCTTAAATATTTAGAATATTAAATTTATTCCTATAATTTTTAAATTCTAAAAAAATCCTTTATTTAATTCAAAAATATAATTATTATTAATGGATTATAATTATAATTATGATTATAAAATATAATTTTAATTTTAATTTTAAATAGATTATTATTATTATTAACAACAATAAAAGGTATTATAATTAATTAATATATTAATAATAATTTATAATAATTTTTTAGCTAAATTGTTAACAATAATAATAATAATTATTAATTAATTTTTTAATAATAATAATAATCACTATAATTAAAATATAAAATAATAATCTAAATATACTTATATTCAAATCCAATCCATTTGAATTAAATTTTGATACAACACTTCAAATCAAATCCATAATAGGACAATAATTAATAATAATTTTTAATTAAATTATTAACAATAATAATTATTTTTATTTATTTAGGGACAAGGAAACGGAGGATGAAGCCAATAAAGATGGAGAAAACGAAGAGGAGTACCTTGGCTCCTTGTGGTGGAGGTGGTGACGGTAAATTTGTTGGGGTATTATTAATGCGGTGTTATGTTGAGAAGAAGAGTGAATGGATTTGATGACAGGGAGTTTAGAGAGTGAGAGTAATCTTGATCGGAAGGTGGAGGAAGAAAAAGATGGTGATGGAAAAATAGAGAGTGTGGATTTGGAGATATGTTTATAATTAATTAATATATTAATAATAATTAATAATAATTTTTTAGTTAAATTGTTAATAATTATTATTAATTATTATTAATGTATTAATTAATAATAATAATAATTATTAACTAAAAAATTATTATTAATTATTATTAATGTATTAATTATAATAATAATAATAATACCTTTTATTGTTGTTGTTAATAATAATAATAATAATTCATTTAATAATTATTATATTTTTTAATTAAATAGAGGATATTTTAAAATTTTAAAAATTATAAGAATAAACTTAATAATTTAGAGATTTATGAATAAATTTAAAATATTTTATAATATTTATAAATAAATAATAAATAAAGTAGAATATAAGGAACCTTAATGAAGTTTTACAGAAAAAACAAAACAAAGAAACGACAACAGCTGTAAGTTACGGTAAACGTAACTTAGGGGCTCCCCTGGAGCAAAAGGTGCCAATCAAAGAAGAGTATGGGGTTGTAGGCTGTACTTGCTTCGACCAATCAATGTTGGCTTGCTAAGGCGGAGAATTTCGCAATTTGGGAACTCACTAGTTGCTAAAGTCTGTGGAGGCAAGGTCAGCATGTAGATTTTCTTGCAAAATTGGGAAGCTAACCTTCTTCTATTTGGAGTAAGCATTCATAAGTTATGGATCGTCAAGATTTAATTATTCGTTAAAAAAATTACTCTGGTTTTTTTTTTTAATTTAATCGATGTTAAATATTTAAAATTAAAAAAATACCATTTAATGATATTCATTTGTTTATCATTAAATTGCATGAAATCAGTGGTGCAGATTTTGCATTAAAATTTTAAGTAAAAAAAATTAAGTTAAAATAACCTCACTTGAAATTTGGACTTTTGTTCAATGCTGGGGCCAATTAAATTTAAATAAACACAAACTTCAAGATATTTGAATAATGCTAGGTATTTGGGCAATTTTGGCTGTTACTTTTAGTCTCAACACAAATTATTACGCTGAAATAAGTTGATTTGTTCCTTTCTTGTTTTTGCTTTAGTTTACGCTTCTGTTTTCTCTTCTAGTTTCTCTTGTACTCCAGCCTTTGCTTAATATCATTCTAACTCTTGACTCTTTGTAATTTTATGTAGGGGTAAGGTTGATCATGTCCTTGTGTGTTTATTTTTTTCGTTAATAAGTCTTCTCTCTCTTTGTAGAGGTTAATGAAAGTAACAATACAAGTTGGAATAAAATAATTAGTAAACCACAGATACCAGCTGCCAAATTAAGGCATATATTATAATATTAGAAAACTGGGCTTGACTCTTTAGTATGCCTCACTTTATTCCCAAAAGAAAAAAAATCTTAATTCACCTTACTCCGCATAAAAGAAAGGGCCAGTTTTAAATACATAACACAATGATTACAGTAAAGCAGAGCATGACGAAGTTTCCAAAACCGATGCCACTATCATATATCTGTTACACGAATCCGAAACTTTCTTTGCCTTCGTTTTCATCGTAGAAAATGGATAAGGATGTATTCAACATAATTCAACTGCAAATACAACAACATGTTTATGTTAGAAGTTAAATCACTAATTAAAGAAGTAACTAAATTATGAAGATTGATTGGATTTAACCCCGTAATCACAATTAAAGGAAATTATCGATCACTTGCCTTCCAAATCAACATGTAAAAACCAAATGTTGAGTCAAAATTGTCAAGATCAACTTTTTTAGACTGGAGCCACAAAATCAAAGCGAGTACGCCGTGGCCAATTATCTGCAGGAAATTGAAAAAAAAAAATCATGAATTAGTTATAAGTGATCAAAGATTATCATCACATTCACATTCAAACGAAATATACAGGGCTCTGTTTCTTACAGAGACAATCTTGTTTATCATGAATGATGAGGAAGCACCGGATATCATGGCACCTCCGTAGGCCACTAACATCATGTTAACACAAAGCGGAAGAACCTTTTTCGGAAAAAGAGAAAAAGAGATTTGTAAGCCGATTATTGTTATTGTACTATGATTTATAAATATTATTTCATTCTCTTTGATGTTGATGGGAATAAATTAACGAGCTACTAACTTTTTCCTTCCCTAGCAGGACACAGAGTGTCTTCATGCCGAACTTTTTGTCGCCTTCGACGTCTGGCAAATCCTGTTAATAAATTCACGTAAAGAGGTAAATTAGTCACCATCCATTATTCATTAATGTTTATTAATGAGAATTGACCCACTTACAAAGTTAGCATATAAAAGCTGAAATTATTACCTTCAGAAGTCCGTTTACGAATGCGAAGATGGACATGATAGCGACCGTAGAAATTAATGGTCTTGTAAGCACGAAAGGTCTACCGAGCACGTATTGCTGTATATACAAATCAAAAGAAAACCACTTCATAAAAAATTACAAAACCAAGATGAAGAGGAAAACAAAATTATCACATGGGAGCTAAATAATTATTTATAAATAATATATATATACCTGCGTGTGCATGCAGAAAGGTAATTGAAGTGTAAATCCCATCAGAATCACGAGAGTGAGCGGAGCCATAAATGTTTTTGACTTCCATCTAAGAAACGGAAGCTGCGGCCAAGATTAAGAACAATCATTTAGAGACCATTCAGTTTGATTTACTTACAGGCATATTAAGGAATGGAGGAAGTTCAAATCAGTTTTTTTATCTTATTTTTTAAGGATTCTAACTACAGTAATTAATTAAAAAAACTGTACAAAAACCACTTAATCAACTCCTAAGAGCATATTAAGCTATGTTACGACATGTAATTGAAGTACTTACTGGGAGAGAATAAGCGCATCCACATAGAAAACACAAGATTTGGATCAAGAGAAGTGGTGGAGACCCCGACATAATCGCCAAAGTGTAGCTCTGAAAAATTGGGATCAATTAATGAATTAAAAAAGGTTAAAAAATAAATAGGCTTTAGTTTATTTATTAGAGGATTGTACAAAAGTTTTGCAGGCAGTTGCTTACCAAGATTGCGCTTCCTATAGAAATCGCAATTGCAGTTCCCATTGATAAGTCGCCGGAAGCAAGAGGGAGATACGGCTTGTTAATCTTTAGCAACGTCAAGTTTATTTATTAGCAAAAACAAACAAATAGACAAAGAATATGGAGCGTCAAAGGAGCATCTATAATATCTCAACATACACATATATGGATTTTATAAAATTCGAATTTAAACTAGAATCAAAGTCGTACAACAATATATACAACTCTAGTTTTAGTTTGAATTTAGAAAATCCAGACGTTAGGACCTGAGCATCATTCATAGATAAATATATATATATATATATATATATATATATATGTATACACAAACCTTGTCTATTTCAACATCGCAAATCTGGTTTAAGGCCGTCAGAAAAGTGTTCATCAGTAATGTGGGAACTATGACCTGAAGTATATATCAAGATGAATCAACGTTATTCAAACAATCATTTCCGAATACGTAGTTGTAACTTTTAATTAGTTCTCTATCAGTACTTAATAAACAATATTTACCTTCAATATTTCCATGAAAAATCTTGGAGTCAAATCAGCAAGACTTTGTACTGGAAGTAAAGAAACTGATACAATCCCAAAAACCTGTAAAAACAAAACTCGGATCTCATTTCTGTGAACCCAGGAAGGATTAAGAGAAAAAAGAAAATGAAAAAAGCTTCATATCATTATTTGTTCTTTATAAGAAGCAACTCACAATGTTAACCCAAGTGTATGAACGAACTAAATGGTTGATTGCAATGAGCTTCTTCTTGAAAACTTCCAAAAAGCTTGGAGCTGCAGCTGCTGTATTACCATCCTCGGATTGTAATGCATAACCATCTTGCAACGCCAAAGGAACGAGCTGTTTGTTCAATGGTTTCTGATGATTTCTATTGCTAATTACACCCTCATTATTGAGTGCAATTTTGTTTTGATTTGGTAAACGAAATGATCTTTGGGAGGAGCATTTGATTGATGGGGACTTGTTGCTGGGACTTGTGTTCGCGACGGCGCCGTGTCTTTGTGTCAATGGCGATGCAATCGTTTTGAAGCAACCTGGAGACGATTAATAATCATAAAAATTATTGAAGAAGAAGACCAGTGATGGCATTTGGGGTACAAAGAGACTTACCAGGCTTTTGCAAAGGATTACATTTTGAAGAGAAGTTTAAACATTGCATTTGAAGCATGATTGATGATTTTGCTCTGTTTCTTCCCCCAAGGCCCGACTCTGTAGATTTGCTCTGGTTTTTTGGGTGGAAAGTCTTTGAAAAATTACCCTTTTATGACGCTCCACGGGCAGCTAGGTATGCCGCATATAATCTTAAATAATTCGCCGCAGCCAAATTTGACTCCATTATTGTATATCGTGTGTAAAAAATGGCGTCAGATTCAGTATCTGGGCGATGACTTGAAATAGTTAACACGTGCGTTTTGGTACCTTCCATGATCTCGGTAGTTTCAGACAATGAAATGACACCAATGCCCCCCTTTGGTTTTGTCAATACTCAATGGTCGCTGCGTTTCCAATTCCATTTGCTTTGCTATTAAATCTAGCAATTCTAGTTTGAAAGACTGTTATACGTTTATACCCTTTGAATTGACTTTTACGATTACTAACAGAACCATTACAAAAAATATTAGGATGAATTTTTTTTTAAAATCAATCTTTTAAAACAAATAAAAGAACTAAATTTTTTAATTTTTGTTGGAGTAATTAAGTTACTTCTTTGAAATAAGCTTATCTTTTAATTTCTTTTAGAGTTTTAAACATTTTGGATAAATTTTGTGATTCTTAAAATATGAGATTACAAATTCAATTTTTGTTAAAAAAAAACTAAAATATTCTAGACATGTGTTTTTCTTTTTTTAATTTTTCAAAAAACTCTCTTTAAGACATGTCAACAGTAATTTTTTTTAACACTGATATATAAATTACTGTTAGAAATAATAGTTATATTTATTAAAAAAAATTATTTGGTACACTTTTTTTCAACGTGTCATTTGTGAAACACAATATAATCAAAGGTGTTGTTGTCTTTATACATCAAAAAAATTATGAAAGGCAATACAATTATTCACTGGTCAAATGTCCAAACTATTGAATTTAGTGTGTGTGTGACGAAATGGGCGCTGAGTGATCACTTACGAAGCATGAAGTGATAAATGATTGGTTGAGGTTCCTGTGGGTGTCATGGAAATTAATCCGTTTATCAAGTTTCTCACCACTGTTTTTTTTTTTTTTAATTAATTTCGGTCCGTTGGGATTTCAGCAAACAAACCTAACGATTCAGCAAACAAATCTGACGAATAGTAGTGTTCCACCGCCAAGTCAAGTAACTTAATTACACACAAATGCCACCTGAATTTTCACTTTGGTAGCGCTTAGGTTTTTTACTTAAAATTTAAACGGATTTGAATTCACCTAAAATTTAAATAAACTTGAATATAAATATCTAAAATAATATATTTATTTTTTAATATTTAAATATAAATAAGATCTTATTTTTTAAATAAAAAATATTTAAATTATAATTATTTATTATTTATGTCATTATAAATCAGAACATAAAAAAAATTAGATTTTATAATTTCAAAAATAAGAATATTTAATATTTATTTCTCAATCAGATATTTTTCATTAAGATAAAAATCATAAAAATTTATTTTTTATTAAATATAAATTTTAACAAATCAAACATAAATTAAATTTTTTTTTTAAATCTAATATTAATAAAATTTTAAACTTTAAATATTTAATAAATAAACCATTAATTTACTCCTCGTTTACAGGGGAAATTGACAAAAATAACCAAAAAAATTTTACAATTTTTAGATTTAGCCTATTGTAATTTTTTCTATCATAAATAGCCAACTACCATGTTATTAGACTAAAGTACCCTCATCACTTTCAACAAATTTTCAAACACATGCCATTCCAGCAAAAATTCCAGCAAAAATTCCAGCAAAATTCAAAGCTCCCAACCCTCAACAATTAACCAAAACTTTCATCACTCTCAACGAACTCAACCACTCTTCATAAATCAACAAATTTCATCAAACAAGCATTGTACAACTGAAGATATACATACTTGAAAAGCTTATTAAGGTTAGTATATGTTCTCACTAATATTTAATTTCAATATATTGAGAGTTGAACAAATAAGTTCGAAATTAAAGTATATTTTGTTAGGGTTGTTATTATTTTTCATTTATGAAAGAATGAGATTTGTTAAAGTTCCAATTTGAGTTGAGAAATGAAAGAAAAAATTAGAAACAATAAAAATTCGAGCAAAAAATAAAGCCCAGAAATTTAGTGAGACAGGCAGTGGGACAGGTGCCTGTCTCACAAAAAATCAGAACTGATTATGTGAGACGGACACCTGTCCCACTGCCTATCTCACTAAATTTGGTGAGACAGGCTGACTGTCTCACTTGTTGAAGACTCCTGTCTCACCAAATTTAGTGAGACAGGCAGTGGGACAGTCCCGCCTCACATAATCGATTCGATTTTTGTGAGACAGCACTGTCCCCACCGCCCCTCACTCACTAAATTTGGTGAGACAGGCTGCCTGTCCATTGTTGAAGATGCCTGTCTCACCAAAGTTAGTGAGACAGGCAGTGGGACAGGTGCCTGTCTCACAAAAAATCAGAATTGATTAGTGGGACAGGCACCTGTCCCACTGCCTGTCTCACTAAACTTAAGAAATTTTCCGAAAGTTATATCTTGGGCTATATGTGTCCGTTTTGAACATACAATATACCGTTTCGAAGCTTGTGACAAGAAGAATGAAATCCTAAATTGTGTACTTCATTCTTTCACTTGGTCAAACTAAAATTTTTACTGAACTTATTAGTTATCATGTAGCATGTAATATAATTTCTTTTGTTTTTTTTATGATTTTTAGGTTTAATGGATTCAGTTGTGCTTCAATTGTGTTACGACGGTTGGTGGGAGACATTCATAGATGGCCGTGTGGAGTACATGAATGGCAAGAATACTGCTTTTTTAGTTCGAAAAGATTGTACATTTGAGCAATTCCTGGCAAGAGTGTATGAAGTTTTGCAAATAAATCCTAATGAATATAGTATGACGATGAAAACAACTTTGAGGTCCAGTAACACAAGCTATCGTGCATGTTCACAACCTATGGACATTTATAATGATGAAATGGTGAAGGTTGTGTTGCACATGGCCGCTGATATGGTTAACTATGGATGCATCCCTATATTTGTCACCACAGCCCATCGAGTTCCGGCCGAAGATCCTGAACCATTTATAGAAACTGAAAGTTCATTTAGAGCAAATGACTCTGTTCCAGAAATTGAAGAAGAGGTGGTACCTCAGCCGATGTCGTTACAGCAACGTTGCTCTCCACTCCATGACAATAATGACACTGTTGATGGTAACGGCATAACGTTAGCAGATGTTGAAGAAGAAGTATTACCATTAACGGCATCGTTGGGGCCACAATACTCTCCATTCCTTAACAATGAATTCCGCAGCCATGATAGTCCTGTTGATGATGACGGCATCGGTCCGTCCGATATTCCTATCAATGATGAGGCTGAGCAGCAGTATGATATTCCTATTAATAACAGAGAGAACGAACATGTTCCTCCAATGCCCCGTTCGAGAAGGAGGACAACAGTTGATCCTCTCGTCAGTCTTGCTCCAGTTCTGCCTTCAAACTTGGTTGCCCCAGATTTAGTTCGAAGCTGTAATTCTGCTGATATTGGTGTTGGTAAATTGTTCACTGAGAAAAAAGAGTTAATACTGGAACTCCGCAAAGTTGCCTTGAGGGATAAATTTGACATCAAGATTGCACGGTCCACAACGACCCGCTTCGAGGCCCATTGTTCTTCGGAATCATGTAAATGGCGTATTCGAGCAACACGAGGTTCAAATGAGCAGAATGTTCCGTGGGTTGTGAAAAGAGTTGACAATGAACACACTTGCTCTAATGAGATAGTGCCTGGTGGTCTCCGTCAAGTCAGGAGTCGAGTTGTTGGTCATCTGATCGCTGATAAATTTATCCAGGATAAACGAATATATACTCCAAATGACATTAGAGCAGACATGCAGCAAGAATACGGTGTCCAGTTAACGTATCAGCAGGCATATCGGGCAAAAGAAGTTGGCCTTGAAATAGTTCGAGGGAACCCTGCAGAATCATATAACCTACTTCCATCGTACTCTTATGTTCTGACCAAAGCGAATGAAGGTACTGTTACTCATCTTGAGCGGGATGGAGATGACAATTTCTTATACTACTTTGTATCGCTTGGATCTTCCATCAAGGGTTTTATGCAGTACATCAGGCCTGTGATTGCTGTAGACGGTACTCATCTAAAGGGGCTATATCGTGGAAGCATGTTCGTCGCAACATGTTTGGACGGTAATAATCAACTGTATCCGTTAGCAATTGGGGTTATGGATTCGGAAAATAATGATGCTTGGGAATGGTTTATGACGAAGTTGCATGAAGTGATTGGCGATAGGTCAGAGTTAGTAATTATCTCTGATCGATGCACTGCCATCAAAAGAGCCGTTCTCAGAGTATTTCACACTGCTGCTCATGGTGTTTGTTTCTACCATGTCAAAGGTAACATTAAGGCAAAATTCAGGATGTCCAAAGCTCTTTGGGATGAATTTGAGCCTGCTTTTATTAATGCAGCAAAAGCATATGGACATGAAGAATTTAAACAACAACTTGAAGGGTTGTGGATGCTCCACTCTGGGGCAGCTGATTACTTGGAGAATAATGTGGGTACGTGTAATTGGGCAAGGTCTGAGTTTGAGGGTAGGAGATACAGTATACTTACTACCAATATCGCGGAGAGTGTGAATTCTTTTATGAGGGAACCTCGAAAATTTCCTGTTACTCATCTTGTCGATCACTTTAGGAAAACATTGCAGCAATGGTTTTATGATAGGAAAATTGTGGCTGAATCAATGGCTACTCGACTAACAACATGGGCGATTTGAGATAATCAGTGAGAGGAGAAATATGGCCGAAAGAATGACTGTTCGTCCTGTGTCTCAGTATCGATTCCATGTTTTGGGTGGTGGTCTAAAGGAAGGGATAGTTGACATACAGAATAAGACTTGCTCCTGTAGAGTTTTCCAACTCGATCAGCTTGTATGTGCACATGCAATTGCTGCTTGTTTGACAGTCCGAGTGGATTACGTAAGTCTTTGTTCTAATTATTACTTTAAAGAATCATTGGTCATGGTATATACATAACCAGTAGAGCCGGTTGGTGACATGGCTGATTGGGACATTCCAGCTGAAATTCATGGAATGAAGGTTCACCCACCGATCGAAACACCACCACCTGGCCGTCGTCGAGAGATCAGAATACCTTCTATCGGTGAGGACGTTGATCGGAGGACTGTGAGATGCAGCAGGTGCAACGAACCAGGCCATAATCGCAAGAGATGCAAGAATCCCATTGCGTCAAATCGAAACTAATTGTATCATTTCGTTTGAAGTATTTATGTTTTTTTAACTTTAATTTTTGGTGTGTTTAACAATTATATGTAATGGAAAGCTTTTTTGTGTACAATGACATATTAATAAATAAAATATAGTGTATTCATACATATGCTTACAATCCAATGTCGTTAAATATATCTACAAAGAATTTTCTTTCTAAAGTATTGGCCGTGGCTACTATCAAAATTAAGTTTGCGGCCAAACATCAAATACAATGTAAACATCAACATAAAAACTCCGCAATCACCAGTTCCAAGCTCTTGTTGTGGCACATCCTTAACAACTCTTACTTTCCAAGGGTTGTCGCCGTAGATCCTGGTCGGATGTTGTAGAATCCAACATCTTCAAGCCATTGAGGAAAGACGACTTTAAGTGGCTTGAATTGACCCAAGTACGTTTTGTCGTTGCGACATGTCGATGTAGTCGTAAATCCGTACCTCTCGTGCAAAGGTCTACTCGAGCTAGTACCCAATGATCACCGCCCAAAATCACGGGGATGAGTATCTGCAAACAAAAAGTCATAAATTAATCTAATGGTACGTCCTAAAATTGTTACCAAACTACAATGCACAGGAATTAGTAGTAAAACGAACCACATCGATGTCCGTGAACTGTTTAGACATGATCTCTTCTCGCCCGTCAATATAGCTGTTAAAGTTGTTGCTATACTGTAATGAATGGACATCACAGTCTCCATTGTTCCACAACTGCTTTACAAACACCTAGTATAAAATATTACACAACGATTAACGAATTAAAAAGATTTCAACATTACAAAATATAAGAAATTTTAATAAGTAATTACCCAGAAATACGTGTCCGTATGTGTGATCCGCTGAGGTAAAGCATTTGGATATTGTCGTTGCTTCATACTAATCAAGCGGAAATATGCATGGATATGCTGTGTATGAATAGAAACATGTGAATTTGCATTGCTTTACGTACAGAAAGTAATATGAACATGATTTCGCCATTTTCACCACTAAGAACACATACCTCATCACCAAGCCACCCCATTGAAGCATTCCCCAAAAGTATTTCGAAAAATTGTTTGGATCGTTGGACAGGACGTGGCATACTTATCCTGCCAGCAAACCACTGATCAAACTGCTCAAATAACCTTGGATCTTCAAGGGCCCTTAGTGGATTTATGTCCACACTCTCATTTTCATCAATCTCACAATTCGTTATTTGCAGTGTAGGTAGAGGCCTAACGTTCCTAACTTTCTTGGAAGGAGGAACGAAGAAAGGACTGTTAAAGACATAGGATGGTATGTACGGACGTCCAAATTTGCTAACGCCTGCAGGTGCCTCTGTGAGGATTTGCAAACTGTCGCCACTTATATCCTCATAAACACTATACAATGACCTAGGCGTGTGATCATCACGGTTAGCACCATCAGTGTACGGACTATAGTCATCGGGGGCCTGTCGAATCGTCTATTTTAGAATTTTAAACTCACATAGAATTTAAAAGTAACAGAACATTACTGTACGTGTGAAACTTTCTTACCCTGTACGAGCGTCCCATCGGAGAATCACTGTACGTGCGCTTTGAAGAACCATCAGTAAACGAAGCCATAAATTTCATGACAGCATCTCGATATTGTTGTTGTTCTCTGCGTTCTGCCTGAAATTCCGACTTCAGTTCATTAATGGAACATTCGATCCTGTCCATCCGTTGAATGAAATCATCATTGCGGAACTTTGTCCTTAACTGTTATCATGAAACATGAAAGTATTAAGAAAGCGCACAACTCAATTATGAATGCTGGGACAACATGATGTCTTAAATAAAAAAATAACCTCTGAATCATGTGTCTCAGCATCATCTTGGGCAGATTCGTAAGGCTCGTCGGTAGCAAAGTCATTCTCAACGGGATTGTCATGATCTTTTGGTAGGCTCGTAGTGTCATCATCCGCCTCGTTTGTCCCTCCAACATATGGTGCGTTGATTGAAGGTTGGTGCTACACAAAGTTAAACAGAGAATTAGTAAATACCACGGAAAATATTTTTGCGTTTTCATTATCTTTTAAACTACACAAAGTTAAAGGATACCCACATTACGAACCCAAGAAGGGATATATGGCACGTACTCCTCGACACTCTTCCAAAATTTTTTCCCTTTCTCCTTTGTATTAGGTTCGATGGTTTGTAAAATGTTTTCCTACCGTAAAAAATACCAAATATTCAATTAATATAATCATCTAGTATTTGATAACTATATATACACATAGATATATATTACTTACAATTTTAGAATCGTCATTGAGATATGAATACACTTCACCGTAGTTTATCTTGGAAGAAGACATGGGCTTCCACTGCACAATCCGAGGAATCTTCCTTTTAATTTTCACTACCCACTCTGATGGTAGTTCTCCAATCGCTTCAAAAATCCATGCCTTCAACAATGAGAGAAATAAGGTCATTAAATGTGTCATGGGCCTATTCATTATAATAAAACTAAGTTAAAAAAAAAAAAAGGAATAACACACCTGCACTCCAGACGTAAAGCCATAAACATTGTATTTTTCAATTTTATGCTCAGGGTTTTTTGAGCATTCTTTCTTAAATTTGTGGCCTTTGCTGTTCAATGCATTATTAAGACTTTCATATATCGTTTCCCACGACAAACGACCCCACGGACGATTTCGAAAGTGATCTATGTCATCTACCTCGTTAAGCAAGTTGAAATTGATTTTACAATGATCCTTTCTTCCATTGAGTACTCTGTCCGCAAAGTAAAACAAGGCGATCTTTAGCGCATCATCATCATCCATTGCCTCGAATTCTAAGTCCATAAATCTTTCATCAAACTGGGCAAGATTAATCTTGCGGAACAATCCACCAAAATACTTCTTCAGTAACCGGTGCGTTGTTTTATGATTTCTCAGCACCACATCTTTACCATAGCAAAGACCCGTTACTAGGCACCACTCTCCAATAGACAAACGTATCAAGTTCTCACCAATTTGAAACCATAACTGATTATTGTGCTTACTTTCACCATGGGACACTTGCCTCAGCAAAAAGTTATGAACAATAACTCCACTGAATGGAAAGGTTCGGCACTCTAGGAAATGCCCAAATATATCATCCTTAAATAACTTCAACTGCCGCTTTGTTAATTTTTCTCGGATGGCATTTACAACCGTATCCAATTTACACATACTTGTGATACGGCCGGGAAAGTGATCGCCATAAGGTATCTTCATCATTCCCGGTTCTTTCGGAGGTCCGGGTGGATTATACATTGCTACTTTTGATTTTGCCATTTATCTGATATAAATTAAAAAATAAATTACATGTCAAACATTTTCCAACAACAAAAAAAAAAAAATACTTTGTGCGACGGGCACCAAGAGAGGTGCTGCCTCTTGGTGAGACGGGCGCCTGTCTCACCAGGAGACAGCACCTCTTCGTGGGGCGTGCACCAATAGATCTGCGCCTCCCGGTGAGACGGCGCCCGTCTCACTAGGAGACACCACCTCTTGGTGCCCGTGGCACGAAGAGATGCGCTGCCTCTTGATGAGACGGGCGCCCGGCTCACCAGGAGACACCACCTCTTGGTGCCCGTCGCGCCAATAGAGGGGCTGCCTCCTTGTGAGACGGGCGCCCGTCTCACCAGGAGACAGCCCCTCTTGGTGAGACGGGGTAGCCCGCGCGCGCGCTGGACTCGTGAGACGGGGTAGCCCGCGCGCCCTTTGCGTGCGACAGGCTCCCCTGCGCGCGGTAGATGCGCGCCTCGCGCGCTCCTCGCGCGCCATTCCCGCGCGTCCCGTGCACAACTCAACCCCCTCTCGCCAACAAAACCCACACTTCAAATTTTTTCATGCCATCTCACATATAACAACCAACAAAACTTAAATAATTCCCTCATTCCACTTTTATTATACAACTTAATTCTTAGAGTAATTTTATCAAACATTTGATATGCGATATTTTAAAACTCATCACTCCAACAATATTTTTCCATTTCATCACTCCAACAACATACATTCTTCTACAACACCAATCAAACTCACTCAAGTTATTAGAAAATTGTGAAGTTTTCTTACCTAGGTTGTGGATTCTTTGTAATTGTTGGATTTATTTCCGGTTCGTATGGATTTCTCTAGGTTCGGTTAGGTCGTTGTCTCACCGTCGTCGTCTCACCGTTGCTGTCGCCGATCAAGTTGCCGTTCACCGGTCGCCGGTCGCCGTTCCCCGTGTAGAATTATTGGAGGTGGCTAGATGCGATTTGGCTAGATGTGGAAGGAGAGGAAGGAGAGGGTAATTTTGGCCACAATTTTCCTTTTTGGCTAGTTTTGATAGGAAATATTTTAGTTGGCTAAATGGGAAAATGAAAAAAATTGTTAGGTTATTTTTGTCAATTCCCCCGTTTACAGACGCGAGATGATAATATCAAATTAAAATATCCATATGGTGGGCTCAAGAATCTATTTTACTCATATGAAAAGGCCAAATAAAGTATAGAAGCATGTGGCATGCCAAGTGTAGTTAAGTTGACAGCGATGTGTAAAGATAATCGGTTATTTTATTTTCGGGGAATGAGACAAAAGTTATTTTTGAAATTTATAAAAAAAATTAAGTGGTGGACTCGTGTCCATATGAGGACACGAGAGTGAGCAGTGGCTGCACTCCTTATGGATTGCCAGCCATAATGCATATGGATCTTATGAATGATTGCTCATTAAAAAATTTGTATTACTAATAATTTTTCGAAATTTAGTGAACGATTCGATGACTAATTTATGGATTGATTGCAACAGCTAGCAGTCTTTGTTGGTGGGCGGCCGGAAGTAGCAAGATTGGCTTACAAAATATAATAATATGAATATTACAAACAGATAAAAGCATGTTAGTGATTTTAAAAAATGGACGTACCCCGTTTGTACGCTTCTTTGAAAATGGTTGAATTCAATCGCTGATGTGAGGAAACTCCAAAGAAGATAAGAACAAGTGTATAAATAAAAAGTTTATTATAAATAAACGGGCTCTGATATTTCTTTAAATTGTGTAAATTCAATCCACTTTTAAAAAGTAATTGTCGAAAAATCATATAATTTTTAATAATTTCAAATAAAGAAGAGATCTTAACAGCTAATCACTTAAATGCCCATTAACGGATTAAATTTAGGGTCGGCCTTAACGTACGGCCTTTTGTTTCTTTTTTTTTTTTTTGTAAAATTTCATTGAATCCCCTTATACTCTGCTTTATTTATAATTTATTCATAAATATTATAACTTTTTAAATTTATTCATAAATTTTTAAAATATCAAATTTACCTCTATAATTTTTAAATTTTTAAAATACCCTCCATTTAATTAAAAATATAATAATTATTAAATGAATAATAATAATCTATTTAAAATAATAATAATAATATATTTAAAATAATAATAATAATAATAATAATAATAATAATAATTATTATTATTATTATTATAAAGAGATTATTATTATTATTAACAACAACAATAAACGGTATTATAATTAATTAATACATTAACAATAATTAATAATGATTTTTTAGTTAACAATAATTAATATTAATAATTATTGTTTTAATAATAATAATAAATAATATTAATAATTATTGTTAACAATTTAACTAAAAAAATATTATTAATTATTGTTAATATATTAATTAATTACTCCCCTTCTTTTTCTCCATCTCTATTGGCCTCATCCTCTATTTCCTTATCCCTAAATAAATAAATAAAAATAATTATTATTGTTAATAATTTAACTAAAAAATTATTATTAATTATTGTCCTATTATGGATTGGATTTGAAGTGTTGTATCAAAATCCAATTCAAATGGATTGAATTTGAAGATAAGTATATTTAGATTATTATTTTGTATTTTAATTATTGTGATTATTATTATTATTCAAAAAATTATTATTATTATTATTATTATTATTATTATTATTATTATTATTATTATTGTTGTTGTTGTTGTTGTTGTTAAAAATTTAACTAAAAAATTATTATCAATTATTATTAATATATTAATTAATTATAATACCTTTTATTGTTGTTAATAATAATAATAATAATAATCTATTTAAAATTAAAATTATATAATTATAATTATAATTATAATCCATTAATAATAATTATATTTTTTAATTAAATAAAGGGTTTTTTAGAATTTAAAAATTATATAGACAAATTTGATATTCTAAATATTTATAAATAAATTTAAAAAATTTTATAATATTTATAAATAAATTATAAATAAAGCAGAGTATAAGGGGCTTGAATGAAATTTTACAAAACAACAAATTAGGAAAAAGACAAAGCCCGTAAGTTACACTAAACGTAACTTAGGGGGATCCTTAAATTTATAGTACAAAAGCACCTGATTTCGACAATTTGGTCTATTATATTATAGGAGTAAAATAGTTAAATTAAATTATATTAAATAGGGGTGGGCATTTGAGTTAAGATATGGAACCTAAATGGGTTCAAAGTATCAACTCGTTAGGGTTAAATTTTGGTTCGAGTTGACACTATAGGCCCACACGACCACACTCTGTCGACGCTGTAGCTTCCCATGGATCAACTTATCAAGGCTTGTCACTTAGTCCATATTCAGCAGTAAGTTTATTGTTGTTATGACTTGCTGTTATTATTAGTATTATTATTAATTAATTAAATCAAAGATTGTTAATTAATTAATTAATTTGTGTTGTTTTTTTAGTTTAGAATATAGCAATATGTTGATTAATATACTCAGTAATCAATGGTAAGTTATTATTATTAACTAATCAATTAAATTGGAGATTGTTAATTAATTAATTTGTGTTGTTTGTTTAATTTAGAGTATGGCAATATGTAGAATTGCTGATTCCTAGTTATTATTACTATTATTATTATTGTTTGTTTAACTTAATTGTTGTTCAACAAAGTTGTATTAGTTCCTAGTTGTTGTTGTTGTTGTTAATTAAGTTGTGATATTTGTTCAATTTAGGATATTGTAACATTATGAAATTCTGAGTTTTGTAAGGAAAATCGATTTTTTGCTATAAAATCATAAGTGGGTGTTGAAATAGGATTCATATTGGTTAGAGTGTCCAAATACGCGATAGATTCTTATTATTATATTAAATTGTGAAGTTTATTCTAGATTTCTTTATTTTGTTATGTTCACGCTATAGATTGTCTTTAATGACAGATGCGATCATGCTATGGATGTATGATTCAGATGTCTGAGACAGATGGGTCAAGAGTTGGTGACAACATCTAATCCACTGAATCTAATGAAGTTAGTGATATGTCACCAACGACTACTGAAGCCCAATCCAAATCGAAGAGGAAGAGGTCATAAGGACATCATCAAAACCACTTAAGCCAAGAAAAGTGATGGCTCAAAGATCAAAGGTGTGGAAGGATTTCACTAGATTGCTAGAAGATTGTAATCAATGTAAGTATAATTATTGTGGCTAAGAATATTCATGTAAATCTACTTATGGGACTAGCAGTATGTCAAACCACTTGAAAAGGTGTTTTGATTATGAAAGTTATCTATAAAAGCAAGTAGCTTTAACTTAAGAACCTACTAGTGTTGGTAATGAAGAGATTGGTCAGGTTGTGGGTAGGGGATTTAATCAGGAGACTATTAGAAGGGCAACTGCTAAAATGATTGTTCTTGATGAGTTGCCATTTTTGCATGTGGAGAATTATGGATTTAGACATTTTTGCAGTGTTGCATGTCTTAGGTTTGTGGCCCCATCTTGTAGAGTCATTACTAAAGATATCCTTGGCATATTTTTAGCTAAAAAGGCTTCGTTGAAGAGTTTATTTATGTGATAAGAAGCAAAAAGTCTCTCTCACTACTAATATTTGGACTTCTATCACGACGGCCAGTTATATGGTAATAACAATTCACTTTATTGACCAATATTGGCAGTTATGCAAGAGGATCATTAGCTTTAACATAATTTATGATCATAAGGGGGAGACGATTGGTAAGCAGCTCGAGAAATGTTTGCTTGATTGGGGTATAAAGAGGGTGTTCATAGTCACCGTGGATAATGCAAGAGCAAATAAAGTTGTCATTAGCTATTTGATGAATAAATTGAAGACTTAGAGAGATGATGCATTGGTGTTGAATGGTGATTTTATGCATGTATGTTGTTGTGCACCTATTATAAATCTTATTGTTAATGAGGGGTTGAAAATACTAGACGAAAATATTATTAGTATCAACAATGCTATGAAGTATGTGAGATCATCTACTATGAGATTGAAAGCATTTCAAATTTGTGTAGAGCAAGAAAAGATTTTGGGGCAGAATGGTTAGCCTTCTAGAGGAGGGCTTGTTTTAGATTGTCCAACTAAGTGGAATTCCACATGTACGATGTTGACAACAGCATTGAAGTTTAAATTGGTATTTGATCGAATTGCAAATGTGGATAAGCTTTATGATGCTTATTTTCGTGAGGAAGAAGAGGGGAAGAAAAAGGTGGGACCACCAGGATGTTATGATTGAGATAATGCTCGTCATATAGTCAGGTTTTTGAGGATTTTTTATGATGCCACACTAGCATTTTTTTCTTCTCTAATGGTGACATCTAGTATGTAGTACAACGGGATATGCAAAGTTGAAAAGGCTATGAATACAATGGCGAACAGCCTTGACCCACAAATTAGTATGATAACAATTAGCATGAAGGAGAAATTTGAGGAGTGTTGGAAGGGGCCTTCAAAGATAAATAAGTTGTTGATTGTTGCTTTTGTATTAAATCCATGGGGGAAAATGAATTTTACAACCCTTAGCTTTAGGACTTTATATGGTAAGGATAGTGCAAAATGTGTTAAGATGAAAAAAATGGTGAAAGATGTGTTAAACAAGCTTTTTCAAGCAAACAATGCTCAACACTTAAAACCAAGTGCAAGTGCATTTCCAAGTGCGAGTGCGAGTAGTGGGCTGACTTTTATGGATGAGGGCAATGAGGTATTTGAGGACCATTTTTCCAAATACACCGAGATGGTTGCTATCACTAGAGGTCACATAGAATTGTCAAATGAGTTAGATCTTTTCTTGATGGAGTTGGTTGAATATCAAGCACGTAATGCATTGGGTGCTCTATTTGATATTTTGCTATGGTGGAAGATTAATAGTTCAAAATACTCAATTTTGTTGCAAATAACGAGAGATGTGCTTGTCATTCTAGTAGTTATAGTTGCATCTGAGTATGCCTTTAGCACAAGAGGTTGTATTTTAGATGAATATAGGAGTTATATAGGAGTTATTTACTTCAAATCTTTTCATTTCATGTAGAGCTTCGTAAATCGACACAAGCAAACCATCCAAGTGTTCTAATATGAAGATTTTTTGTTGCAATAGTAAGTATGTAACTATTTATTTTAATTTGGATCAAGCATAATAATCAATTACACAATTAAGGCATAGTCACAATACAAACATGCTACTAGTAATATTAAGAATTGTTAAGGCATATTACGTGATTCCACTAAATGTTAACTAACTTTTTTTAGGTTTTTTGCAGAATAGACTGATTTGCTTCATTTTCTATCTGTTGTTGCTCGATATTTTGCTATGGTGGTGGTTAATTATTGCTAATTTGGAGGTGTTGTGTCGAGTGTTGATGGTGTTGGAGATGGATTATTATCCTTGTTTGTCATGTGGAGATGTTTAATCATGATTGCCATTTGCCATTTTAATTTTTAGATTTGTAATTTTAGTAGCTTTATTGTACTTGACAACATGTTTTATGTTTTGTTAACTTTAAAAAGACTTGTTGAAATGTTGTTAAGGATGCTTTATAGTTGATACTTGTTGTTAAGGATGTTTGGAATTGAGATTTTTGGATTTTAAGTGATTGTTGGCGAAATTTTTTGGATTAAATTGTTCCAACCCATTCTAACTCGAATTAACTTGAATTTTATATTGAATTGTTCTAAACCAAACTAACCCGAATTAACCCAAACTGAAATTTTTACCGGAATTATCAACCTAATCTGATTCAACTTATGCACCTGAACCAAATTAAATTTAGTTCGGTTCGGTTTGGGTTAGCATTTTCAACCTGATTGGGTTAAATTCTCCAACCACATTGGGTTGTAACCCAAGCCGAAACCCGAACTAAAACCCGATTTGCCCACCCCAAAATTATTAAAGATGAGACTATTTGAACCTATTAATTTCTTCTTTACTTACTAGTTTTAGCCAGTTTTTATATTTTTAATTTATAAATTTTAATGTTTTGCATGTTATTTTTTTTGGAACAAAAAATTTCGCTAAAAAACAAAATTGGCATTTTATTAGTCAACTAACTAATTAACTAATGGTGATAACAAAAATATAGCAAAAGGGTAAATTTTGTAATGATATAATAGTAAAATGATAAACTACAATTCTTTTTGTAGTCATTCAATATATTGCCATTTTTAAAGTATTGAAGCGACAATAACCATCTCTCTCTCTTTATATATACATGTACATAGTCCCAATCTAGTCCAAGATGAATTTTATTAAAGTCCAAGAAATTTATTAAATCGTGAGATTTTATAGTATAATGTCATTATACTGTATTTAAGTGTAAATTGTAAATTCGAATCTTTAATGCTTAATTTGAGGCAATTAATAGATCCCCTTATGCATGGGATTCATTGATTTATTCGAATTAACTTTTTTAATAAATACATGTAACTGTTTATTTAATTTATTTATTTAACTAGAAATGTGTTCATCAATATATACTTAGCTGGCTGGCCTATGATCTGAAAGAGCATAGAATATGTAAATAATACCCAGATTCTAAGGACTGCGTTGATCGTCATGGCATCACCAAATAACTTCAACTATTTATTTTATTTTATGATGTGATCAAAATTCAATTGTTTAGCTTGATTACAATTAAGTGTGTATTGTATATAATGGAGTTATGTGACTGATGGTTTGGACTGAGGGGATGCCTTATTTATAGATAATAATTAGAAGATTGTACATTTTGATAGTGTTAAAACATTGGTTAACAGCAGCATTAGAAGGTTTCATCCAATGAATGATATGATCTGATCACCTCATTTTAGTATTTCACATGCTGCATTTCGGACTGTTGCTTTGGGAAATCTGTTGAGCAATCACTTGGTAAATACACACACATGGATGAATGAGTAGATAAATGTAAACCAAAATTATAGGGAAAAGAAAAATCGACCACAGTGGGAGTCGAACCCACGGCCTTCTGATCCGAAGTCATCTCTAAGAGGAGATGAATGTTCTTTTCCCAGCTGAAGAGATAAACATACTAACTGTGCAGTTACATCCGAAGAAAGATCCTCAACTATATGGCTTCCTGCTCCAATCATTTTCCAAAAATATTGACTATATTTTGATCGTTGGTGTCAATCAAAAGAGTTTAATCAACATTGACACTGTCGTGGTCGATTATATATCCATTTGGGTATTTGGAGCAAACTGTGCCAATCAAAGAGTATGGGGTTGTAGGCTATACTTGCTTCAACCAATAAATGTTGGCTTGCCATGTAAGGTGGAGAATTCTCCAATTTGGGAACTCACTAGTTGCTAAAGTCTTTGAAGGCTAGTAAGCACGTAGATTAATCTTCTTGATGGAAAATTGGGGAGCAAACCTTTTCATATTTGGAATATGCATTTATAACTTATGAATATGTGGTCAAGATTTAATTATTTCTCAAGGTAAACTTCATTTCATCTCCCATAAAATGATAATCTTCAATTTATTTTTTAGAAGTATAAAAATTGTAATTTAACCTCCATTTTTATTTAGAAGAAAATGGTAAACATAGGGTGGTGTGTTGCTGACTTTTTTTTGGTGTGTGTTTAATCATTTTATCAATGAATAAGGGTAAATTGATGTTTTTACACTTTTAAGTAGTAAATTGAAGATTGTCAAAGTATGGGGTAAATTAAAATTTATTTTATTTCTTAAGAATAAAGTTATTCGATTTTTTTAATTTAATCAATTGTAAATATTTTAAGTGAGGCGTAGCATTTAATGATGTTCACTAATCATCTAGTATTGGATTGCACAAGATAAGTAACTCAAAATTTCTGCCAAAATATTAAGAAAGAAAGCTATTCACACCCCCCAAAATTTACTTAAATGATTATATAGACCTCCTAGTTTTAGAATTGCTCATACATACTTTTTTTAATACTATTATGTCCTTTGATTATAGTAAATAAATTGTTACAAAAAATACAAATATAATAGTAAGATTAAAATCATAAAATAAAAAACATATAAATACAGATAAAACTTTTTCTTTTTATCAATAAATTTTCACTTGTTCCGTCCAGATTAGTTAAAAATTAATAATAACTATAATAAAATATTATCTGAAGGTGCCATATTAACGCATATAATAATTTTAAAAAATTGGGTACTTTCATTACAACTCAACACAACAATTACCGTAAGCAGGAAACGAAGATTCCAAAAACAATGCAACTCTTTCCTTGTCATCGTACAAAATAGATAAGGAGGTATTCAACATAATTTAACTGCAAGTAAACAACATGGTTCTATTAGAAGTTGTATCACTAATTAAAGAAGTAATTTATGGAACTTGATTAATTGGATTTTAAGTCAGTAATCAATTAAAGGAGATTAATCGACCACTTGCCTTCTAAATTAACATGTAAAACCCAAATGTTGATTCAAATTGTCGAGATCAACTTTTTTAGATTGAAGCCACAAAATCAAACTATCTGCAAGAAATTAAAAGAAAAATCATTAATAACAATATTTGAATAACATGAAGCGTGAAAGAAGCATATATAATATTTCAACATAGACATGTATAGAGTCATGCTCAGGTCTAGTTCAAATTTTATAAAATTGAGATTTGGACTAGAATAGGAGTTGTGCAACACTGTATACAACTCTGATTCTAGTTCAAATTTAAAATTTCTAAACATCTATACTTGAGCATCATTTATATATAAATAAATATACATATATATATATATATATACTGAGAGTCCTTTTCTAGTGCGGGCATCCTAATTTCTTTTATATGTGAACATGTTTATAAGCCATGCAGTTTAAAAAAGTTAGTTTTTAATGTTATTAAACCGCATAACCTTATAATTCACTAAAAAAATAAGTCTATTGAATCTTACTGCTTAAGAGCGTGTTGCATGCAAAAAAATGAGAACTCCCACACCTAAGAATGATATTTTAAGTGTTTTAAGTTTTAAGTCTCTAAAATCCTATGATTTTAAAATTTTCTCAAATTTTTTCCACATTTTATGATCCCAGATCAAAAAACTACTATACATACATACATACATACATACATACATACATACATACATACATATATGTGTTTGTGTGTGTGTGTGTGTAAGCGCGTGCATACCTTGTCTATTTCAACATCACAAATCTGGTTTAACGCCGTTAGAAAAGTGTTCATCAGTAATGTGGGGACTAGGCCTGAAATTCATATCAAGAAGAGTCAATGTTATTCACACGGAGTTCTTGCGACGTAGAACCATGCAGTACTAGACACGAGATAGAAAATAATCATTTCCAAGTATGTAGTTGTAAATTTTATTATTTCTGTGTCAGTACTTAATAAATAATATTTATCTTCAATATTTCAATGAAAAATCATGGAGTCAAATCAACAAGACTTTTTACTGGAAGTAAAGAAACTAATACAATCTAAAAAACCTATAAAAACAAAATTCGAATCTCATTGCTATAAATTTAGGGAAAAAAAGAACCTCATATAATTACTTCTTCTGTGTTAGAAGTAACTCATAATGTCAACCCAAGTGTATGAACGGACTAAATGGTTGCTTGCAATGAGCTCCTTCTTGAAAGCTACAAAAAGCTTAGAGCTGCAGCCGCTGTATTATCATCCTCAGTCTGTAATGCACAGCCATCTTGTAGTGCCGAAGGAACGAGCTGCTTTTTAAATAGTTTCTGATGATTTCTATTGCTAATAATACCTACGCTGTGTGTAGTTTTGGTTTGATTTGTTAAATGAAATGATCTTTCAGAGGAGCATTTGATTGAGGACTTGTTGCTTGGACTTATGTTTACGATGGCGCCGTGTCTTTTTGTCAACGGAGATGTAATTGTTTAAAAGCAGCCTGAAGATTAATGGTCAGGAGAATATTAAAAAGAAATTAAGTATTGAAATGAAGAAGACTGAAGGCATTTGGGGAAGCAAGAACTTACCAGGCCGTGGCAAAGAATTGAATTTTGGAGAGAAGTTTAAAAACTGCATTTGAAGCATGATTAATATTTTGCTCTGTTTCTTCCCCTGCTAACTCTGAAAAATTTGCTCTGTTTTTTTATGATAGAATCCGGAAGAGATTGAAGAGAGCTCTACAATTAATATACACTTGCAATACAGTTGACTATGTAAACTAATTGCAGCCCCTTAAATGTAAGTGAAAATATAAAAGCATCATGAATACTTTTTTCTGAAAATAGAATTGGCACAATCTACATAGACATTATAATCTGGGTCGATTGAGAATTCAAATAGGTACATCGTACAACTCAAAAGTCTACGGAGCATAGTTCTGTAATCTGCTCTTTTCTTTATCTCTTTGAGAATTAAATTTTGAAATAAATGGATGACTAATTTAAATTAAGTAAATAAAATAGGTGATTAATTCAAATTGGATTAGGTAAAGAATTATAGAGGATTTCTGTATATAAAGGAGATATACAAAGCCTTCAAGACATCTTTATTACCTTGAAGGCATCCCTATTACCTCTCGTTCTATTTCATATTTTATTCATTGATTTTTCTTTTACTATTTTAAATTGTTATGCTTGGAGTGTAACCTCACAATAGTGTCACTATGTCCTAAAGGTCAATTTGCTTTATTTGTTTCCTTTTGGAATTGGAAAATCTTCCTAGAGGAGCAGAAATTGGTTTTAACAACAAGTGCTTCATGCATGCCTCAATGAATTTTTGGATGTTGCTGAGAAAACAATTCTATGAATAATATTAGATGAACGGTACCAATGATGTGAACAGTACCAATAGGTAGTATTCATGTTTTGGACTTAAAAAGAAGAAATGTTGACTCATTTCCAATAACATAATTAAACACGTGAATATATATGTACAATTGAAAATGGAATCATCAGTTTAGATTTTACAAAAATCTAAATAGTTCTAAATTAATATGTCCGAATAATATCTTTATTTTTCTATTTTGGACATTGATTTTCACTATAAGAAAAAGGATTATTTCCGAGGGTAAATTTCCTTAGAAATACACAAGTGCCCTTGAAAAAATTTATTTTCGAGGAAGTCATGCCGTCGATCATTGTCGTATTAAGTCGCATCGGAAAAGTATAATTTTTCGATGAATCGTGGGAGAAAAAAATCTATTTCACAGTAAGACGATCGAAAATAGTATTAATTGCCCTCGGAAATAACTCTAAGAAACTGAAAAATTGTATATTTCCAACTGTATTTTGCCCTTGGAAATACAAAAAAGGATGTCGAAAACGTTCATGCTTTTTACTCAATACTATCTTTATTTATTCTTATTTAATCATTTACTTGCAGCAATCATTTTATTTTATTTACTTGATTTCTTGTAAAATAATAAAATATAATATAATGTGAATCTGATTTATTGAGAATATATAACATAATATAATATATTATGAGTTCAACATATCCAAAAGAATAACATTTGTTTAGCTTCAATTAAAAAGAAATCTTATTCTTGGTATCAATGGAAATACAGCCAAATGTCTATCTGATTGTACACAAAAACATCATAGATGTTTTTGCAGCCAAATGTCAATTATCCTCTGAAATGCCATCGTCATTCTCTGAAACCTTTTTTTGAATAAAAATAAAGCATTCTTGAACGCCACACTCCCCTTAACCTTTACTCTATTTCCACTTACTTGAAACTGCTTTTGTTTCACCTGTGAAAATGGTCGAATTGATCCCACCTCCATTAATTGCCACTAAAAGTACTCTTAAAACTAAAAAAAATACAAAAAGCCCCAAACTGCAGAAAAAAACAAAAAGTTAATGAGAAGGATAAACGGGCCTTTAAAGTACCAAAAAAGTCTTCAAATTAGACAGGCAAAGAAGACAAACGATTCTAACCTTAACTCCCCAATTCATCACTTTTTACCTTTTCCTTCTCAACTTAATCAGCGAACTGCCTCCATCCAATCAATTGTGCAATAGAAGTTTCCAATTGGAGGAATTCAATCAATCACAATAGCAATGAACTAAATTAAAATAATTTTTCCTCTACAAATCATGAACCGTTTCGTCTTTAAATCCTAATATTGTAAATTTCATCATTTCAATTATCACACTAAAAAGGAGAATGTGCTTCTGATTGATTTAATTCCTGCAGTCCTTTCATTTACAGAACGAAATTGTGAATCTCGGAGACATAATTAAGCTAAATGTTTATGAAATATTTGTTTCCAAAAGATAATATGTTCCTTTTTTATGGCTTTTGGCAACATCCGGGTTAATAAATCTAACATAACATTGTCAAAGATTAACAAGCCGTATCTCCCGCCGCTTGCTTCCGTGGACTTATCAATGGGAACTGCAATGGCATTTCGTATAGGATGTGCAATCTTTATAAGCAGCTGACGGCAAAATTTTTTGCAATAATCTAATAAATTAATTCAAGTCTTTTTAAATTGTAATCTTTTTTAAATTCATTTGTTGATTTGTAATCTTTTTTAAATTCATTTGTTGATTTGTAATCTTTTTAATTCAAGTCTTTTTAATTTGTAATCTTTTTAAATTCATTAGCTGATCCCAATTTTGCAGAGTTTTACTATGGGATTTATGTCTGGATTTCCACCACTTCTCTCGATCCAAATCTTGCGTTTTCTACGTGGACGCGCTTATTCACTGCCCCTAAGGCCCCCAGTTGCACGCTTTTGTAACATAATTTAATAATTGCCCCCAAGAGTTTGGCAGAGTGATCTTTGAGTTGTATTTTTTGTTATTCACTCGATTTCGAATATTCTCGGGAAGATGAGAACTAAAAGATTAATTTAAATTTTGTCGATCTCGAACCTTTAATTTAAAAAAAAGTGTTGAGAAAACATAATATTAAACCAATCCAGATTAATAGTCTAATTGATTATTGTTAATCTTGGTTGCGGCTGCCCATTCTTGGATGGAAGTCACTCACATTCATGGCTCCACTTTCTCTCATCATTCTGATGGGATTTAAACTTCAATTACCTTTTGCATGCACATGCAGGTACATACACAATTTATTCATCTTTCAAATAATTATTAATTAGCTCCCATGTCATAATTTTTTCTTGCTCTTTTCATTTCTTTTTAATTTTTATGAAGTAGTTTAATTTTGATTCACACATACAGCTGTAGGTGCACGGTAGACCTTTCGTAATTACAAAACCATTAATAAATAATAATCATTTCCGAGTATGTAGTTGTAGCTTCTATTTATTCTCTGTCCGTATGCTTAATAAATAATATCTACCTTCAATATTTCAATGAAAAATATTGGAGTCAAATCAGCAAGACTTTATACTGGGAGTAAAGAAACTGATACAATCCCAAAAACCTGAAAAACAAAATTCGAATCTCATTTCTGTGAATTTGGTGGAAGATAAAAAGAATAGAAAACCTCATATAGTTACTTTTCTGTGAAAGAAGCAACTGACAATGCAAACCCAAGCGTATGAACGGACTAAACGGTTGTTTGCAATGAAATTCTTCTTGAAAACTTCCAAAAGGCTTGGAGCTGTGGCTGCTGTATTATCATCCTCAGGTTGTAATGCATAGCCATTTTGTGGCGCCGAACACCGAAGAAACGAGCTGTTTTTTCAATAGTTTCTGACGATTTCTATTGCTAATAATACCTTCACTGTGTGTATTTTTTTTTTTTTGTTGATTTGTTAAATGAAATGATCTTTGAGAGAAGCATTTGATTGAGGCCTTGTTGCTCGGACTTATGTTTATGATGGCGCTGTATCTTTTTGTCAATGGCGATGCAATTGTTTTAAAGCAGCCTGAGGATTGATGGTCAGCAAAATTATTGAAAAGTATTTTGATGCTAAGATTCGATTCAAACCATTAAGTGATTATTCTCACTAGATCCAGGTCAAATCCAATTAAAATAAATAAAATTTATATTTTAGGGGGAGAATGGATAAGCTGGTTTAGGTATGTCTTTCTAACATTTGGGGTATGAGATACAACTGAAGTGATATAGGAGGTGAGCTATAATTATTCGGGCGGTGAATTGAGTGTTTTAAGTTTAGAATAATATGGAGAGCTCAATAGAGCTCGTGAGAGTTAATTTACAGAGTTTACATAGAGAGTTCAAGAGAGCTTAGGAAATGGCTCTAGTGAACTCGAGGATAGCACTAGAGAGTTTATCTATGAAGTTCAATAAACTCAAGGTATAACTCAATAAGTTTATATGTCAATGCGATTTGGGCATCAAAACCATCATAATAAGAATAAAATAAGCATAAACAATAAAGAACACACAATATTTTATGTAGTTCGGCCTTTTTGCCTACATCCATTGGAGTATTCATCTTCAATCCACAATTTATTTGAAGTATTACATTATTTGCTTTACAGTATTACTAAAACCTTATTGAGGTTGTTTATAGTGGATAATAACATGAGGGAGATTTGGGTCTTATGGAGATTAAAGTGTTTTCTAAGAGAAGAATAGTGGAGGAGCTTATTTAAGAGATGAGGTGGCCAAGATTTCCCATGGAGGTATATAATTATAGAGGGAAGAAGATGAAGCAACCTCTCAAAAAAATCAAATCTAGGAAAAAAAGGGGGGCCTAGGGTTAGATGGAGCAAAAGGAGAGAGATAAAGCTAGAGAGAGAGAGAACTAGAGATTCTTTTTAAAATTGAAATCTGGAGTTTATAGGAGTGTTCTTTAGTGTATTTTGGTAATTTTGGACAGCTCGCAAATTTTCACTAGTTTGTCCTCTACAAGTGAGGTTATTTTATTATATTTTGCTTAGTGATCTCGTGATAATGATATCCATGAGCTTGGGAGTAAAGAAACCTTCAGCTACCATTTTGCCTCCACAATTGGGCACTTGGCGATCTCCTAACCTTGTGGTCCTGTTGCTTTATCGGTGGTATCAAAAGGATAGCTGCCGTGGCCTTTTGTCATTGCTTAGTTAGAGAATCTCCATTTTTATTGGCTCTTCAGCCAAAATAAGATATTTTTATCTCTCTCATGATGGCATGCACTATTCAAGTGCTAGCCTCAACCATCCAAATCTGGCTTTCGATAATACCCTTTAATATTGAGTATTTTGCCGAAACTGTCTTTTCCTTTGGGAGCTTATCTCGTAGTTCCTTATAAGCTATCCTGCTGTCCTAATCAAACAAAGTGGCTTCTCTTGTTTGACTTTTCTTGCAATGTGTCACTGAGTCATCGGTCCACATGAGTACCCCAATTTTCCCCCAAACAAAGAATAAGTTAGCTAGTTTTACCCTATTGAAATGATCTTTTAGAGGACCATTTGATTGAGGACTTGTTGCTTGGACTTATGTTTTCGATGGCGCCGTGTCTTTTTGTCAACGGAGATGCAATTGTTTCAAAGTAGCCTGAAGATTAATGGTCAAGAAATATTTAAAAGAAATTCAACTGTTGAAATGAAGAAGACTCAAGGCATTTTGGGAAACAGGAACTTACCAGGCTGTTGTAAAGAATTGAATTTTGGACAGAAGCTTAAACACTGCATTTGAAGCATGATTAACATTTAGCTCTGTTTCTTCCCCTGCTAACTATGAAAAATTGTTCTGTTCATTAGTGATAGAATCCCGAAGTGATTGAGGAGAGCTCTGCAATTAATACGCACTTGCAAGACAGTTGATCATGTAAACTAATTACAGTCCTTTATATATAAGTGAAAATGTAAAGGTATTATGAATACTTTTTCATAAAAAAGGATTTGGCACAGTCTACGTATACATTATAATCCGGGTCAAATGAGAATCCAGATACATACATTGTACAACTCAAAAGTCTACCGATCTTAGTTCTATAATCTACTCTCATTAATAATATGAAAAGAAATCTATCCATTTTCTAAATTTTTTTATGGAAAGAGGAAAGATCTTCCATAGTACTCCAATTCCAGTGATAGCGTTATCAATAGTTTATTGAATTAGAGTATTTTTGCTTACTGCCCTTTACCATTTATTAAGCCAAATTATCATTCCAATCTAACAAAGATCAGTTGAAATGATGAAATTTCCAATATTAGGATTTAAAGATGGGTGGGTTCATGATTTGTAGAGGTAAAATTATTTTAATTAAGTTAAATTGGTACTCGTCATTGTATGTAATTTAGTTAAATCTTGTCTTATTTGTATCATGACTTACTTATAATTAATATGCAAAATAAAAAATTAAAGATATCATTTAAGCATATTAATTCAGAACCGTTTAGATTTGAGTAAAATCTAGACTGTTGATTCTATTTTCAATTGTACGTATATATTCGTCTATATTCACGGCGTTTAATTAATGTATTGATAAATGTCTCTTTCCACTGCGAGGATTCATATTCATAAAATTCAAAAAACAATGCATGTTATATAGTGAGCAAGTTCTCATTGACGTGTTTATGCATTGATAAGCCACGGAATCAAACTAATAGAGTCAAATTTGGCCGTGTTTCCTAAAATGATTGCATGACATAAGTAGTTGAAACTTTGTGTCAAAATTTAAAGGAAAAAGCCACTCACATCCTAAATATTTTCTTGAATGATCATTTAAATTCTCTTAATCTTAAAATTGATCGCACGGACTCCTTTCTTGTTTTTTTTTAAACCTTCATTATAATCAATAAACTTTTATAAAAAAAAATACAAATAGAATAATAAGATAAAAATAATAAATAAAATAACAAATGAATACAAATAAACCTTTTTCTCTTTATTAATAAATCTAACACATCGGTGTGATGTTTAAACCAAATATGGCAATAATTATAATATATGACTTGAGGAGAATTCCACATATCCTTGTACATGTGTCACCTTGTTGAATATTTTAAATACGACATAAACTCTGAAAAGCCCCTCAATGAAAGGGCCCCTGCCCGCAAGGCATGTAGTTTTCAAGCATAGAAAGCAAACTAGAAGCTTTTATGGCCTAATCACATCACCGACACCCTTACATTTTTCTTGTTTCGCAAATCAGAGCACCTAAATTTAGGAAGTCATATAGCACTATCTCAAGGAGCTTTTATGGCCTAATCACATCACCGAAACAAATTTTGATATCGACGGTAAGATCAAAATAATAAATAAGATAACATATAAATACAAATAAATCTGTCTTTCTATTGATAAATCTTCACTCGTTCCATCCAGATTACTTAAAAGTTAATATTTAAAGCTATTTAATGAAATATTATCTGAAGGTGCCATATTGAGAAACCTACCGACTTTTGAACCACTAACAAAAAAAGGAGAAGGTAGGAGAAATGGTTAGGGAGTCAATAGGCCTTTTTTGGGGTGGGGATAGAGGGACTTGAACCCTCACAATTTCTAAAGTCGACGGACTTTCCTTTTACTCTAAATTTCATTGTTGCCCGTATTGATATTGACATGTAGAATGGGACTCTATCTTTATTCTCGTCTGATTAATCAGTTCTTCAAAAGTCAAAAGAAAGGATCGATCAGACCATGGAGGTGCAGTGAATGATTTGAGCTGGGAATATTCGATTCTTTCTTCAACTTAGAATCGATTCATAACAATTTTTTTCTTTTTCATAAAAAAAAAATACGGATTTGGTTGTGATTTTTGAGTTAGTTTTTCGCTGCGTATACATAGTCTATATACCCTTATCCTTCATCCTTTATTGAGTTTCGATATTCGATCGAAGCATTCATTTTCCTTTCTTTTTTTTTTTTTTACCAAAAAGGGCAGTCAACTCCATTTGTTAGAACAGCTTCCATTGAGTCCCTGCACCTATCCCTCTTTTTTGCTTTCTGAATCCCTGTTTGTTCTTGGAAAAGAGAAGAGGATTTAGCTCAGGATTACCCATTTTTTATTCCTGGGTTTCTCTGAATTTGAAAGTTATCACTTAGTAAGTTTCCATACTAAGGCTCAATCCAATTAAGTCCATAGCGTCTACCAATTTCGCCATATCCCCATATCCCCTTTGTGTTTTAGGAACTCAATGTTGTTCCCCCTTTCTTTCATTTCTGCGGAAACAGTAGAATTCTGTAGATATGGATTTCTATAACGAAAAGTGTTTTGCTTTCTTGTCAGAAATGATTCTATCATTTCTGTATCCGCAATTCAATATAGATGGATATAAACTACCATAAAATATATATATGCCCCCCTTACTCTCATTTTTCTCATGCAATCCGGCGGAATACTCGAACGGTCGATTTATTTTTTCGTTTTTTCTTACTCCCTTTTTCGAATGAAAACAAAAAATGGAGAAATGTCTCATTCTAATCCAGATTCCATTTAGCAGGATATATATATATTAAAATTTTAAAAATTGGGTACTTTTCATTACAGCTCACTTTATTCCAAATTAAAAAAAAAAAAACTTAATTCACTCATCAAACTGAAGGCTAGTTGAAAATACAACATCGTAACACCACAATTATTGTAAGTAGGAAACGAAGATTCCAATAGCAATGCAACCTTAATTTCTTTCCTTCTTACCGTAGAAAATGGATAAGGATGTATTCAACATAAGTTAACTGCAAATAAACAACATATTTATGTTAGAAGTTAAATCGTTAATTAAAGAAGTAATTAAGTTATGGAAAATTGATTAATTGATTTAACTCAGTAATCACAAGTAAAGGAGAGTAATCGATCACTTGCCTTCCAAATTAACATGTAAAAACCAAATGTAGATTCAAAATTGTCGAGATCAACTTTTTTAGATTGAATCCACAAAATCAAAGCAAGTATGCTGTGGCCAATTATCTGCAAGAAATTAAACGAAAGATCATTAATAATAATTTTTAAGTGACCAAGATCATCAATGAAAAATATACAGGGCTAAATTTCTTACAGTGACAATCTTGTTTATCATGAAAGATGAGGAAGCCCCAGCTATTAGCGCACATCCGTAGCCCGCTAACAGTATATTCACGCAAAGTGTAAGCACCTTTTCAGAGAAAGGAAAAATAATAATTTGTAAGACAATTATTACTTTACTATGATTTATTTATTTATTTAATTCTCTTTGAATTGATGTGAATAAATTAAATATTACATCATAATTATGATCTACTGACTTTTTCTTTCCCTAAGAGGACACACAACGTATTCATGCCAAACTTTTTATCGCCTTCCACGTCCGGCAGATCCTATTAAAAGAATCACATAAAAAAGGTGAAATAGGAATCATTTATTTTCTATTAATCAGAATTGATACACTTATAAAATTGGAATATGAAGTTAAAATTATTACCTTCAGAAGTCCGTTTACGAATGCGAAGATGGACAAGATAGCTACCGTGAAAATTACTGGTTTTGTAATTACGAAAGGTCTACCAAGCACGTATTGCTGTATATATGAATCAAAATTAAACTCCTTCACAAAAATTACAAAAATTAAAAGAGAAAGACAAAATTATAACATGGGATCTAATTGATCATTATCTGCAAGATGAATCAATTGTATATATACCTGCATGTGCATGCAAAAAGGTAATCCTGTAAATCCCATCTGAATCACAAAACAGAGTGGAGCCAGAAACGTGTGTGACTTCCATCGAAGACAGGGAAGCTGCAATCATGATTAAGAATAGTCAATAAAACTATTAATTTAGATTGGTTGATATTATGTTTTGTAAATTATTTTTTCTTTTATTAAAGGTAGCAGATCGATATATTTTAAATTAATTTTTTAATCCTTATTTCTCTAATATTCGAAATCAAGTAAATAGTAAAAAAACTGCTTGAAATTTTTTCTGCCAAACCCTTGGGGCAATCCTTTTCAACTGGGGCACTTACCGGCAGGGAATAAGCGCATCCCAATAGAAAACCCGAGATTAGGATCGAGAGAAGTGGTGGAGATCCAGACATAATTCCCAAAGTAAAACTCTGAAAAATTGGGATCAGTAAATGAATATAAAATGATCACAAATTAAAAAGACTAAAATTGGTTTATTAGATTATTGCAAAACGTTTTGCAGTCAGCTGCTTACCAAGATTGCACTTCCTATACAAATTGCCATTGCAGTTCCCATTGACAAGTCCCCGGAAGCAAGCGGGAGATACGGCTTGTTAATCTTTAACAACGTTAAGTTTATTTATTAGCAAAAGCAAACAAGCAAATAGATAGAGAATATCAAGCGTCAAAGGAGCGTATATATAATATCTTAACATATTAATATATGTAGTCCTGGTCAGACAGGATTATTCGGATTTTATAAAATTCGAATTTAAACTAGAATCAAATAATATATACAAGTTTAATTTTAAATTTAATTTAGAAAATCCAGACGTCTGGACCTGAGCATCATTTATATTTATATATACCTTGTCTATTTCAACATCACAAATCTGGTTTAAGGCCGTCAGAAAAGTGTTCATCAGTAATGTGGGGACTATGACCTGAAATATATCAAGATGAATCAATGTTATTCAAACAATCATTTCGGAATACGTAGTTGTAACTTTTAATTGGTTCTCTATTAGTACGTAATAAACAATATTTGCCTTCAATATTTCAATGAAAAATCTTGGAGTCAAATCAGCAGGGCTTTGTACTGTAAGTAAAGAAACTGATGCAATCCCAACAACCTGTAAAAACAAAACTCGGATCTCATTTCTGTGAATCTAGAAAGGAGTAAAAGAAAAATGAAAATGAAAAACTTCATTTCACTATTTGTTCTGTATAAGAAGCAACTCACCATGTTAACCCAAGTATATGAACGAACTAAATGGTTGATTGCAATGAGCTTCTTCTTGAAAACTTCCAGAAAGCATGGATCTATTGCTGTTTTATCATCCTCGGATTGTGACGCATAACCATCTTGCAACGCCAAAGGAACGAGCTGTCTGTTCAATGGTTTCTGATTATTTCTATTGCTAATTATACCCTCATTATTGAGTGCAATTTTGTTTTGATTTGGTAATTGAAATGGTCTTTGGGAGGAAAATTTGATTGATGGGGACTTGTTGCTGGGACTTGTGTTTGCCACGGCGCCGTGTCTTTGTGTCAATGGCGATGCAATTGTTTTAAAGCAACCTGAAGATGATTACTGTTCATAAAATTTATTAAAGAAGAGGACCAGTGATGGCGTTTGGGGTTACAAAGAGACTCACCAGGCTTTTGCAAAGGATTAAATTTTGGAGAAAAGTTTAAACGCTGCGTTTGAAGCATGATTGATGACTTTGCTCTGTTTCTTCCCCCCAAGGCCTGACTCTCTGTAAATTTGCCCTGGTTTTTTTGGATGAAATGTCTTTGAAAAGATATCGATATATATCGCTCCACCGGCGGCCAGGCATGGACCCCCATATAATCTTAAAATAATTCTCCACAGCCACATTTGACTCCATTATTATATTTCCTGAAATAAGGTGCGTTAGATTTTGAATCTGCATACGATTGACTTGAAATACATTTAATGAATCAACTGCCACTGCACCTCAAATGCCATTCACTTCGCAATTAAATCTAGCAATTGTAGTTTGCAAGACGGTTGTACATTTATTCCCTTTGAATTGACTTTGACGATTACCAAAACAGCCATTAAAAAATATATTAGGATGAGTTTTTTTAAAAATCAATCTTTTAAAACAAATAGAAAAACTAAATTGTAATTTTTGTTGGAGTAATTAAGTTTTTTCTTTGAAATAAGTTTGTTTTTTATATCTTTTAGATTTTTAAACATTTTGGATAAATTTTGTGATTCTTAAAATATGAGATTACAAATTCAATTTTTGTTAAAAAATTAAAATATTCTAGACATTTTTTTTTATTTCTGAAAAAATTCTCTTTAAGACATGTCAATACTTTTTTTTTTTTTACACCAATATATAAATTACCATAAGAAACATGGTTGTATTTATTAGAAAAATTATTGGATGCACTACTTTTTCTAAGTGTCATTCGCGAAACACAATATCATCAAAAGTGCTGTTGTCTTTATACATTAAAAAAATTATGTAAGGCAATACAATTATTCAATGGTGAAATATCCAAACTATTGGAGTTAGTGTGTGTATTTGTGTGTGTGCGTGTGTCCCTGGGTGTGTGTGTATGAATTAGTTAATAAATAAGTGACAAGTACGTGGAGTCACATGTATTATCTAAGTGAATTGTAAAGTAAGATTTCTTAGCGATAAGAATGTACTTTGTGATGTAACATAAAGTGGTGAGTGATAAAGTAATATTCTCAAGTGGTAAAGTGTAATGATGTGTTTTGCAAAAAGAGATTCCCTTGGTGCTTATAAAAGGGATTCCCTAGTAGTGTGTTGATCACTTGGCCTTGCAATCTCCTCTTTAGTAATAAAATTTCCCTTTATACATATTATTTCTTTTTGTATCAGAGGCACTCCTCCCAAAAAGAGTCTTTCATAAGTATTCTATAATAAAGTTTTCTATGTGGTTGCCGATTAATCGGATCCTTCACATCAGAAATATTATGAGAAATTAAAACAAGCTCATTTTCAAATCAAGTTATTTGGTTAAAAGATACATAGAAAAGATTCTTTTAAAAGGTGTAGCACTCAGTTATTAAGCCAAGGAAAGCTTCATATTTTGGGCTTATCGCTCATAGAAGGAGTCTACTGTGTATCCTCTTAGATATTAAGACTCGTGGTCAAGGTAGTTGAGGACTATAGATAACCAGAATATAACCCAATCTGAGAAACATGCTTTTAATATGGAAGCTCTCTCTTCTTCTTCTTCTTCTTCTTTTCCCCATTCTTCTATTGTAAATTTTCACTTTGAAACCCAAGAAGAAAACAACCACAAATCCATCTAACCTTTCAGACTAGATCCCTTAAACCCTTACAAATTTTATGATGTAAATAATATAATCTCCTCTAACAGATCCATTGTTCCAACTCAACAACCTAAACTCAAATATGTATATAAATCCTCTAAAGTTCTTGTACAATATATTTCTTCTAATTCCAAAGAAACTTATCTTTTTATCCTCTCTCAACATGATATCAAAAGATAAAGGAATGAAGGTTATAAAGGATTGCATCTTGGTGTTATTAGAGTTGGACTTCAACCACTTTCTCTTAGAGGCAAAAATGTCACAAGCTTTTTGGCCATCCTCGATACAAGATGGCAACCATTTGAAAAAGCCTTAATATAAGCAATAAAAGTAGGGCTTAACCAAGAACTTGTTATTATTCAGGTCGAACCAAATTTTACTTTAAACCTACATAAGCCAACCCTCCTAGAAACCATAAAAGTCTTAATCCAATTAAATGGATTAACCATTAAACCAGATGAGTTAGCCCTTGCAGTGCACCACAGCACGACCTACAAAATCCAAACCCATATGTTTTCCATGAGCCATAACAACCTTCCTATTACCAGATTCACTGCTGGTGAAGGAAGAGTCATTCAACCCAAAGCCTTAAAAAAAAAAAATTATTTTTCCCATCTAGATGGATCAACAAATATAAACATAAAAATAAACCCTTACGAATTCATGAGACCCCCAAATTAACAAATTGTTAGATAGAAGAATCTCAGTTTCTTTTCTTAGAAGAAATAAGACCTTTGTATTTGTGTGAAGAATGCCAAATTGAAGGAAAGCATCCAGAATTCTATCCACACATGCCTTAAAGAACGTATTCAACCAAATTTGTGGGACCAATCCAGAAATTGAGGAAGAATCTTTAAAGAGAGTATCTGATGACTAGGTGGCTGTCAAATGGATAATTCAAAAGACAGATCCCACAAAGTTTGGACCCATTGAAAAGGCCATCAAGTGGAGCAATATTAATGCTTTAGAATAAAATAAAAGAACTGCACAATAGAACAAATACAAGAACTGCTCAAGCAAATTATGAAATCCTAAAAAGTCCAGAAATTTACTAGCAAACAATTGTCTGAATTGCATGAATTACCAAGAAGAGTGACAATGCTTGTAAGAAAAGGAGTAGATAGTGATGAATAAAGAATGAAGACTTTACAATGCTACCAAGAGTACTACAAAAGGCAACAAAAGAAAATTTCCTGGAAAATGGAAAAACCTTCCAAACTAGCACACATTTAGGAATAAAGTTCTTTAGGCAACAATAGTAAACCATTTTGGTGAAGCTGTAACATGCCATCGGTTCAGCCATGGCCTATAAAGGCTACTGGATGGGAAATTAAAAAATAAGATAGTTCTTCTGAGTCAAGCCAAGTAGTTAGGTCTTTTTCCTCCTTATATAAACCAATTATAACGGAAGAAAGACCACATTATCCTATTAATCTAACATATGTGGATACAAGAAAAAGATTTCCCCTTTGAAACAGGGCAACACTTAGGAGTAGCCTTATCAGTTGACCCACAAAAGCAACAACATCATCATCATCATCAACAACAATGATCACAGGATCAACAAATGGAAGAACCACCTCCTCAACAGCAGAGGAATAAAAAGCACGAGTACAGATTCCTCATGCTTCAATAGGAAAAGCATTTTGGAATATTAATAATATTAGGCCAAAAGAAAGACTGGCATATATTGAACAAATACAAGCATGATATAAGAGAGAATGTCAAAGACCTCTACAACTTACAAGGAGAGTTGCCATGCTTAGACTTGTAGCATGTTTTGCTGGATCATTGAGAACATGGTGGGCAAATACTCTAATACGAAGGCAAAAGATGTACTTGTTAAATCAAGAAGATCCGTGTGGTGTTATTTTGGATAACCTAACTCTAGATTTTATGGGAATCTTGTGGTGTTATTTTGGATAACCTAAATCTGGATTTTATGGGAATCTTGTGGTGTTATATTGGATAACCTAACTCTGGATTTTATGGGAATTGGAGTAAAGGAAACTGAAATAATAGAAAAATAATTTTTTCAAAATAAATGTTATGATGTCAGACAACTTGAAGACTATTACATCAAGCAAGAACATCTCTATTTCCTATTCAACAAACCAACATATACAATTATGAGAACATTCATTCTCAACATGCTAGGACTAGTAGCAAAATGCTTAAAGAAAAATTCAAAGCTGAATGTCTCACAAACCTATCAAATTTCAGTTTAGAACAACTTTTCCAGATGGCGATAGAATTGATCCAAAGTCATTACAGGAATCAAGAACTCAAAAAACATATGAAGTAGACAGAGAAAACTTCTCTCTCCAAATATTACAATGAAAAGCCCAATAAATTTGAATGTCATGATTCCTGATAACTCTATGAAATGAGAGTTATTATAGCACTTTTAAACTTAAATCAAGATTACTTAAAGAGTAAATGACATGTTTTTATTGTATTTTAGTGATATTTTGCATAATTACCTATTTTAGTTATTTTTTTAATAAATTATATTATTTTAGAATAACTTGTGTGCTTAGATCATATATTTAATTATAGGCAATTGGAAAAGTAAATTTCAAGGAAGGAATGTTGTGTAATAAGCTTGCAAAAATAAGGATAGAACTTGGCTACAGAAGAGTGGAAATGAGGCTAGAACAGTGCCGATGCTATAGCAACCGTTATTGTATCAATCTTGGAGTATCAAAAGAGAAAATTTTATGCGAATCTCAGAAGAAAAGACACGATTTACAGTTTTCAAATTTGGAAGATACACGTCCTTAACTTCCGTTTGCCTTAATTCTCAACTATAAAAGAAGCGCACACATAAAGAAAGAGGGAGAGATATCAACCGTAAGAAATAATCAAGAAAAGAAAAAGCAAACAAGGAGGAAGAGGAAAATTCCAGGGCTAAACAAAGGATTACAGGCAAGAAGAAGAAGAAATCAAGAATCTAGAAGGGTAACTGCCTCTATCTCTATTCTACTTGTTTTCTTTAATTTGTGATAATGTATATGATGACTAAAACTATTTTTGTTTCTATTTTGTCACAAGTCATGAATTAATTTTAGTTGTGGTTGAGTGACAACAAGCTTGATGGTAATTGACTGATTTTATTTGTTGCTGCATGATTGTTCTAACATTTTGTTTTGATAATACTTATTTCAATTCACTATTTTAGCTGACAACCTATATAGTGATATTAGCTAAGAGAGAGCCTAAAAAAGGTCTGTTTTAGTGAAACTTGTCAGAACAATACTTGGTTTTAGATTAGGTTTCCCAAGTCGGGTTAAACTCAATTTAAATAGAGTTGTACTTAATCTAAACTAGTGAGGAATTAGACATAGTAATTCACCTTGTAGGATATTAGGAACCTTGATCATATAATGATATATCTTGTGTTGGCATAACAACTAGTTATTTTTAGGTTTCATATAAGTATAAGATATCCAACAGGCGACAGCTAAGGATGCATAGAGTTTTGCCCAGTGCTGTAGTAATTATTGTAGCAATAGTATTGTGACAGAAAAATAGTCAAACTCATTAAGTAAGTTGATTCACTCAACTACATTATTCATAATGGTTATATTCTTGTGTGAGACGTGTCAATTTAATTTATTACATTTTATTTTCTGTCATTTAGATTAATTAATTTAATTAGTTGATAAAAGAGATTAATTTAATTAGGTTGAGTTTGCACTATATTAATTGTTGTAGCAACTTTAATAGCATTAATCCCTATGGAGACGATTTAGAATACTCATCGTTATATTACTTGTTGTGTACACTTGCGCACTGACAACCATATTATAAGAGATTAAACTTACACTACAACAATTCTACTGCATCATGCTCCTGTCAAGGAAAGTATTACAAAAAGCAAGAAAGATGGAGACTGTATAAAAGCCCCAAGCATCGATTTGTTATAAAATAGAAATTTCCAAAAGGGCTAGGATGATATTTCATTTTTGGAAAAAAGGGACACATTGAAAAATAATGCAAAGTAAAGAAAAGAATCCTTATAAAACTCCTGAAAATGATTGAAAATCTAGAATTAAATGATGCCTATTATGCTTGGTTTGATAATCTTGAAAATATATTATTGGCAATTGACTCACAATTACACAAGTCTGACGGATCAATTGAATCAGATGATGTAGAAGAATCTTTAGATGACGGTTTACTCTCTTTGAAGAAGAACATGTCGATCTAACTATGCAGTCTAGACTAGCATTCAGACCATGTGTGAAAATAATTCTCTAGATTGCAGATGCCAGTCAGACTGTTCTTGCTACATTTATTGACATCAGTGATGTCTGTTCAATTATACATGGAAAATGCTTACTATGACACTACTGTGTTCCCGCATAGGTCTCTTTTGTAATAGCAAGTGGTGATCAATTTTACAGTCATAAGTATACCAAGTCAATTAAAATTTTACCTTTTAGAAAAAGACACAATTTCTTCACTTGTGACCAATTAGAGGAAGATCTTTTACTTGGGATGGATTTTCTAAGTCTTCTAGCCCCATTTACCTTCCATCCTAAAGGATTTGGCTATACGATTATCAATCCTGTTGATAATAAAACACATTTCTTTATGGTATTATTGGTTGAACAACAGTCCATCTTTGGGAGGGGTCGTAAACACAAAATTCCATCAACTTCAATTTAGAAATTTGAACTTCAAAAAGTTTTGTCTTATTCAACAGTAAAATATTTGATTATATTTAGTACCTATAAAAAGGACTCTCTAGTAGTATGCTGTTATTGATCACAGTGCACTTCTTGTATTCTCTCTAGCAGTGTTTGAAAAGTCATTTGTAATCTTACTTTACAGTAAAGGAATCTCCTTTTATAGAACACATCATTACACCTTATTTCTAAGGAATTTTACTTTACAACTAATCCACTCTTTACGACACATCATAAATGTGGTAGATCTAAGTAAAAAACAAGTGACAAGTGTAAAGAGTCAATTGTAATGAATGATGAGTCATAAGTAAGATTCCTTAAGGATAAGATGTAACATAAAGCATTAGTTAGTTATCTTTATGAATAGTATGATGTGTTATAAAGAGTGTGATTAGTTGTAAAGTAAGATTCCTTAGAGATAAGGTGTAATGATGTTTTCTGTAAAAGGAAATTCCCTTATTACCTATAAAAGAGACTCTTTAGTAGTGTGTTGATCATTAATCCTAATGCACTTTCTTGTATTCTCTCTCCGTATTAAAATCTTTTTGTTTTTCTATTTTGGTATTAGAGCCAGTACTCCCCAAAGGAGTTTTTCATAATCATCTATAATATAGTATGCTTTGTGGTTACTGCTAAGTCAAATCCTCCATAATAGAAATATTATAGATAACTAGAAATTGTGTATCTTTAAGATCATGTCATTTGGCAAAGAAATAGATAGCCAAAATTATTCTAAGTAAGTATTACGCTTAGTTATTAAGCCAAAAGAGTTGTGTGTTTGGGCTTATCACAAACAAGGAAGAATCTTGTTGTATATTTTGCCAGACATTAAAACCCATGACTAGGGTAGTCTAAGACTATGGATAGCTAAGAAATAACTTAGTCTGGAATACAAACTTCTAGCATGGAGACTCCCCTTTCCTCTTCTTATTCCTTCATCATAAACTTCCATTTTGAGGCCTAGAGAGAAAACAACCAAAAAGCTATCTAAAATTTTAGATTATATCCTTTAAGCCCTTGCAAATTCTATAATATAAATATCCTAATCTCTTCTACTAGTATGTTGTTCCTTTTCGACAACCCAAACTTAAATATATGTAAAAATCCTTTGAAGTTCTTGTACAATCTATGTCCTCCAGCTCCAAAAAAGCCTATCTTCATATTCTCTCTCCACAAGATATTAAAAGATATAGAAATGAAGGTTACAAAGGACTGCATCTGGGTGTTCTTAGAATTAGGTTGTAACCACCGTTCTTTGGAGGTAAGAATATTATATGCTTTCTAGCAACTTTTTATACAAGATGGCAAACTTTTGAGAAAGCCTTATTTTCAGTGGTTATGGTTAGGCTTAATTAAGAGCATGTGGTCATCCATATAGAAGCAAACTTTACCCTGGATCTAAATAAACTTATTCTCTTAAAAACCATAAAATTCTTAATCCAGCTTAATGGATTAACCATGAAACCACATGAATTAGTGATGTGCTTCTTACTGCTATATGTGTTAGTGTGTAAGTATACACAATAGGTAAGATAATGATGAGTATTCAAATTGTCTCCACAAAGATTTGCTACAATAATATAATATAATGATGTGTTATAGGATTTGTTACAACAATCTTAACAATGCAATTTCACTCTAAATTAACTTAAAATAATTAATGAAATTTATGAACTACTAAATTAAAATTGCAAGAAATAAAAATGCACTAAGAAAAATCTTAAGTCAAACACAAGAATAAACTTAATGGGAGAAGAGTAGCTGAGTGATCAAACTCCTTTAATGGTATTGACTATTTTGTCAATTAAGATTCTATTGCTACAGCATCTACTACAACATTAGGCAGAATCTCTCATGCATTCTCAGCTGTTGCCTGTTGGATATCTTATATTTATATATAACTTAACAATGACTAGTTGTTATAACAACATATGATATAACATTATATGATCTAGGTTCTTATTGCCCTACAAGGTGAATCTATATGTTTAGTTATTCACTAATTTTATATTAAACAAGACACTATTCAAATCGAGATTAACTTAACTTGGGAAATCCAATCTAAAACGATGTATCATCTTAATTTGTTCCACTAAGTCAGTCATTTTTTAAGCACCTTTTTAGCTAGTATCCACTAAATGGATGGTCAACCGAAATAGGAAATTAAAATAAATAAAATCAAGGAAAAATGCTACAACAAATTCAAAGCAACACGTATATATCAATTAAATAACTATTAAGTTCATTTATCACTCACCCACGATGCAGTTTAGTTCATGATAACAAATAAAATAGTAACAAGAATCGTTTTATCTGTTGTGCAAATTTTATTGAACTAGCAAGCGCACGAATCTATTGTAAATAGATCAACGGTTACGAGTGTTGATCCCACGAGGAGGTGAATTTTAATTACTTGTAGAATTAATTTTTTAAGTAGGTGGTTGGATTTATAATGAAAGTGATGTAGGCTATCTAATGATTTAAATTAGAGCGGCGGAAATAAACTATTAAAATGAAGTGCTTTGGGTTCTGGATCTATACTCAACATGTACTATGGGCTTAACATTCCTTATTAGTGCTAATTAAATCATGAAGGGGGATTTTCCACTCCTCATGAACCTCACTCTAATTAATATGGTGCTAAGTTCTTACCGTGCCAAATAGTAATAACCTTTCACTAGAGAGACGGTTATACAACCAATATTTAGACAAGATTATTACTATCTATAACGAAAAGTCAAAACATCCATATAAATTAGAGGAGAAGAAAAAGTAAATTTACCAAATTAAGCCCATGTAGTATGTTGAGACTTCACCTTCAATTCAAGCTTGAAAGAAAATTAGCTACTCATAATTGAACTAGGGGTAAAATGGAGATTTTATTAAAATATGTAGAAAATACAAGATAGAGGAGGAATTATAGAAAATAGAGCTCAAAAATGGATTCGGGGGTGTCAAATTAAGAGGGGGAGCCCCCTTTTTATAGATACAATGAGTAAATCATGGCCATGAGATTAAAATAATTTGGACGCTCAGGATTGCGACACGGGGCAAGTTCTGATTGGATAGAACAGATTATCAGGGCTGTCATTATGTGTATACGCATGTACTGTACGCATGTTTTTTAGTCCACTAACATACTGTCACGTTGCCGGTAAACCCGCATAAGCAGTTTAATGCAATAGGATCGTGAAACATCATCAGTCAAAACCACACCATCAGTTAACACCACATAAGCAGTTAATGCCACATCATTCGTCCAATCGAATGCTGCCACATCATCGTATAGTACCACGTTATCGTACAATATATGTGAATAGTATCATAAATAGTATTGTGAACCGTACAGTATATATTAACAATGTCGTGAACAGTACCGTATATGTGAATAATGCTATTTATCTTTTTAGGCTCCTTTTAAGGTTTTTGACTGTCCTGAATTCAAATTTGTTATCCGTTTTGCTATCTAATCTCTTGTTTAACTACCTTGTATAATATTGCCTCCTAGAATACATAAAATACTTAATTAAAATAAAACATACATAATTAAATCACAATGGACTTAAAGACATAAAAGTAGGGATGTTAGTGAGACTTGGAGTGTAAAATGACAATTTTCTTCTTTATAAATACACATTTTTTAGCACTCAACAACCTCCAAACTAGCTAGTTGTTAGTCCTTAGTAAATTAAGCGCAAACAAAATTCAAACCAAAATGATGATTTTTTTTTTAAAAAATAGTCATATTTATTCAATCAGATGAATGATAACAATCAAATAAAAGTATAAGCATTATCTCCAGTCTAAAGAAAAATCATCCCTACATTAACTCTCCACATGAATCAGTCTACAAAACTTTATCACATCTACAGTAATCGAGTCACTTTCAAGATTAACATGTCAAACCCCAAAATCTCACCGGTAGTAGTGATATGCTCATAAAGAAATTAAAAAAAAAATCACTCTAGTGAATGGTAAATTAAGAGAAAATAAAGAAATAATATCACACACTCTCACCAAGATGAAAGACGTATGCCCTCAGCTTAGAAATAATATGATCTTAAGTCAAACAAAATGCGAATCAAATCAATATATTCATCATTCATTTTTTTTTATTTTTTTCCTTTTTTTATATTATGCACTACCACATCTTTTTAGCTCATATAACTAGTTTCTACTTCAGACTATAGTTCCCTAAAATAAAGAAGTACTTTTATTAAGAAGTAACGTAGGCTAGAGATGTGGTTAATAAAGAAGGGATAATAGGAAAAATAAAATATATGTTTGAAAAGTAGGGACTTTGGAGATTGTTTGGTGCTTTTCACTTGAATTCTTTTATTTATTATTTTATTTATTATTTATTTATATATATTTATTTGTTTTTTTATAGTACCTTTTTTATGAATGCAAAATTATCTCTATTTTCAAATATAAATAGGTGGTAGAGAATACAAATACAAGTGATACTGCACATTAGAGTTCGGACAAGATAATAGGTTACCAAAGAAAATAAAAGTCTTTTTTTTTTAAGGCTTAAAGGGGTTAACTATAAATATATATTAATATTGTTGGCTGGAAAGGCTTAAACGGACCAAAGATGGCCTTTCTATCATCTTTTACGGTTCTAAATAATCTTTCATATCTACTAGTTAGATGGACGTTTAGATGTAGTAATTTTTTTTAGAGAATGTTAACTCCAAGGAAATCTAGAGATAATGTATAAAACAATAAACTGCTAAGCTGAATGAAAAATAAGCAAAAAGGGTTACTCTCCAAGAAAAATGACAAGCTCAAAAACTCAGTTGGAATTTATTATGACATATGCATTCTTTCAAGCAACTTATATTTGTCTTTAATATCAACATAGGGAGTAGCAAATATTGTGTAACATAACTCATACAAAAGATAATACAAATACTAAAATTTGAAAGTTATCATGTTATCTAACGTGAAAAGATCACAAATTTATTTTTTAAATCTACCCCCAACCTATTCTAGTCATGAAAATTTTGCATCCAGAACTGTAAAAATAACATAGAAAAACTAATTGGTAAAAGAAAAAGTTAGAAAGATCACACTTAAAATGACTGTCAAAGCTTAAAAGAAATGTATAGGAATTTTTTTTTTTAATAAGATGATGCGTTTCTAGAGTCATTATACTCCATATTCAGTCATCTTCGACTAAACATTTTAGCCACAATTAGTTTCTACAACAAAAATCAGTAAAAACTCCACCAAGATTGAGATATTCCATAATTGTCAACTCCCTCCCCCTAACTACAATGAAACATTGTCCTCAATATTTGAAAGGGAAAAAAAATAGTTTAGAAGACATCACCTGGGTGCTGCATCACAGAAGAAGATATTTACAAGCGGAGAGTTAAATCTAATTTTCACTTTTTACTACGGCTACTGTTACCATCATTAGTTGGCCATCCCAACACAAGGGTCCTGGGATCCGGCTCTGGTTTATAAGCTTGTAACAAATCAAGTAACTTATTAGTAGTATGAGCACAAATAAAAATTTTTTTCTTTGTGAAATGGATGAAATGGTTTTTTATTGCATGATTAAGAAATGCGATAAAGCCATCATAAAATTTATTGACATTTAACAAACCGATGAGTTTCTGATGAATGTTCAGATGGGCCCAAGATGCTAATGTGGTTAGTGCCTCAAGAGTTGCAAGATCTCCTGGTAGGAAAATAAAAGCATCAGCATGATTTAATATTTCAGTGATTCTCTTTTGCATACCTAAGACGACTAACTCTTCTCCAGTTGGTGAGTTAGACAAACAGCCTAACGGTTTTAGGCTTTTTGGGATGATGCCTGACACTTGGCTCCCTTTGATATAAGCAGCTTCTGAGACCATTTTTGATAACCCTCGGTCACCTCCTCAATGTACCAAATGTAAATTTCTTTTTGCTATGCTTCAACTAAAATCTATGGCCGCCTCAACGAACTCTTTATGTTTGTCATAGTTAAACCCAGAGAGCACACAAATGTTCTTGAATTGTTTATTGGGAGTAGCTGCCATTGGGATGCTTTTCAAAAACAATTTGTGAGTTTAAAAAAAAAGGATCATATATCAAGGATCTTGGTGACAATGGTTCACAGCTGTATATGAGGTGGCTTGTCTGTGTCAATTAACGCGTAAAGTACATGGCTCGAGAATAAAAAAAGAAATAGTAAAACGAAAAAGCAAACAATTATTAAAGACAAGAATGCAATTGATAAAACAACAATAAAATAAATCAACAGTAAAAGGATATTTATACGTAGTTATGACTGTGGCTTACATCTTCCTCTGATTTTACGTCTAAAAACGGCTTGAACGCCCTCTATGGGTCGAGGATAGACTTTCCATCCAATTTTCTTATAAACTGGCAAACATGGTTGTTTATAGTCAGATTCCCGAGACTATATCATACACGCTCTTTCTGAAATAATGACCATAATTGGAGAATTGCTCTTTGTACGTATCCACTATGATGCATTTCAAGAGACAAAAGGACATCATCCAATGACTTTTTATTCAAGCCATCCCTAATGAATTGAATCTTATCTTCCCTGTTATCAGACATCATTCCTAAAGAATAAGAATTTTTATCGCATTTCATCCTTGCATACTTATGACAATCAACATGAATTTTTTGAACTCTTCGTTTTCTTCAGTAATTTCCTTTACCACAACCAAGCATATATGCAGTAAATTTAGGAGACAACTCACCTGCCAAACATTCTTTAGCCTCGATTAACCAACAAATGTCAGCAGAGACGATATATCTCATAAGCAATTGCATGCGTTTGGACCGAGCTTTATAGATTGTAAGGAGGGCATTCTGAGGAAGTGAAGGAAATCAATTGTGAAGCTTTGCTAGAATCGCGTTCTGTCCACGTCTTCTTTTTAGAATATCAGTTATTATAGGAAAATGATGTAACTGACTTTGATTATCACAGAGTACCATTATCCGCCACTTAACTAGGGTAACAAACTAAAGAACACAAAGAAGAAAAGCAAAGAAAAATAATAATAATAATTTCACAATCATCCTCTTTTTGAATTTACCTCAAGTTTCAGTTGGATGTCATTGATACCTCCCTTAATTTCTCTGAGTTGTCTTCTAAATCCTCAACGTGGGATACCAACTCTAGAGGTTGTAGATCCAAAATACGATGTGTTTTACAAAATCATATTTGCTTTCTTAAATGAGATTGTACACGTTAAAGTTGTCCAAGATGGTTCAAGAGGATCTGTCTAGTTGAGGCACATGTTGAGTACTAGAAAGTGTGTATTTATAGTGGAGAAAATCATCATTTTACACTCCAAGTCTCACTAACATCCCTATTTTTATGTCTTTAAGTCCCTTGTAATTTAATTATGTATGTTTTATTTTAATTAAGTATTTTATGTATTTTAAGGGATATCATGGTCATTTCACAATAAACGAGAGATCAGATGAAAAAACGGACAGCACTTTTGAACTCAGGACAGTCGAAAACCTTAGGAGGAACATAAAAAGAAAAATAATCATCGTTCACATATACGTCGCTTCACACATACTGATGCGGTTGATATATACTGATCGATACGACACTCGATTTCATGATATTGTTCACACATCAGAGTATCTTTGACGTGGCACTATACAATGACGTGGTGGCATTTGATTGGACGAATGATGTGGCATTGACCGCTTATGTGTCATTGACTGATGATGTGGCGTTGACTGATGACGTGTCACGATCTTACTGGACCTAAAATGTTGACTAGTGACGTGGCAGAATGTTAGTGGACTGAAAAAACGTGTGTACGGTACTTGCATATACACAGAATAATAGCCCTGATGATGTGTTCCATCTAATAGGAACTTACCACGTTGCGCAATCCTTATCGTTCAAATTGTTTTAATCCGATGGCCATGATTTACTCAGTATATCTATAAAAGGAGGGCTCCCCCCCTAATTTGACACCCCTGAATCTATTTTTGAGCTCCATTTTCTGTAATTCCATCTCCATCTTATATTTTCTATGTATTTTAATAAAATTTCTATTTTACCCCTAGTTCAAATATGAGTGGCTAATTTTCTTTCAAGCTTGTGTTGAAGGTGAAGTCTCAACATGCTCCATGGGCTTAATTTGGTAAATTTACTTTTCCTTCCCCTTTAATTTATGTGGTTGTTTTGACTTTTCGTAGACAGATAGTAATAATCTTGTCTGGATATCGACTGGAATAACCGCCTCCCTAGGCAAGGTTATTACTATTTGGCGCGGGAAGCCCTTAGCACCATATCTATTAGAGTGTGGTTCATGATGAGTGGAAGTTCCCCCTTCATGATTTAATTGGTACTAATAATGAACGTTAAGCCGATAGTGCATGTTGAGACAGATCCGGAGATCCAAGCATTTTATTTTAATAGTTTATTTCCACCGCTTTAATTTAAATTAATTGATAACATACATCATTCTCATTATAAATCCAATCACCCACTAAGAAAATTAATTCTACAAGCAATTAAAATCTACCTCCTCGTGGGATCGACACTCGTCATCATTGATCTATTCTATAATAGATTCGTGCACTTGCGAGTTTAATAAAATTTGCACAACAGCACACATGATTAAAAGTGAAAAAGAAAACTGAACGGTTAAATAAACACACTTTTAAAAAAATTTAAATCACCAAAAAGAAGAAAAAAAAGAAAAAAAATCTCAATTCAAATTTGGTAGGTCACTTAAATTTATTTCGGTGTCCTCTTTATGTGGTTGGTACTCTAGATATGACTTTAATCTTTGACCATTAACTTTAAAAGTGACACCGTTCTTTGGATCCTTAATTTCAATTGCTTAATGTGGAAAAACTGTGTGAACTATAAAAGGACAAGTCCATTGAGAACTTAACTTACTTGGGAACAGGTACAAGCGAGAATTGAATAAAAGCACTCTCTGACCTAGGGTGAAAGATTTTCTCATAATTTATTTGTTATGAAAGACTTTCATTCACTACTTGTAAATCTTGTCATTTTCGTATGCATCGTTATGAATTTCTTCAAGTTCTGCCAGCTATAATCTTCTTTCTGAGCTAGTTTGCTGCATGTCAAAGTTGAATTTCTTGATGGCCCAGTATGCACGATGCTCGAGTTCCACAGGTATGTGGCAAACTTTTCCATATACTAGCCTATTGGGTGACATCCCAATTGGGGTCTTGAAAGCCGTTTTATATGCCCATAATGCATCATCCACTCTTAATGAACAATCTTTTTTATTTAGTCTCATCGTCTTTTCTAATATGTGCTTTATTTCTTGATTGGAGATCTTAACTTGGCCATTGGTTTACGGATAATATGGGGTCGCCATTTTGTGAGTGATGTAATACTTTGTCAAAAAAACTTTGAATGATTTGTTACAAAAGTGGGCTCCACAATCACTGATTATTGCTTGAGGGAATCTAAAGCGTAAAACAATATTTCTTTTTAAAAATTCGATCACCACTTTATGATCGTTGGTTCTACATGGAACTACTTGTACCCATTTTGATACGTAGTCAACAGCGACCAATATGTATTGATGGCCAAATGAAAGGGTAAAAAGTCCCATGAAGTCGATAACCCATACATAAAAAATCTTAACAACTAATATTGGGTTTAGTGGCATCATGTTCCTTCGCGTAATGCTCTCATTCGTTGACAACTATCACATGAAGAGCAAAAAATGTAAGCATCTCGAAGTACAGTTGACCAATAGACACCACATTGTAAAATTTTAGTAGTTGTTTTCTTAGCGCTGAAATGGCCTCTACAAGCTTGTTCATGGCAGAATGAAAGGATATTTTGAAATTCACTTTCTAGAACAAATCGTTTGAAAATTTGATCTGCAAAATACTTGAAAAGATAAGGGTCATCCCAGAAGAAATTCTTTAATTCCGTAAAAAATTTGGCTTTGTCCTGCTTAGTTCAATGCTCCGAAAGTTGACTTGTAACAGGATAGTTAACTATATCAGCATACCATGGTAATACTTCCATACTCATCAATTGTTCATCTGGAAATGATTCATTCAATGGTAATGATTATGTAATTGTATCAAAATTGAGACAAGAGAGATGGGCTGCCATAACATTTTTTGTGCCTTTCTTATCTTTGATTTCAAAGTTAAATTCCTGCAAAAGTAACAACCAATGAGATAAGATCGAAATTTCTCTAATGCAAACACTACTGCTAGCATTTCTTTTTCAGTGGTTAAATAGTTTAACTGTGCATCATTTAATGTCATACTAGCATAGTAAATGACATAGGGAATTCGATTAACTCTTTGTCCTAATACTGCTCTTACTACATAATCAGATGCATTACACATGAGCTCAAATGGTAAGTTCCAGTTTGGGGACTGAATGATGGGTGATGATGTTAACAAATGCTTTAGTTTTTCAAAAGCCATAAGACATGAATCATCAAAGACAAAAGGTACATCCTTAGCAAGTAAATTGCATAAGGGTCTAGAAACTTTGTTAAAATCTTTAATAAAACATCTATAAAAACCCTCATGCCTAAGGAAAGATCTTACTTCTCCGACTGTTTTAGGTGGAGGAAGATTGAAAATGATATCCACTTTTGCTTTATCAACCTCTATACCTTTGCTCAAAATAATGTGACCGAGAACAATACATTGTTTTACCATAAAATGACATTTCTCTCAATTTAAGACCAAATTCTTCTCTATGCATCGCTGCAGAACTAGTGTTAGATGATGTAAACATTGATCGAATGAATCACCAAAAATAGAAAAGTCATCTATAAGGACTTCAAGGAATCGTTCAACCATGTAGCATGTCCATTACATAATCCAAATGGCATCCTCCTATATGCAAAAGTGCCAAAAGGGCAAGTGAAAGTAGTCTTCTCTTGATCTTTTGGTACTATGGGAATTTGATTATATCTTGAGTAGCCATCTAGAAAGCAATAAAATTCATGACCTGCTAATTTATCAAGCATTTGATTGATAAATGGTACAGGAAAATGGTCTGTACGTGTGACAGAATTCAACTTTCTATAATCTATACATACATGCCATGTTATAGTCACTCTAGTGAGTATTAATTCACTTTCAACATTGGTAACTACTATGACTCCTGACTTTTTGGGGACAACTTACATAGGACTGACCCATAAGTTATCAAAAATGAGGTAAATGATACATACATCTAATAGTTTAAAGACTTCAATTCTAACAATTTTTTTCATGTTAAGGTTCAATCGAAGTTGCATTTTCGTAGTAGGTTTAGTATTTTCATCAAGGTGAATATAATACGTATAGTCCACTGGGTTTATACTTTTTATGTCAACTATGGTCCATCCTAATGCTCCTTTGTGCACTTTCAAAACTTCCAACAACTTACCTTTTTGTTTGTCATTTATGAATGATGAAATGATTACTAGCAGAGTGTTTTCTTCTCCCAAGAACGCATATTCCAAAGTGTCGGGTAATAGTTTGAGCTCAAGTTTTGGTGGTGATTCTGATGATGGGCTGAGTTTCTTCTCCGATGGTTCCAGTTGTTCCATTATTGACTTCCATTTATTAGGTTCATGGATGGTACTAAATCAAGTAAGGTGTTAACCTCATCTATTAATCTGTCAATATCAAAATCCAAACTAAAGTGAGTTAAACATGTTTGTAAATGGTCATCACTAAGGTTTGAAAGAAAAACATTATCAACTAATTCTTCTATTAAATCCACATCAACAATTCCATCATCTGTATTGTGAGGTTGTTTGGCAATGTTAAAGATATTTAGATCCATAGTTATATTGCCAAAGGGCAATTGTATATTTCCAATCCTGCATTGAATGTGAGCATCGGCAGTCGCTGAGAAATGCCGTCCTAGGATAATGGGGATATGCTTCCTTGAATCCTGGACTGGTTAAGTGTCAATTACAATGAAATCAATAGGAAAATAAAACTTATCTACCTATATAAGCACGTCCTCTACAATATCATGATGTTTTTTTATGGACCGATATACAAGCTATAACACCACTAGAGTTAGGTGTAATTCTCCCATTCTAAGTTTCAAAAATACTGAGTAAGCAACAGATTTACACTAGCTCCTAAGTCTAACAAAGCATTCTCAATTGTGTGGTTCCCTATACTACATGAGATAATGGGGGAGTCTTGGTCTTTTTATTTTAGAGAAATTTTGTGTTGGAGTATAGAGCTAATGTTTCTATTAAAAAGGCCTTTATTTGAATGTGAATGTTTCTCTTTTTAGTACAAAGGTCTTTAAGAAACTTGGCATAAAATGACAATTGTTTTATAGTGTCAAGAAAAGGGATGTTAACACTTACCTGTTTAAAGATTTTAAAAATCTCGCTTGTGGATTTTTCCTTATTTGCTTTAGCTAACCTCTGGGGAAATGGAGCTTTAGGAATGTATTCTCGTGGGTTGGTTTCTTCTTTCTCCTCTGATAATGAGTCTCCTCATTTACAGGTACAATTTGAGTTGTTTTTGACACAAGCATCTCCACTTTGTTATCGACTTCTTTTCCTTTTCTCAAGGTCATGACGGTTTTAACTTCCCCATGATGCTGAGATGAACTAGTACTTGTTTCATACACTCCTTTAAGATTAGACACTGGTTGACTTGGGAATTTACCTTTCTCAACAGTCATTGCCAAGGTTTGAACTGAAGAAGCGAGTTGTCCCACCATTTTTTTGAGGTTTGAAACTAATTGGGTTTGTGAGTTGAAGTCCGCTCTCATCTCATTTCAAAGTTCATTAATGGTGCGGTTTTATTGCTCGATTATGGAGTGAGTAAGATTCTTGAAATTCTGAAATGCATCCTCCCATGGTCTGGGTTGATAGTAGTTCAGGTTCTGTTTGTATGGTCTTAATGGTGGCTGAGAGGCTTAAGGATTTTGAGGAATTGGTTGCATTGGTAGGGTTGGAGCTACTAGTCCATTTTGTTGGAATCTTTGAAACCATGAAAAATTGGGATGGTCTCTCCATCCAAGATTATATGTGTTGGAGTAAGGGTTGTAGTTTGATAGCTTTCTCATTACACCTAGGCATTGGCTTGATCTGGTATGAGTCCTAGTCATGTGGCTCTGTCAATTTAGCAACTGTTAAAGATGCTATTTGTTGGGAAAGACCTTCAACTATCTCTTTGACTTCTTTAATTTCTGAACTTGACTCGCCAATGTGAACCTCATTCACTCCCTTAACTCTTCTAGTATTCCTGAGTGAACGACTCCGTTGTTGGGAATTATTCGCTTGTCGCTGGAAGAAATTCCAAATCTTTGATGCACTTTTTGACATTAGCTCTCCTCTATTTGTTGCCATTAGCCATTCTTGTACGTGCAGCTATAATCCATCCAAAAAGTATTGACATTGGTGTCATTTCTCGTACCTATGATGTGGACACTTTATAAGTAGCCTATTGAATTACTCATATGCTTCGAAAAACTACTCGTCTTTTCTTTGGGTAAACTCTGAAATTTCCCTGCGAATAGCATTGGTTTTATGTACTAGGAAGTATTTATTCAAAAATTTTGTTACCATTTGTTCCCATGATGTAATGCTATTAGCATGCAATGAATTGAACCATGAACGAGCTATATTCTTTAAACAAAATGGGAATAATCTAAGTTTAACATCATCACCTGAAAAATTCTTATCTTTAAAAGTTTGACATACAGCATGGAAATCATTCAAATGATTATATAGATTTTCATTTTCTAGGCCATAAAATGTTGGGAGATAATTTAGCATACTAAGTTTTAACTCAAAACTCCTAGCAACTACATTTGGGTATCTTATGCATGATGTGCTCAAGTTAGCTAAAGGACTAAAGTAGTCCTTAAATGGCCTCTCTTATGGTGCTGGTTGTAAATCCATTCTAATTTTATTTTTAATTGCAACGTGTTTGTGTGTGCAAAGTGTTTTTTCCATTTCAAAGTCTATAGGCTTAAGATGAGGTAATTGTGACCTTCAACCATGCATGCAAAGAAAAAAAATGATAACAAAACTAATAAAATAAAGAAGAAAGAGAATTATGATACTAACTTTATCATGCTGTTACAACCTTATTATGAAAACAAACTCAAATGCTATATAGAAAAGTATGTGAAATTAATGAAAATAAAGTAATAGGCGGTTGAACTTGCCAAATTAACAAAATAAAAAAATAACATGAAAACTAAATTAAATTATAGAAATATAAAGAAGAGGAAAAAAATACTTACCTCAAAATGCAGATTCATTTTTTTTTCTCTTTATTTTAATAATAAAAAAATAAAAGAAAATAACTAAAAGAATAAATAAAGAAATTAAAAATTTATTATATGAATTAAAATAACTTACCTCCCCGGCAACAGCGCTAAAAACTTGTGCAAATTTTATTGAACTCGCAAGCGTATGAATATATTGTAAAATAGATCAACGATAACGAGTGTCGATCCCACGAGAATGTGAATTTTAATTACTTGTAGAATTAATTTTCTAAGAGGGTGGTTGGATTTATAATGAAAGTGACGTAGGCTATATTATGATTTAAATTAGAGCAGCGGAAATAAACTATTAAAATGAAGTGTTTGGGCCTTTAGATTTGTACTCAACATGCACTATAGGCTTAACATTCTTTATTAATGCCAATTAAATCATGAAGGGAGATTTTCCACTCTCATGAACCTCACTCTAATTAATATGGTGCTAAGTGCTTACCGTGCCAAATAGTAATAACATTTAACTAGAGAGACGGTTATACAACCAATATCTAGACAAGATTATTACTATCTATAACGAAAAGTCAAAACATCGACATAAATTAGAGGGGAAGAAAAAGTAAATTTACCAAATTAAGCCCATGGAGCATGTTGAGACTTCACCTTCAACCCAACCTTGAAAGAAAATTAGCTACTCATAATTGAATTAGGGGTAAAATATGAATTTTATTAAAATACATACAAAATACAAGATAAAGGAGGAATTACAGAAAATGGAGCTCAAAAATAAATTCAGGGGTGTCAAATTAAGGGGGGGCCCAATTTTTTAGATACAATGAGTAAATCATGGCCATCGAATTAAAATAATTTCCACGCTCAGGATTGCAACACGTGGCGCGTTCTGATTGGATATAACACATCATCAGGGCTGTCATTCAGTGTATATACATGTATAGTACGGATATTTTTTCAGTCCATTAACATATTGCCATGTTTTCAGTCAATGTCACATAAACATTTTAGTCCAATAGGATCGTGACACATCATCAGTCAAAGCCACATCATTCGTTCAATCGAATGCTGCCACATCATCGTACAGTATATATGAACAGTGTCGTGAACAGTATTGTGAACCGCATCGTATATATGAATAGTATCGTGAACAATACTGTATATGTGAATAGTATTATTTATTTTTTTAGGCTCATCTTAAGGTTTTTGACTATCCTGAATTCAAAATTGCTGTCTGTTTTGCTATCTGATCTCTCGTTTAACTACCTTCAATAATATTGCCCTTTAGAATATATAAAATACTTAATTAAAATAAAACATATATAATTAAATCACATGGGACTTAAAAACATAAAAGTAGGGATATTAGTGAGACTTGGAATGTAAAATGATGATTTTCTCTTTATAAATACACATTTTCTAGCACTCAACATTATCCATAAAAAAAATTCCCATAAAGAAACATAAACAAGAAAATAAGATGAGAAATTGAGTTCCGCTTGATCTTCTAGTCTCTCCTTTTTTTTCTCCTTGAATCCTCTATTACAACCCCTTAAATCTCTCTTATTCTCTGTTTTTTTTCTGTGTTTTTCTTCAATAACGGGTCTCTCTCTTGCTTTTCTTGAGTGCTCTTTTTATAACTTCGAATTAAGGTAACTAAAAGCGTATGGCCGCATGTCTTCCATTTTTAAAAACCTTGGATCACAATCTTTTAGTTAACATGCACAAAATCTCTTCTGCGGTTGCTGTAGGGTTGTTGTAGCATCAGCTATAGTCTCTTTACTGTTTTAGATTTGTTTTAATTCCTCTATAGCCATGTTCCTTTTTTATCTCTGCAAGTCTGTTGCAGCAACATTCCATTCATAAAACTTGGGCACCAAGTGACCTAAACTTAATCAATTTATTAACAATTAGACTTAACTAGATGCTCATTCAAAATACACTAAAAATGCAATGAAACTACATCATTTACTCTATAAGTGACATTGGTTTAAATCTAAAAGTGCCATGATAACTTTCATTTCATAGAGTTATCACACCTCCAAACTTAGACCATTACTTTTACTCAAGTAATAACACAACACTAACACCTTAATCAAGCAATCATGTGACAAACAACTTAGCTCTGTCATCAAGCTTGTTAGGATTCATAAACCCTTAGATCATATTATTAAACACAAAAAGTTACCATCCCCAGTTCCAGTTCTCGACTTAAGTCTTACTCTGTCTAAAGCGTGTGTGTGGCACTTTGACCAAGTTTTAGAGTTGCTGCAACATCACTCAAGCATTAGATGTAATTCACAGATAAAACAACACAAGCAATTCCATCTTGTAAGGGGAACAAGGGTCATGAAAACATATTCAAATTGTACCATAGCAATCATCATTTTCATCATTTTCTTTTTATTTTAATACCTTTCAATGTAACAAAGACTTTGTATGCAAATACCTATCATTTGTAATGATGACATCCAATTGCTTGATAAGTGCACATATCAAAGTAGCTGCAGCAAAAACATCTAAGATGTTTTGTCTTAGTCTTATCTTCAGATACCTTTAACTCAAGTCTGAACATGAGGCTTATGAACAGACCTAGCTACTTAGTATCCTAGAAAGTGGACCCTATTTTTTTCATTTTCATTCATTTTTTTCAGTTACCACAACAATGCTCATAATTTTTGTTGCCTTTTTACTCAAGTTTGCATATGGGGTACATACTTAGCCCTGGTTACTAAGTAACTAAGTCATTAGAGTAGCATTTTATTTAATATCTAGCATAATTTATGACAACCTTGAAAAATTTTTCAATTTCCCCTCCAAACTTGAGCTAATTTTTAACTTTAAAATTTTACCATTCTCTACATTGCTCTATCTAGTTTTGCAACAACAAACTTAAATAACTCAACCTAAGCTTAAGTATCAAGGTAGAATTTTAACTTTCATCTGTAAACTATCTTTACTTGGCAATCATTCACCTAACAATACATCACTTAATTCATCCTCCTTGGGTTTCCTAATCCAAATGCAAATACTTGATAGACAGAACTACACATACAACACAAATGCATATATTCATAAGCACATAACACCATAACACAGCCTCTTTAAACTTGACAGGTGTTATGTCCTCACATGCACATAAAATAAAGGACAAACTATCATGCATACACTGAAAATAATTGCAAAATAAGTACAATTAAATAATAAGAAGAAAAGAAAAGCAAAGTTTTAGAAATTGAAAAATTAAATTGAGATGGCAGGGGATAATCCCTTATTATTGGAAATTTTATGGCAATACATGCTGAAAAGGTTCACTTTTTCTTAAATCTAATTCACAAACGTTCTTTTGGTGAACCTAACGGTGTAGCAAATGGTTGCTTCTTCTTCTAGCATTTAGTTGGACTGGTTAAAAGGGTTCCAACAGCTTCAGTACGTTCGAGCAAAATTAGCTTGGTTCTTTTAGGTTTTGGTTTTTATAGTGCTATAGTACCTTACAAAGGTTGTGCCCCTTTTTATTTATTGGATACTTTAGGAGTTGGAACTGGAGATTTTGTTGGTGTTAATGTGTAGCAACTGGTGCAGTTGTTACTACTATTGGTTGCTCAATAGTAACGCTTGCATTGATGTGTCTCAGACTGCTTGTTGCGTCTTCTGTTCTAGAAACTCTGCTAATAGCTTATTCTATAGCTGCATCCACATCCTCTTCCCACATTGACTCGGACTCTTCTTAAACCAAAATTTTCTCTTTTCCTTTATTTGTGGGAGTCGCCATTTGAGGTTCTTCTTCTTTTCCCTCTTCTTCTTCCTATTCCTGCTCATTCTTTTCCTCTGCTTCTTGTTTTCCATCTTTTGCTTCCTCTACTGCTTAGCATCTTCTGCTTTCTATTGTTCTGGTTGTTGTTTTTCCTCAGACTCTCCTTTAGCATTTTCATTTTCACTCCTTCATGTTAGAGTAACTTCTTTAGCTCTTTCAAAACTAAACTATCATAGTAATAACGTTAGGAAATCTACATCTTTGCTCTTTACGTACAGGGCAAATTAGTGTTTTTGTGTTTCAAGATGCAGTAAGCAGGTCTAAAATCTCTGATTTTATCCCATTTGTGCTTGGACACATTCATTCACGGTTGCACTGAGTTCCTGCAGCATACTCTCAATCCTTAAAAGTTACTTTGTCTTAGCTACAGTAGGGCATTCTGGGGTTGTTGCAGCAATTGATTCCTCGATAATCTTTTCAACTGTTCTAGTTATGATGGCTTTTTTATTCTTCAATCTCTCATCAGTTGCCTCAAATCTCACTTCCAAAGCCTCACAAATTCCCGTAATAAAAGAAAGAAATAGCAATACGGTAGATTTTTACTTTTTCATTGCACATCTTGCCCAAATCTATGGTTAAACCCTTGACTATAGCATAAAGGAATATGAGTCTGTCTTGTGAAATTGCAGCAGTGTGGGTGGTTGTCATTATTTTAGATTTCAAGAACTTGACCCAAACCTTGGCAACAGGTTTAAAATCTATTGTACTAACCACTCACCCCTCCTCATTCATTCATTTATTACCATGAACAGTTAAGGTTTAAAGACCTTTCCTTTTTTCTTTACTGTCATGTTTTTAGCAAATTTTATGTATTCACACTCAACAACAATAGGTAAGTCAAAGAAAGCATTAATAACTCGAGAGTTTAAGGGGAGTTTTACTTGCCTCCCAAAGATGTTGCGTTGATCTTGTTGCAATGTATTGAAGTAGAACTCCTTAATGACTAAGAGGATTGGGTTTTAGGGGTGAACACAAAACTTGACTCATCCTCTTTGTGTTACAACAGTATAGATGTTGTTCAATACTCTTGTTGGCTGCTTTGAAAATATAAAACCCTTTTCTTCTAAAATTTTTTGCAACTTGATAAATTCTTTAAAATTGTCTTTGGCTTTATAGCTGTGAAAGCGCACATGGTTTATCAATCTAACATAGTGTGTGTTTTGATTTTCACCATTGCTATATCGATTCTCAGTAAGGATTGGTGTGCTAAAAGGAAACAAACAAAACTGTGAAAAGAAATTTTAAATATGCCGAGAGTTAGAGAGAGAGAGAAAGTTATAGTGAAATTGTAATATATAAAGTGAATCCCTAATTTATAGCAAGAGGAAAAGTGGAAAGAGGAAAGTAATTAATGGGATAAACTTGAAAAAAAAATTGAATTTTAAAAATAAATTTTAAAATGGAAAAGGAAATGATATGTGTCATGAAAATTTAGAGATTGCATTATCTCCTTTTATCTCAATTTATGATTTGTTGACATAAGCACATCAATCCTTCCGACGATAAAAATCAAAGGTTGATAGTGCAACGGTAAAAGTCGTTGCTGTCACAAGCAATCCTTTACTGCGCCAGTAATGAATAATGTATCAGTTGCTTAAGAACTGTCTTCTGTCTGCCGTGCTGAAATGATGCTGCAGCAATCCTTTCTACTCTTTTGCCTCTTTTTTTTTTTATATTGAAAACTTTCTGTAATTTAAAAATAAAATGAAGAAAACAAAAGAAGTTAGATGTATGAATTAAAATGACAAAAAGATAAGTTAAATAACATGCAAAACTAAAATTCATGTTTAAGGAAAAATTTAAAACAACTTCCCTCACTGGGTTGCCTTCCAATTAGGGCTTGATTTTAGGTCCTTCGGCCTGACCTTCCCTGATTTAGTAAACTAGATCCTCTAAGAACATATCCCCCATTGGGTGATTCATAGTAGCTCCCCATGTAATGCTTCACCCTATGCCCATTCACCTTGAATTCTTGACCTGTTTTGTCATCTTGAAGTTCAACAGCCCTATGAGGATACACTTTGATAAGTTTGAAAGGCTCTAACCATCTAGATTTTAACTTTCTAGGAAAGAGCTTTAATATTGAATTATAGAGTAAGACTTAGTTGTTTGAAATGAGTTCCCTTTGCTCGATTCTTTAATCATGCCATTGCTTGGTCAATTATGTAGTATATCATATTCAAAGTCTCACAAAGCTAACAAGCCAGATCTCAAAGCACCTAAAAAAGGGATCTTTACCATGGTCAACAAAAGAGACAAAAGCTTTAAAAGAATTAAAGCTGAAATGTCAATTACTACAACCTTTAAAAATTTCCTGATAAAGGACACCTCATTATCCAAACAAATGCCAATAATAATTATTGGGGTGCAATACTGATTGAAAATTTTGAAGGAAAAAGGAGAATCTGTGACTACAAATTAGGGCCATTTAGTGCTTAACGCCATTACCCGTTATAAAAAAAAAAAAAGTCATAACAGTCATAAAAGGCATCGACAAATTCTAATTCTTTCACTCTATTTGTGATAAAAATATATTACAAATATCTCTAGAGATTGCTTAGAAAAAAGAAAGAAGAAATCTTATATCCGTAATTAGTAAAGTGGTCTGAATCTCTTTTATGACTCAAATTTGAAGTCAGGCACATTAAAGGAAAATCAAATACTTTCGTAAACCTTTTGTCCGAACCAATCACAACATTCTCAAAGGCATTAAGTAGAAAGCTGCCTCTAAAATGGTACAATGAAAAATTCTCTTTCAATCTTTCAAAACTCATACCAGCACTTCTCACTGAAATCAAAGAAAAAAATTTGAAAAGGTCACAGACTACCACAGCTATCCAAAAAGCTTTGTTGAGATAGCATAAAGAGTATAGACTCTTTTGCGAGATATTGAATACAAGCCATTACTGAAAGGAAAAAGAAGCCCCAAGCTATTTGAATCATTCCTAGACATAGATCAGATAAATGAGTTCGTCTTCCAAGCTAGTGCAGTCTTTCACAATGTAATTGATGAAGACATCAATTGGGGATATTTTGTAACATGTAAAGCCCTACCTACAGCATACTATGCCTACTAGTTGTTGATAAACCTGTATCATATGACTGTATTATTCTACCCTCACTTTACACATAAGAGCTGAAGATATGTAAAAAGTAGATGGTTTAACATGATCATTGCAATCATATTTGAAGATCCTCTTACTTTAAAACTGATCACTATTTTCTAGATATCTTAATGTACTATCGTTATAATATAACTAAGAGACATATGGGGATGCAATAGATCGCTGTTAATCAAAGTAATAAAGCATGATCAAATAAGAGATGATGATGATCATATTATGTGGAGTGGCTGTCAGCATGCAAGAAAGGCACTAATAGAAATATATAACATAGAAACAATGCACAACACTTACAGTCCTCTATCACTAAACACTCAGACACCGCCATAACTTTTATGCAAAGAAGAGATAAAATATGGACAGATTCACAGTGATGGCCATTATAAGTTAGAAATAAGAAGATATTATGATGATTGGCTTTAACAACATAGATAAATGAGAGAAATGACATCTCCATGGATACCACCACTAGGACTATTAGAATGAGGGCCAGACATGGATACCACCACTAAGACTACCAGAATGAGGGCTAGAATGGTAGTAGAATCACAATAATCAAGAAAACGAATGGTTCTAACAACAATCGCAACTTGAGCTGATGGATGAAGATGACTTATTAGAATGACGGTTAGCAGAATGGGAAGAAAAACAAATCCACAATGCAAACCTGGCATGCTTCACTGAAGGTAGAGGTACAGATCAATGGAAGACAGTGGTGGACCCTATTAGCTAAAGTGATGGTGGATCTAAGTAATAAATAAGTGATAAGTGTGAATAGTTACATATAATGAGTAATGAGTCATAAAGTAAAATTCCTTAAAAATAAGATGTCATATAAAGTACTAGTGAGTCATTTGTATGAATAGTATGATGTGTCATAATGAGTGTGATTAGCTATAAAGTAAGATTTCTTGGAGATAAGATGTAATAATATGTTTTGCAAAAAGAGATTCCCTTAGTACCTATAAAAGGAACTCTATATTAGTATGTTGATTATTGATCATAATACACTTTCTTGTATTCTCTCTCTTTATAATAAAATATATTTATATATATACATACACACACACACACACATACATAACTTACTACTACTTTAAGTTGCCGCAAGGAATCTTACTTTATGGCTCATCAGACACTACATGTGACTTCTCACACTTGTCATTTATTCATTAGCCAAATCCACCATTGCTTCTATTGGTAGGGTGCACCATTGCCTTCCGCTAAATAGTGATGCCTTTGTTGTTAGACTATACAGAGTTCTTACTATAGATTCATTCTCCTTCCTAGTTGTCTAGTAGTTCATCTCCATCCATCAATTCTTGTGTCACCTGTAGATCATTTCAGTCTCTTCCATGTACTTACCACTATATTAGTTCTCTCTTCAACAATCCTGAAGATGGCCATGGTGGCGTTATTTCTCCTTATCTGCCTTACCTTCAAAATCATTATAATATCCTCTCATTTCTAATTCATAGTGGTTATCACTATGAAGTTCACCATTCTTAATTTTTTCTTTGTAAAACAAATCAAGACTTATCTGGGTATTTAGAGATAAAAGTCTATAAGTATTACAAGGCTTTATGTTGTATACTTTTGCCAATCCTTTTCTAGCATGTAAACATCCTCCCTACTTGGTATGTTCTTTAACTTGCATTTGATCATGGTCAACCACTCAAATCAATGATGGTTTGGCTTGGCTCCATATATGTCAAAGTTTTATTATGACAAGAGTGTTTTGAGATGTCTGAAAACTATTGATTAGCTTTAAAGTAAGAGGATCTTTGAATATGAAAGCAAAGAGCCTACCAAACCATCTACCTTTTGCATATTTCTACCTCTATGAATGAGGTAGGGTTGAAATATTATGGCCAAAGGGTATAAGGTGATCTATAACCAAAAGGTATAATATGCTATTAAATTGACTTCACAAATTACGAAGTGTCTCCAATTGGTATCTTCATCAATCACCTTAAGAAATACCAAACCAACCATAAAGACAAACTCATTTATTTGATCTCTGTCAAGAAATGAAAAGAATAGCTTGAAATTTCCTTTCCTATTAGGTGGTTTATGCTTGATGTTTTGTAAGAGTGACCATACTTGCCAAACTGTTTTGTCATAACTTTCTAGGTAGTTGTGGTAATCTACCATTCTATCAAAGATTTGTTCATTGATTTTTACAAAGAGTGCTGAGATTAATTCTAAAGGATTAAAAGGAAATCTTATAATCCATCAATTTGTTAGTAATATTTTGCTTCAAGCCATTGAGAATGTTGTTATTGGTCTAAAGAGAAAAATCAACAATCGTGTTGGATTCTCCTTTAATATGTTTCACTTCAAACTTGAATCTTAAAAGTGATTCAAACCACATTACTAGTCGAGGTGTTCAGCATGTTCTTTTTCACTGTTGCTGAAGATTAAGGCATCATTAATGATTACAAGATAGACTTGGGCTCCATATTGTATACTTCCGCCAATACTTTTCTAGTATGTAAACATCCTCCCCACATGGTATGTTCTCCCGTTGATAGCCTTTTCCATTGGTCAAAAGTCTACAAGATTTGTTTTGCGAACAATCTGTTTGATAACTGTAAAGTCTTCAAATACTGTTTTAAGAAATTCTTTGTTTATTTTTGGGGTCTTAATGATGGATCCTATAAATCTTGTTGAATATGATCTCTTTGGCATATGTGAACAAGAGGTAGGATGCCTTCGTCCAACTTGGCACCTTTCATACGGATATAAAGGCCTTGTTTCTCTATGAAAAAAAAAATGAAATTCTTTCATCTAAAAGTTTGTCAACCTAAAGAGCTTTCATGGATTTGTAAAGGCTTATTGTTCATTTTATTAATCCATCTGGGTAGGAAAATCAACTGGTTTTGTTTGAAGGATTTGGGTTGAATGATTCTTCTTACCTTAGCAATAACTCTAGTTATAGGAAGATTGTTATGGTTTATAAAAAACATGTGGGTTTGGACTTTATATGTCATTGTATGGTGAACTGCAAGGGCTGATTTTTTGGTTTCATGGTTAATCCATTTAACTGGATTTTCTGTTTACATAATACTTCATCATCGGGCACTTCTAAATGAGAGGTTGTTTGATGTGGCATAACCCATCCTTCTTTATATGGGAGTGAAATAAAATATTTTTCTTTAAATTAGAACTCATTTGGAACATCCACATAGCATTACAAGAGGTCCATGTGTAAGAAGCTCAAAATTCTAGATTGGAGTGGATTGGATTTGTTTTTATCATTCCTCTTGAAGATGGATTGTTGCTCAACCCATAGTATCATGAAAAGATTAGGGTTTTGATTAATGTGGTCAATAATTGTGTACCCATGAGAGTATCATCAATAGCTAAAGCACAACAAAACCCACAGGCTGCTTAGACAAAAAAATGGAGAACACATGTGCAGATCCCACATGCTCTAACAACAAATATATTTTGGAACATTGATGATGTCAAAAACTAGGCCTTCATATTTTGAACAAATGATGGCTTGGTGTGAAGGAGAATGTCAAAGAGCCCTTCATCTCAATAGACGAGCAGTTACCCTTAAACTCATTGCTGGATTCCTCGACGACACACTTAGATGATGGTGGTCAGATGCATGCAATGCTGAACAAAAGTAATATTAACAATTTTCCAATCCAGGATCTAGACTTTATTAAAGTTTGAAAAGCTATTAAGCCATATGATGTAAAATGGTTGCATAGGATGAGTAGGGTACCATCCAAAGGTCATAATCAAGGCTACAACTGTTCGTTTTAGGAGTATATTGTGCCATTTTGAAGCCTGCAATGAGACGAATGAAACACATAATAGGCTATTTTGCTTGCAATCGTTTTCAAAATATTTGTTTCTTTCTTGGTCATTTTACAGTTTTTAGTTATTTTCGTATTTTTCCTGTTACTTTTAGGATTTTTTTTCTTTTTTTAAAATTTCTAATTTGGGAGTTGTTTGTTTTGTTTTCCTTATTTAGATTAGAAGGAATTTTATTATAAAATAATTTTTCAAATTTGCATATTTTGGTAGATTTGCAATATTTAGGGTTATCATAAAAAGGGTCCAAAACCCTAATTTTGTTCATTAAAATCTTTTAATAATATTTTCATTATTCAGAAGATTTAGTTTTTCTCAACTATCAATCTCTTACATGTCCACATCGTCACCATATAATTTAATAGTGTAATGGCTGGGAAAACTATTAATCTATTGAGCTTAACAACTTTCCCGAACTTTCGTGAAGTCCAAGATCTTAAACAAGATAATATATATGTAAATATACTATTAAACCGCTTAGTTTAATAACTTTATTAAACTTTTCCAGACTTTAAAGCTATATATATATATATGGAGAGTCCCGATCTGGTACGTGCGCCCTTATTCTTTTTTATGTAAGCACGCTATTAAATCATGCAGTTTGTCCCTAAGGGCGTAGCTGAGTTAGTTGGCAGTGCAATCTGTTGCCCCTCACTTGTGTGGACTTAGGTTCGAACCTTGGGGGTGGAGAGGGGGGTAAAAATTGATTTGGGCTTGCCCACTCCCCCTTTCCTTTAAAAAAAATCATGCAGTTTAATAAATTTAATTTTCAATAAATTATAAAGTTGCGCAGTTTATTAACATTAAAAACTGACTCTATCAAATTACACGACTTAAAAGCGTGCTTGCAAAAAAAGGAAAAGGGAGCCTATACACACACGCACACATATATATACACACGCACATAGATATATGAATACATTAATACATACCCTATCTATTTCAACATCACAAATCTGGTTTAAGGCCGTCAGAAAAGTGTTCATCAGTAATAAGGGGATTGTGGCCTGAAATATATATCTAGATGAGCCATTGTTCTTCAATCAATCATTTCCATCTACGTAGTTTGTAACCTTTATTAATTCTCTGTCGGTACTTAATAAATGATATGTGCCTTCAATATTTCAATGAAAAATCTTGAAGTCAAATCAGCAAGACTTTGTACTGGAAGTAAAGAAACTGATATAATCCCAAAAACCTGTGAAAACAAAATTCGAATCTCATTTCTGTGAATCTAAAAAGAATAAATAAGAAAAAAATCCTATCATTACTTGTTCTATATAAGAAGCAACTCACAATATTAACCCAAGTGTATGAAGGAACTAGATGATTGATTGCAATGAGCTTCTTTTTGGAAACTTCCAAAAAGCTTGGAGCCGCAGCCGCTATATTATCGTCCTCAGGTTGTAACGCCAAAGGAACGAGCTGTTTGTTCAATAGTTTCTGATGATTTCTACTGCTAAAAATACCTTTATTTTGTGTAATTTTGGTTTGATTTGTTAAATGAAATGATCTTTGAGAGAAGCATTTGACTGAGGACTTGTTGCTTGGACTTATTTTGACGATGGTGCCGAGTCTTCTTGTCAATGCCGATGCAATTGTTTTAAAGCAGCCTGAAGATTAATTTTCAGGAAAATATTAAAAAGAAATTCGAGTATTGAAATGAAGAAGACTCAAGGCATTTGGGGAAGCAAGATACTTACCAGGCTGTTGCAAAGGATTGAATTTTCCAGAGAAGTTTAAACACTGCATTTGAAGCATGATTAATATTTTGCTCGGTTTCTTCCCATGCTAATTCTGAAAAATTTGGTCTTTTATTTCCAATGATAAAATCTGAAAGAGACTGCAAGACAGTTGACCGTGTTAACTAATTGCAGCCCTCTATATGTGAGTGAACATTATGAATACATTTTTCAAAAAAGGAATTGGCACAATCTTCATATTCATTACAACTCAAAAGGCTAACAAACATAGCTCTGTAATCTACCTTTATTAATAATACGAAAAAGAATCTATCGTTTGCTAAATTTTTCATGTGATGAGGAAAGATCCCCCACAATACTGACAGCATTATGAATAGTTTATTGAATAAGTGCATTTTTGCTTAATTTCTTTTACTATTTGTCAAGCCAAATTATCATTCTAATCTAACGAAGATCAGTGAATCTCTAATGAAAACACACAACCAAATCAATATTCTAGATGAGGGATCAAAGAAAACAAAACTCACCAGAACCAAAACCAGAAAACTGCACTAAGCAAGCAAATTTGAACAAATGAGACAAGCGTCCGTTTCTCTTTAATTGAAAGAACCTAAAACAGACTTGTTACAAGCTTTTCACCAAGCTATAGCGCTCTCTGGAAAAAAAATGCTATAGCACTCCTATCAAGAGAGAGAGAGAGAGAAAGAGAGAGAGAGAGAAGGTTATGGCACTCAATCATACAAAATTATCGCTCTCAGAATTTGTCTCTGAAAAAAGCTTATAGAACAGTTTATAAAGCTTGTTAGCTCAACTGAATGTAAGTGACTTTATTAATGCATATGTAAGCGACTTTATTAACGCATATAGACATGTATTAACGTCTCAGAATTTGATTTCTTTCTTTTATAGACATGTATGGTGTTTTTATTAACGTATTTTAATTCTTTTACTTTTAACTATGCAGGACCAAATTAAAGAAATGAAAGAAAACTCTAATATAGAGAAGGAAGATCAGGAGCCATTAACTGATAATGAAATTAGTGAAATCATTCAAGAAAAGAACTCTAATTTTGAATCGGCCCGCCCGAACTCCAAGGCAAGTCTGTCTGACGTTGACTGGCTTGACTGATAATCATCTCATCAATAAGGAAGAATCTCCCTTAAAAACAAGCATTCCCAAAATAGTTTAATATACAACTAATTTCATCAATTAAACTTCTCAACCAATATACCAAATATCGCCCAAACATCTACTGTCAAAATAAATGAGATTATCATTAATCACCAAAATGTAATAAAATTACACAATCCAAAATATCTTAACAATAACACCAATGACTCCTAGCACCATGCCCATAACTCAAAATAACTATTATTGTTGGGTCGACTGTTGTACCTGTAAATCTCCTGAGGGGATAGAAATATAATAAAATGATATGAATATAAAAAATCAGTGAGCTTAATGAGTGAATAATAATTTTTAAAAATAAACTACTTTAGAATAGTTTTATCTCTTCACTATACGATTTCATCAAGCTATATTTAAGAAATATAAATAACTTAACTTTAAATCATGTACTGACATAAAAAGAATACATGATACTACATATATTCAAGGAAATCGTATCACATTATAATATAAAATACTTGCTTCTAAAATTGTCACTGAATAAGTATCTAGGGGAATAATCTTGCCATACTCCGCCCTGTAGCGACAGTCCAATGATGTACTATATGAGTACCACCATGTTTGGAGCTACACAAGTAGACCAAATACTATATTATCTCATATATCTTATCTCTTCATCCATAAACTAGTCTCCAAAAGACAAAATTCGCCCAAGTACATGTCTAAAGCATCTATTTCCAAAAACCCCTATCTCATCCGTATCTCAATAACTAAATCTCTATTATCATCATATTGCATGCATAAGCTCCCAAAAGGCAAACGCATCCAAACACAAGGCCCAAAGCCTTCTTGTGTGCTCAAACGAGTCGCAAAAGCCGCTCATCTCATTTATATCACTATAACCAAAGGGGAAAATTACTTGTCTCATGATTTTTTATAACAAACTTTCATACACATATACACAACACGTTTTAATCATACTTTAAGTCTTCTTTCCTTTTCTTTAACATACTTAAAATCTATACTTTATTCTTTAAAAAAATACTGTCAGATGTTACTCAAAATCGATAAGGAAAACCAATAATCATACACTTTTTAATAATATATCATTACATAAATAAAACTCATTTCTAGAAAATCATTAAATTGAAGTATTAAACACTTGTTTCTCAAATATGCTTTACTACACTTTGGAATAGTAATAAACTAGAAAGATAAGATTAGTATATTCCACTCGCAGTGATGATTCTCAAATTCAATTATCATCAACGTTCACAAATTGGTTCTCGCTTACGGTTCCTCCTAAATTAAAGAAACTACATGCTTACTTTCCATAAATGTGAACTGCAACTAACTTTACGTAATATAGGTCGAAACGAACATCTATCCATAATATACAACTCCAGTGTCCATTAAACTACTAAAATACCCCGTATCTGTAAATTATTAAAATACCACCAAAATCATAAATTACCAAACTATCGTTAATTTTTAAAATTACCAAATTATCCACAAAGTCAAAATTACAAAATTACCGTCAAAGTATAATATTAAAAAAATGCCCTCACCAGTCAACAATGACCGAGAATCAAGCGAAGGTGATTGGGATGGTCGGATTAGATATTTGAGACCACATTGAGTCCAATGGTGGCAACGGTGAGCTCCGACATGTGGTGGTGGTGCTAGATCAAACTTCCACACTTGTGAGAATTTCAACGACCAATCGGTGGCAAAACAGTTTTTTCAGTGATAGTTGACCATAAAAATTGAAGTGGCTGCCATAAGGGACAAAATTCAAGTTGTGGTCACAAATCAGGCAAACTCATGCCGAAACGAGACGGCCATTGCCATGGCTCTTCAAGGTTTCGATTGGCGGTTTTTGGCCATTTTTAGGCAACATGGATGGTGCAGGGATGACCAGCGTTGACTAAGGATCTGATCGGTGCTTTCAGTTGCTGGTGCTACGGTCGGAATCATAAACGACAATCAGGTCGTGTTTGGGTTTTTAGATCCAACCCGGTTTAGCTTTTCTCTCTCCACCACGTTTCTCTCCTTGATCGTCAATTTATAGTAAGAAGCTTGCTTTCTTTTTCTTTTTCTTTTTCTTTTTGTAAGCTTAATATAAATTAAACTGACGGTGGGTTATAGTGGGTTTGCATTTTTGGGATGGAAATCAAAATGGAGGAATGGGAATAAAAAATTTATTTACTTGTTAAATTAAATATGAGAATGAGAATGGAATGCATGAGTCTCACACAGTACTATGGAATGAATACTTAGATTGTAAATCAGTGGGTAAGGAGTTGGGAATCACATCCCTATTCACCCCATGATAAAAATGTCCCCATTAATTTTTATGTTTTTCAAAAATGCCCTCTTTGTCATTAAAAAATATAAATTGAAAAAAAAAAAAACATAAATCCTTAATCTAAGCAGCCAACCTTCATCTCTCTCACTTACAAACTAGAGCCCATCACTTTAGTTCACTGCTTGTCACTGATCTTGCATCAGCCACCAATTGAATTCGTCGTTGACTGCAGCCCGTTGCCATTCGGTAATCTCGATTTGACAGTTCAACACCTTCTAGCATCTCCAGTCATCATTCAACACCTTCTAGCGTCTCCGGTCATCATTTGAAGTATGTTTCATTTTTTTTGCCCATTTAACTTCTGCTCATTTTTTCCGCTCATTCGTGCAGCTCATTATATAATTTTATATTATAAATTATGTGAATTAATAACATGGTTTTTGTTGTGCATTTAGCCTCTAAAACTGCTGATATGTTGTGCATTGTATATTTTATAAAGCCGGCTCTAGAGTATTAGGAGTCTTATGTGAAATTTCTTTGTGAGGCCTCCTTACATTTAATAGCTTCAATACTCAATGAAACATAAAAACGCTCAAAATTTATTTAGTTTTTAACTATACATTGAAAATTAACAATAAATACGATAATAAGAAATTTCAAAAAAGAAAAGTAATTAAGAAGATTTTTTTTCAACTCCCTAAGATTATTCTTTCGAGAAACTATTTTTTCTTTTACTTTAAAACCCCAAAAAAATTTTAGAATTGCTCATATAGACTGTTGAAGATATGAAGCTCAAATCTAGAACTTGCAAGGTTGTTTGACATGTCAAATTTCCTTAGAAGTAAGTAACTACATGTCATCTACTGAAGAAAAGAAGCATCCGTATGATAGAGATGACTTATCAGTTGATTGGATGAGTTATATACATTATCTCACGTGTGTAACTAATTTAAACGACAGGCATTGTTTGCGTTTTGAATAATAGAATGCATGGATGAGTGACAAGTGTTCTTCATCAGTTCAAGAAGGCTGTTAATTCTGTTATTCTCACGTGTAGAAAACTGGATTCAAGCTTGCAGGGGAACCCAAGTGAATGAGTTGGTTTTTTGGTGTGATTTCTAGATGTTTCTGCAGTAATATAAAAGGATGTATAATCTATTATTCACGTAGAGAGATTTGGTTACATCTAATCTTCATCTTTGTATCTTGAAAATTGAAAATCAGTGAAAGCTTGCTTCTCTTTTCACAGTGGATGTAGGCAGGTTTAAGCCGAACCACTATAACTTTTCTATGCAGTAATAGTGTGTGTACTGGTTCTTAGTTTCTTTCATTCTGTTCCTCGTGTTTGGTTCTAGTTACATTCAAAGCATCCATTGATAATCAGCAAAGCAAATAGTCATTGTAAATCTTGATCCATAGAGTGATTCTTGGGATTACCAAATTGGTCTTGTTACTGATTTGGTCTCAACACAAACTTTTTTTTTAACTATTCTATCCCTTGATTATAGTAAATAGATTGTTACAAAAAAATACAAATATAATAGTAAGATTAAAATCATAAAATAAAACAACATATAAATACAGATAAATCTTTTTTCTTTTTATTAATAAATTTTCAATTGTTCCGTCGAGATTAGTTAAAAATTAATAATAATAACTATAATAAAATTATCTGAAGGTGCCATATTAATGCATACAATAATTTTAAAAAATTGGGTACTTTTATTACAACTCAACACAACAATTACTGTAAGCAGGAAACGAAGATTCCAAAAACAATGCAACTTCCTTTCCTTGTCATCGTACAAAATAGATAAGGATGTATTCAACATAATTTAACTGCAAATAAACAACATGGTTATGTTAAAGTTGTATCACTAATTAAAGAAGTAATTTATGGAACTTGATTGATTGGATTTTAACTCAGTAATCAATTAAAGGAGATTAATCGGCCACTTGCCTTCTAAATTAACATGTAAAAGCCAAATGTTGATTCAAATTGTCCTGATCAACTTTTTTAGATTGAAGCCACAAAATCAAACCGATTATGCTGTGGCCAATTATCTGCAAGAAATTAAAAGAAAAATCATTAATAACAAGTTTTTAATAACATCAAGCGTGAACGAAGCATGTATAATATCTCAACATATACATGTACAGAGTCATGTTCAGGTCTAGTTCAAATTTTATAAAATTGAGATTTAAACTAGACTAGGAGTTGTGCAAAACTGTATACGACTCTGATTCTAGTTTAAATTTAAAATTCTAAACATCTGTACTTGAGCATCATCTATGTAATAATTAAATATACATATATATACTGAGAGTCCTTTCCTAGTGCAGACATTGTCATTTTTTTTATGTGAACACACTTTTAAACTGTGCAGTTTAAGAGAGTTAGTTTTTAATGCTATTAAACCATACGGCTTTATAGTTCACTAAAAAATAAGCCTATTAAATCCTACTATTTAAGAGCATGTCACGTGAAAAAAAATTGTAATATCCGCACCTAAGAATTATATTATATACATATCTATATATATACATATATACATATATTACATACATATGTGTGTGTATATAAATGTATGTATGTTCGTATATGTGTGCGCATACATACCTTATCTATTTCAACATCACAAATCTGGTTTAAAGCTGTTAGAAAAGTGTTTATCAGTAATGTGGGGACTATGGCCTAAAATTTATACCAAATAGAGTCAATGTTATTGGCAAGGAGTTCTTGCAAAGTAGGACCATGTACTACTAGACATGAGATAGAAAATAATCATTTTCAAGTATGTGGTTGTAACTTTTATCAATTCTCCGTCAATAATTAATAAATAATATTTACCTTCAATATTTCAATGAAAAATCTTGGAGTCAAATTGATGCAGGAAGTTATTTTAGAAATTTTAAGATTCTAGAATTTTATTATTTTAGTATTTTCTATTTTAATTAAAGTTAATTATGGTATTTTATTATTTTAGAACTTTCTATTTTTATTAAAGTCAATTAAAGTATGAGATTTAAGTGGCATTTGTTTTGTAACTTAATGACTTAAAGTGACTTGACTTAATTAATTAAGTTAATTAGAGGTGTTTGTTTTTTTAACTTAATGAGATTTTTTAAATAATTTTGACTTAATAAAAGAAGCTAATTTTTTTAGCTTTTTACTGAATGGAGGAATCTAAATTAAGTCAAGTAATTTATAATATCAAAAATATCCTTATTTTATAATTTATTTTTCATGTCTATCCCAAAACTCACCCATAGACGTTTACCATATATAATCTCATCTTCACATGCGACAACTTCGAGATGAAATAGTAAATCAACTATTTCAAGTATCTTGTTGATTTTTTTTCCTTATGTTATATACTATTATTGAGAATTAGTGATAAAATTTGAAATTTATGGTATTTTATATATTATAATTTCACAATCATTATGTATTCACTTGAATGTAGTTTTACTTATAAATATTAAAATATTGTGGTATTTAGTATATTATTTATTTGACATTTAAATTTAATAAGGGTACAAATGTAAAAGTACATATTTTCATATTTTTAAGTTGAAAAAACAAACAACTTAATACTTATTTTCAAATATTCAGATAAAAAAAAAACAAACATATTATTTAAATTTAGACATTCATATCTATTCAGAATTCAGACTAATTTAGGTCTATTCATATTTAGGAAAAATATATTTTATTTCTATTATAATTGTGATTTACTTTCCCTTTTTAAGTTAACTTAGGGAAGTGGTTTCCTCTATTATAAATAGAAAGGTCTTGTTATTATTTTAATAATTTTATATTCAATTATTCAATAAAATTGTCTTTTATAATTCTCTCTAGAATTATCTATCAAAATCTCTCTTGTAGAGTCGTTTGGATTAAAACATCATCTAATCTCGCTTTATGCACTATTTAAAATCTCATTGAGTCGTTTGAATTAGAACAATATCTAATCACGCTTCGATTAGAGAGTAATCTAATCACATTGGTTTGATCCAATACTATAACAATATCTAGCGTTCCTTACCCAATCAAATTCGCTTCTACTACGCCTTACTCCATCAGTTGGTATTAAAGCCATTCTGTGCCAATTACACAGCTTTCATGAATACCTATATCCATTCCCACCAAATCCATCAAAAAAAAAAGTTCCTATGGCTTATCAAGAATTATTTGATGACCTGCTAAATTCTTCTAAGCTTGTTGCTGATCTTGAAGCTGTCAAATTGGCAGTCAGAGAAGCAGTCTCGTAAGCATTTGAGAAAGCTTTTAACCCAAGATTGGTGGCGGTAGAGCGGGCCATCGAGAGTCTTAGGCTTTCCTTGAATAGATACAGAAGGAGAAGTCCAACATCGAAGAATTTAAGTCAACTACATCCACGACAACAATTTAAGATCCCTAGTTTTATCACAAGCCAATAGCCTAAAGTGAAAGATGTTTAGATGAAAGAAGTCTATACCTCCATACATATCAAAGATGTGCATAATGTTGCAGACGAAGAGGTACAATTTATTATTGATTTAAAGTTCTAATCTAACAATTTGTGCAATAATGTACAAGATGTTTCCTTGGCAGACAAGATTAGCATTGAAGATGACGATGCTTTTAATCTATCTGAGATTTTTGAAGAAGAACAAACTACTCTTGATTTGTGCATTGAGTATAATAGTAGGATCAAGATTGTACAACAAAATCAAGTTGAAGAAGCTGAAACAATTGAAATGGTTCTACCTATTCACATTGAATATAGGAAGATTGTGTTTGAAGAAGATTTGATTGAAAAGGTGAAAGTTATAGGAGAGCGCATTGAATGACAATTGGGAAAAGGCAAGAGTTATTTGATCGTTGTTCGATCATGGAAGTCTTCATCACCTCAAAGAATGTACAAGCAAAGGAAATTGATGAAGTATGAATTCTTCAAAGTTCCAAGAAAGATTGATGAGAAGGCCGACAAGTTCAAGTTACAAGATAATTTTCTCTTACATTACAAATTTCTTCCTCGAGATTGTATCCAAACTCGAGAACGAGTTTCTTTCAAGTGGGGGAGAATGATGTAGGAAGTTATTTTAGGAATTTTATTATTTTAGGACTTTTTATTTTAATTAAAGTCAATTATGGTATTTTGTTTTTTTAGGACTTTCTATTTTAATTAGAGTCAATTATGGTATTTTATTATTTTAGGACTTTCTATTTCAATTAGAGTCAATTATGGTATTTTATTATTTTAGAACATTCTATTTTCATTAGAGTCAATTAAGGTATGAGATTTAGTTAACTTAGGGAAAATATATTTTATTTCCATTATGATTGTGATTTAGTTTTCTTTTTTAAGTTAACTTAGGGAAGTATGTTTCCTCTAATATAAATAGAGAGGTCTTGTTATTATTTTAATATCTTGAAATTCAATTATTCAATAAAACCGTCTTTTTATAGTTCCCTCTAGAATTATCTGTCAAAATCTCTCTTGTAGACTCATTAGGATTAGAACGTCATCTAATCTTGCTTTCCACGTTATTAAAAATCTCACTGAGTCGTTTGAATTATAACAATATCTAATCACACTTTGATTAGAGCATAAACTAGTCACGTTAGTTTGATCCAATACTAGAACGATATCTAATTTTTCCTATCCAACTAATTCCGCTTTTGCTACACCTAGCTCCATCATACTTTCCTTAAGTCAACTAAATCTTATACTTTAATTGACTCTAACAAAAATAAAAAGTCCTAAAATAATAAAATATCATAATTGACTCCCATTAAAATAGAAAGTCCTAAAATAATAAAATTTTAGAATCTTAAAATTCATAAAATAACTTCCTGCATTACAAATCAACAAGACTTTGTACTGAAAGTAAAGAAACTGACGCAATCCCAAAAACCTATAAAAACAAAATCGAATCTCATTGCTATAAATTTAGGGAGGAAAAAAACCTCATATAATTACTTCTTCTGTGTAAGAAGCAACTCACAATGTCTACCCAAGAGTATGAACGGACTAAATGGTTGCTTGCAATGAGCTCCTTCTTGAAAACTTCAAAAAGCTTAGAGCTGCAGCTGCTGCATTATCATCCTCAGGTTGTAATGCATAGCCATCTTGTAGCGCCGAAGGAACGACCTGTTTTTTCAATAGTTTCTGATGATTTCTATTGCTAATAATACCTACACTGTGTGTAATTTTGGTTTGATTTGTTAAATGAAATGATCTTTGAGAGGATCATTTGATTGCGGACTTGTTGCTTGGACTTATGTTTACGATGGCGCCGTGTCTTCTTGTCAACGGAGATGCAATTGCTTTAAAGCAGCCTGAAGATTAATGATCAGGAAAATATTAAAAAGAAATTCAAGTGTTGAAATAAAGAAGACTCAAGGCATTTCGGGAAACAAGAACTTACCAGGCTGTTGCAAAGAATTGAATTTTGGAGAGAAGTTTAACACTGCATATGAAGCATGATTAATATTTTGCTCTGTTTCTTCACCCTGCTAACTCTGGAAAATTTGCTCTGTTTTTCTATGATAGAATCCGGGAGAGATTGCAGAGAGCTCTGCAATTAATATACACTTGCAATACAGTTGACTCTGTAAACTAATTGCAGCCCTTTAAATGTAAGTGAAAATATAAACGCATCATGAATACTTTTTTCAGAAAATAGAATTGGCACAATCTACATAGACATTATAATCTGGGTCGATTGAGAATTCAAAAAGGTACATCGTACATCTAAAAAGTCTACTGAGTGTAGTTCTGTAATCTACTCTCCATGATTCTCCAATCAGTGACAGCGTTATGAATAGCTTACGGAGAAGCGTATTTTTGTTTAATGTCTTTAACCATTTGTTAAGCCAAATTATCATTCTAATCTAACTAAGATCAGTGGATCTCTAATGGAAACACAACCAAATGAATAGAACCAAGATGAGAGATCAAAGAAAACAAAACTCACGAGAATAAACAAAAGCAGAAAACTGCACTAAGCAAGCAAATTTGAACAAACAATACGAGCGTCCCTTTCTCTTTTATTCAAAGAATCTACAACAAATTTACAGATCTCCTACAAGCTTTTCAACAAGTTATAGCACTCGATCTAACTCTCTCTGGTTACAAAGTTATGGGCCTATGGCTCTCAGAGTTTGCCTCCTAAAACAGCTAATAAGGTTTTGTCGGATTAACTGACTTTGTTACGCCACGTGTGCACTCGCGTAACAAACTTTCCCGGCTTTAGTTCAAATCTTTCAACAATTATGGATAGACCCTACAACTATACAAGCTTACAAACGACCCCTTATATAATATGTACTAGGGTTGGTAGAATTCCTCGAATTCTAATTGGGATTTGGGATCCCGGTTCATTTGGGATGAGATCGAATTCTAATTGGGATTTGGGATCCCGATTCATTTGGGATGAGATTCGGGACAAAATTTTGTTCTTAATTTATTATTTAAGTTGGGATTTAGGACTCAAATTTATTCTAATTTATTGTTCGGGATGAGATTCATAATGTTTAAAAATCTCAATCCAGATTCTAAATGTCCCAAATATAAGTTTTTAGAAATCCAAATCAATTTAATGAATCATATATATCTGACATGTCGGTAATATATATATGAAAAATTGTTATGATAAATAACATATATGACACATCAATTATAAGAGTATGATATGTTGGTTATGACAAAATCTGTGGTATATAATAGAAAACTCATGTATTCCTAAACAATTTAAAATCTTAATCCAGTTAGAATAGAAATACATTCTTACCTTGATTTTTTGCTCAAGACAACATTCGGCACACATTTTTGTCCCAATTGATGATCAAAATTGACAAATCCAAGCCTATCTCATTCTGTTGCCAATCTTAATAATCATTACTTAATTCGTCTTCAACATTATTTTATAAACAATAATATTAAGATTTAAATAATTATTATTCCGACATTTGAGTTTCAATTGATATTGCTATTATATGTAACTGATGAATCGTGTTATTCACGTTTATTAATTTTTCCCGAATTATAATTTCATTCCTACATGCATGTACGAATCTTTTTCGTGATAACACTGTACGGCGGCAAAGTTTGACCCTCTGCTCTAAGTAGAATTCCAAATTTAACTCCATTGCCACTTCGCCTTTTTGGAAGTTCATCCATGCAGCCAAGTTGGACTCCAAAGTCCAAGTAATGGAATTTGCGACCTAAGCCGTCGATTTTCAACTGCCCACATTAATCACGTGCATTTATGTCAATAATAAATGTGGGCATTCGCGTCATAAAATAATGAACACAAAACAGATAGTTGACTCCATTTTCAGTTCATTTTGGCGCCATTGTCTTTTGTCTTTTCTTGGACAGTACTAAATAGTTATGTTTGACACAGGCGAGATTAGATTGACTAATTATTAAGATGGGATTGAATTAAATTTATTTAAATTAGATTAAATTATATAATATTATAATATTATAATAATAAATTAGACTAAATTAGATTAATTTTTCTTGAACTGAAAATTTATTTAAATTTTCAGTTCATTTTGGCGCCATTGTCTTTTGTCTTTTCTTGGACAGTACTAAATAGTTATGTTTGACACAGGCGAGATTAGATTGGCTAATTATTAAGATGGGATTAAATTAAATTTATTTAAATTAGATTAAATTATATAATATTATTTTATATTTGATAAGTATTGAATTGAAATATATTAAATTATTTTTTAATAAAATTCAATAGTATTTAAATTGACATTTAAATATAAATACGAGCTATTTATGAGTATTTAATAATAAAATAATTATAAATATTAATTTAAAAGATAATTAATTAAGATTAAATATGTAGAAAATTAATTATTGGGTAATTATAATTATAATAAACAAATAAAAATTAGATTATGTTAAATTAAATTAAATTAAAAATTATTTAAATATTTGATTTAATTTTATTAAATATTTTAAATATATTTTATTTTATCAAAAAGTTAGCAAATTATATAAAAGTAACAAATTACTGGTATTATTAATTTTCATGATTAATTTTAATATATTGATTATTAAATTAAACATTCATTAGATATTAAAATAATAATTAATTTAATAGACAATTGTTTTTAAGTTAATCCTAACTAAATTTATTTTTTAATTAGAATTACTAATTTCATGATCTTAAAATTAAATTTAAATTTAGTCCCATAATCTAATTTAAACTAAAACTTTTCTTAATATCTTGGATTTAGACCAGCTACTCTGTCAGTTGTTGGTATATGTATTTAAAATAAATTAATGCCATAAAAAAATTTATAAATATTTTTATGCACATTACCTTGGCAACTCACGTGACGTGAAAAGCCATTATTCTTGTCATGTATTACTGTTTTCAAATTACGATTGTATCCATAATGCTCCTTTAATAAAGGTTACATCAGAGCTTCACCCATCCCATTTGCCCACAGAAGTACATTTGGAGTATATTCTTTCAGCAAAATCACTGACAAACTTACTTTTCAAGTCATTATTATAACATGTCAGGCCCATTTAGACTATTTGGCGGGCAAGCATATGCTACGTCAACCGTATGTTACATCAACCTATGTTACAATAATTAATTTTCAAATTTTTATAAAAGTTAATAATTATAAAAAAATTAATAAATTTTAAAGTTTTATTTTAAACTCCACCAGACTATACTACAAGTACTTTAATTTTCTTTTAAGTTTTTTATTTATAATTATAACAAATTTAGTATCAAGTTTATATTTTATATAATAAAATCTCTAACTTATTTAATCTTATATTTATTAAATTTTTATTCATTATATTAATAATTTTTTACTTTAATATATCATGATCTTTAATGTTTAAGTATTTTATTAATTGTTTAACTTTATTAAATTCTTTACTCATTTAATCTCTTAAGTTTTTAATTTGTTTTATGTTTTCTTCATTGAAATTATTAATTTCTAATATTTTGTTTGCATTTTCTATATCATTTATAGATCAATTTGGATTTTCTAATTTATCTAATAAATATAGTGAAATTTAATTTTATTGATTATTTCCCCACATGTCTGAATCATTGATAAGATCAAGAATTGAAATCTTTCGTTAAAAAAATTCTCTTTGCATATAGCCAAAATGTGGTAACTTATTAGTTTTTATATTTTATGAAATTATTAGAGGTTATGGTGATTTATTCATTGTACCATCTTTTTAGTAATTCATTAGATTCATAAGATGTTTATGACATATAATGTCTCTTATAATTCAATATACTAAATTTAAATTACAATATTAAATTACAACTATTGCTTAGAAAATAGATTGTTTCTTTTCTCGATGATCTCTTACAAATTATGAGGCTCTATTTATAGCCTCCTAAGATATACTATTATAATGGACAGCTGTTACTACAACTGTCTCCTTTACATACTAGGTTGGCATACTGCCAGCTATTATTATACATATGTGGCTATAGTAATGCCACCATACTAATGGCTGTTGCCAGCTTTCTTACATTATCGCCACCGCTACCGTTGGGTCTATGACACTTCCACTAATTAGAGTTTAGAGGTGATGGGATCTCCATGGACCATGATCCTGGGCTTCTTACTGGTTCCAGTTGCTGAGGTGCATCCTGATAATCTGTTTCTCCAGATGTCTCATACTCTTCCTCTTGCTCTTCCTCTTCGATTAGTGGCTCTTCTTCTGGTCCTGGTTTATTCAAGTTTTCATCTACCCATTGGTCTTCTATCCACTGATGTAGCTGCTCATGGTTATAATCCATTGGTTGGAACTCATCTAGTTCCATGGGCAGTGAGCTGTATACTCCACTATGCCTCATATATTCCTGGTACTCTTCTATCATCTAGACTGTCCCTTCATCATCATTCTCAAGCCTTCGCTCCCGAAGCCCCTCTCTGTAATGAAGGTCAAGTGTTGTCATGACCTGTGGAGAAACAGGGCTGTGGTTGTTGTAGCAAGGATCAACTTCGTATATTTCTCCCAATTTCTTCCTTGCTGTTAAGCATGTTTCCCACACGGCATCATCCCCAAACCCGTTATGAGAATGATAGAGAACCTCAATGATATGGGAAATCTGTCTACCCCATATGTCAGAAAGTCTCACAATAATTATTATATTGTGAGTTATCTGGTACCCATTGGTTAGGGTGAGGGTGAGCAGATCACTAAATAATGGTGCGAGCATCCTATCGAACAATCTTCTTTTGTTGTAGCGTATGTTGTTGTGGATGACATTGGGTTAAAAAATTATGGCTGCCGAATATAGGTTCAGATAATACCAAAAGATATAATAGGCATGTGGTGTTTCATCACATAGGACATAGTGCCCAAAGTTGGTGTTTTCATCTATGGTGTAGATGAATTGGCATCCAAGCCTAAACACAGTCTCATGCATTTGGTCTTCGTTGGGATAGGGAGAAAACAGCCTATGACTTCTTCCTCCATGGTTAGGCCAAAATTCTTGTTTTTCCATTAGCATCTACATCCTATACTAAAGATCCTCATCGTGTTTTCCGACTCGGTATTCGATCACCTTTTCGAATATTTTCTCTTTCATTTCTGGTGGTAGCCAGTAGATGAAAGTAGGAAGATCTTCAAGGAAGTAAGATCTCTCCCTACTATAATCAAGCTGAGGTTTCCATTCCGGGAGTGGCCTTCTTATCATCTTGATTGGTCTTGATAGGAAGTCAGCTACCACGTTTGTTTCTGCCTTGATGTGCCTGATCTGAAAATTAAATCTTGAAAGAGATTCTGACCATCTTGCTATTTGTGGATCATGTATTTCTCCTTTTTTCCTGGTGAGTAAGCATTGCAAGTATTTATAGTCTGTTTCAATTATAAATGGAGAGAGAGCTAAGAAGAACTGAAATTTCTTTACTCCCTTAACTACTGCTAAGACTTTTCGTTTAGAGGATGGATATGTGCTTTGAGCTTGATTGAATTGTCCATTTTTATAGCCACATACTCTCCTGTTCTTGTTTTCATCCTCTTCTATCAGTAAAGCACCCCAATAATTCTCACTGGCATCTGTCTGCATAATTAAAGTTCCTTTGTCAGGAATCATTAGTGCTGGCAGATTTTGACACATTTCCTTTAGTTGTTTTACTGCTTTAGTCGCGTCCTTAGACCACCTATCAACTCCTTTTTTTAAGTGCTTTGAGATTTGACTGGTGGGCCTAGAGATGTTCTCCACGTGGTCTGCCGCATAATTGATAATTCCCAGGAACTGTTGTATCTATTTACGTGTCAACAGTTCATCTGGAAATTCTTTAACTTTCTCAGCAATGTGGGGTTGAGGTGTAATAAATCCTTCCTTTATATAGAGCCCAAGGAAATCAACTTCACTTAACCCTATTTGCATTTTTGCTTCAAATAAAGCTAATCCGTGCTGGAAAGTTAATGCTTTGAACTGCTCTAGATGCTTTGCATGTGATTCTTCATCTTTACTGAATATTAAAGCATCATCGATGCAGATTAAACAGAATTCCATTATTGGTCTGTAGACCTCATCCATCTTGTTCTGGAATTTTGACGGAGCAATCTTTAATCCAAAGGGCATTACATTCCACTCATAATGCCCATGTGGGACCACGAAAGCTGTCTTATGTCTATTCTCATCCTTTATTCCTATTTGCCAGAAGCCCGACTTCATATCGAACTTTGAGAAGACCCTAACTCCTGCCATTCTCTTTAATAAGTGGGTCCTCTAGGAATAGGATACCTTATGTCCTGTAGACAATCATTTAGCTTTCTGTAGTCAATTATCAGTCTTCTTTCCCCTATTTTGTTTAGAATGTTTATTGACATAAAAGGCTGGGCTAGCCCAATATGACTTGCTGGGCCAGCCCAATATGACTTGCTGGGCCTTATCAGCTTGAGATCCAATAATGTTTGAATCTCAGTTTTGCAGAGCTCTTCATCATGTGGCATTCCTGGGTGAGATGTAGTCTGACGTGGCATACTCCAATCATCCTTGTAGGGTAGAGCCACAAAGTATTTTTCTCTAGACCAGAACTAATTGGGCTGTTCTGCACAACAATCCAGTAGGCTTTTCTTTTGTGTTTCAAACCTTTGGATTGGGTTTTTTCTTAATGATTCACCCACTCCTGAACGAGGATTTGGTTCTATCCATGGAACCAAATAAGTATGAGTCTTCTAGTCTAGACCAACAAAAGTATATTGGAACCCATCATGAAAGAAAGCAAATGGGTTTATTTGCTTTAAGAAATCTGTTCCAAGGAGTAAATCTTCTCTTGCCTCAGGATAAATAAAGAATGGGTGTTTTATCCCAAAGGGTAGGATTTTAAGAGGCTTTGTAACAGCATTTATGTAGAAAGTTTTGCTGTTAACTGATATAAATGCCACTCTTGTTGGAATTGCATATGAAGGTGGAAAACAACCTTCCCCAATTATAGATGTAACTGCTTCAGTGTCAATGATAGCTCGGACTACTCTTTGTTCTTTATCCGAGGCTTTAATAATGACTTTGATATATGGCCAGAACTGAATGACATCTTTCATTCGATATACGGGGGCTGGTGCTTGTAAGATGGTAATTGGTTTTGTATGAGTAGTCTTGAAGGTTGCAATAGTTCCTTCAATTTCTTCTTCTTCTTCATTGTCACTTTCTGAAGAACTGAAACTATCATCTGTAGAACTTTCATCTTCTTCTTCAAGGCTTAAGATTGCTCCTACAAGAGTTTTACTCCATTCATACCATCTTTCATCAAAGTATTGTCCCTCAATCAGCTCTAATAGCTTTTTTTTTTTCTTAAAAGGAAAGGGGGGGTGGGCAAGCCCAAATCAATTTTTACCCCCCTCCCACCCCCAAGACTCGAACCCGAGTCCACACAAGTGAGGGGCGACAGATTGCACTGCCAACCAACTCGACTACGCCCTTGGGGGCACCGTTCCCAGTCCAGCTCTAGTAGCTTAACAAGAGCCTTTCCCTTTCTTCTGCAGTCTTTAGCAAAGTGTCCTTTCTTTCCACAAATAAAACACTTTGCCTCTCCTTTTGCCTGCTTACGTCGTTTGACATATCTGTAGCGCTTTCCTTTATATGGCTTCCATTTTTTCTTTTTAAATTTTTCATGTTTGGACTTATGCTTTCCATTGGAGCATTTGCATGAGTTACTAGAACATCCATACTTCTGAGGTTGGTGATCGCAGTATCTTTCGAGTGTTGTTTTCTCCGAAGATTTCAACTGCTTTCTCATCTCATGCGCTCAACAGTGTTTTGCTATCAACTCCTGTGCCATCTGGTACAGATGTGCCAGGCTGTAGTTATTCCACTTCATCTCTAGATTTGCCTGGAATTTTTGTTCCATAAGCGCTGCAACTGGGTATGGCATATTCAGAACAAATGTCCTGTGTATTGTATCAGTATGTTGTTGGAAGGTAAAATACAACTTTTCTTGTTCTAAGAAGTATTCTTCCATTTTACTGATATCACAGCATTTATTCTTTAGGAATGCCCTTTCTGCCATCTCATCTTCTTTGTCAAACTGACCAAAGAATACAGCTGTGAGGTAATCAAGCATCATTCTGTATGGTCTCTTATCATTCAATATTATTTCTCTTTGTTCGTCAGTAAGTGTTCCACTCCACCATCTTCGTAGAGAACTAGTGAATCCAGCTATGACTCTTGCTATACAAGCCCTTGGTGTTAGGTGTGGAGCTCTCTGTAATTCTGCTTTGTACCAAAAGATTATTTCTTCAATGAAAGTTACCCTGTTCTTAGGCTTGATTCCATTCAAGTTCCAAGTGACCTTTCCACTTATTGAATGTGCAACTTGGATATTTGTTTCCTATGACCGGGCCTGTTGCCTTGCTCCTTCGACCGCTCCTTCTGTTGATGTCCCAATATGTCCTTCTGGTGGAGGCTCATTTGGTGTTATTGGTGCCGTTGGGGCTTGCATGAAGATGGGTAACGGTTTTGTTTCTGTGCTAACCGTAGTAGTGCTTTTGTATCATTTATATCACTTTCCTAACCTGTAGCTTTTGTGGGCCATTCATACTTTGATGGTGGAGAGTAACTTCTCCAGAATGCTTTCTGACAGTTTCCAGAAGCATTCTCTTCCCATACGTGCCATGGCTTGGTTGGTTTATCTATTCCCCAATACGAAGTAGGATAACAATTCTTTAGCTGTTCTTGTTCTGATACTCCTGTAAAGGTAAACATCTTGATGGGCCTTTCGTGCATTAGTGAGAATTGTTCTGTTGTTACCAGATTCTTTTTTATCAGCATTTTTTCTAGCTGGTCAAGTCTTTGTATAATCTCCTGCTGTCCTTGCATTAGTTCTCCAATGCATCTATTTTGTTCCACATCATTTATGTTGGACCAGTTGATAGCTTTCTCAATTGAACCAAATTCTGCTGGATCAAGTTTCTTTATAACCCATCTGGCTGATACAGGTCCCGTGCTACTTCCATGGAGCGTCTCTTCAGTTGTTGAAGGAGGCCTTATCATCATAATAGGTCTTTTATGATACCTTGTTGATACTGATCTCTGAGGCATATGTCTGTAGATTGTCTATTTTCCAAGTAACTGACATTTTTCACTGGGATGGAGGGCCTTTGTTTCTTTAGGAAACGAGACTGATGTCCTACCTTTTGTGAGAGTTTCAACTCTTGGTTGTTGATGTATCTCTAATGACTTGTTGGATTTTTCATACTCATTTATCCAGCTTAGGGGAAACACCAACTGGTTCTGCTTATATGTTCTGGGTTGTATCACTCGTTCTTCTCCAGCAAGGAACTTGGCTATAGGTAAGCCAATATGTGAGAGTGAGAACATATGAGTCTGTACTTTATAAGTCATTGAGTGGTGGATCACCAGTGCTGATTCATCGGGCTTCATTACTAATCCATTGATCTGGACTAGTATTTGGATGGATTCTGGAAGTGAAGGTCTCATTAAGTCTAGGGTAAAGTTTGGTTCTACTTGTAGAATCACATGACCCTGATTTAATCCTACTTCCATTGCTGCTATCAAGGATGTCTCGAATGTTTGCCATCTTGTATCAAGGATTGCTATTAGACACGTGACGTTCTTCCCATATAAGAATAGGGGTTGTAATCATATCCTTATTGCACCCAGATGTAATCCTCTGTATCCTTCCTTGAGGTATCATCCAACATCCTTGTTGGATATTATTTGAAGATATGTTTCTGCTGAATTTGAAGCTATTGGCTGCACCAATGCCTCTGAGGATTTGAATACAACATTCCTGGATGGTTTTCTCCATAAGGATTTCACAACCTGTGAGGTGTGTGAAGTCCCATAGTGTCTATATGGATCAAGAGGATTTAATTTCATTCCTCTATTTTCTTGGGCCGATTCCTCAATCTCCATGTGAGCATTTATAATTCCTGATGAAGAAGCATGCTCTCCTCCAATCATAGTACTGCTTTCTCCTTGTTCTACAGTAACCGCCTGATTCTCCATTCCTTGACTATACTCTATAACCCAGACCGTCAAAGCTTTTGGCTAATCCCTTTTTTAGCACCCTCTTGGCTATTTTAGTTTCACCTTGGCTATCTTCGGCTTTTGGCGAGTTGGCTATTTATGGAGGTTATATTGTTTGCTTCTTCTTTTTTTTTGTAGAACAAGTTTTAGCTAGTTTCTGATGTAGAGGTTCTGATTGCTCGGCAACTACAGAGCATACTGTCTTGCTAGAACTTCTTCCTTTTGGGAAGGCTGGCTCTGATACCAATTACAACTATTGCTTAAAAAGTAGATTGCTTCTTTTCTCGATGATCTCTTACAAACTATGAAGCTCTATTTATAGCCTCCTAAGATATACTATTACAATGGACAGCTGTTATTACAACTGTCTCCTTTACATACTAGGCTGGCATGTTGCCAGCTGTTATTACACATATGTGGCTATAGTAATGCCACCATACTAATGGTTGTTGCTAGCTGTCTTATATATATATATATATCCAAGAAAAAAATCTAGTGAAATGCATATGCAAATACATATTCAGAATTTGTAAGTTTTTATGAATATGATAATCATTTAGATCCTTATAAAAATATAGTAAAAACTTAAAAAAATTTTAAAAATAAATGAAGAAGAAATGGATGACAAAATTATTTAGTTTCACAAAATCAATGAGGACTTATTTAAAAAAATAAGTAAATATGTGAATAAAAATAAAATTTCTTATAAATAGCTATTACACCCGTACCTTGTTTTACATTAAAATTATTTTCATCCATTAGATTAACAAATATCAAAATCTAATGGTCTCTATGTATTGGTTGTTTGTTACAGTTGATGCAACATAAGCCTTGCCCTATTTGGCTACCCCATCTGTTTGTCCAAAGAAGTACAACTGGAGCATATCCTGTTTTGGAAATCACTATTAAACTATTTTCAAGTCATTATTTCGACCATCTCATATCATGTGAGACCAATTTAGAATAAATACTTGGCTTAGTTGGCTACTCCATTGCAAAAGAAAATAAATAAAGCAAGCCTACCAATTAGGGATGGTAAAAATACCCGCCCTGCCTAAACCCGGTCCAAACCTGGGTGATGTGGGCCGAGTATTACCCAGCCTGGGTGTGAAGGGGGGCTGGGTATGGGTATCACTTGATAAACTTATGACCCGACCCAAAACTAAGATTTTATTAAAAAAATATTATAAAATATATTTTATTTTAAATATTTATATTTATTTGACTCATTTATTACACAAATATAAAATTTTACACACTTAAAATTTATAATTTCATGTCAAATTTCATTAAAATAAATTTAAAACTTATAAAATTAAAAATAAAATTACAAAAAATAAAAAATATATATTATAATATTAAAAAAGACAAAATCTGGGTACCCAGATTAAAACCCGGTCCAATGCCGAACTTAAAAAACCCTGCCTAGGTGAAAAAAATTGGCATTCGGGCCGGGTCCAAGTATTGCAATGCCCGAACCCGGCCCCAAGATTTGCCAACACTACTACCAACAGATAGCCGTTGCAACTGATACATATAATAAATAAGACTTTTAATTATGTATCCTTCACAAAATTTTGAAAATTTGATAATAGTACTGATTATATGAAAACAATTATATATATGATTCACATGATCCCAAACAATCACGCGATCCTGAAATTATAAATTGTAATAGTAACTCTTCAGAGAATTAAAATATCATAGCTAATCTTAAGAAATTATCCTTAACCTTTGAAATTTCTCTCTTTATAAAATTCTACAAGTCAAATAACCCATCTTCTTTTTATCAAAAATGATAAAGAGACTAAATGCTGACAAAAGTAGTGTATACACTGACCAGGATTATTGTATTAATAATTAAAACCGGCCATGATTACACCGTTTTATTATTATTTTTATCTAATTTTTTGTTTGAGTATCAAAGTAAACTAAACTAATCTACGACAAGTATTAATCTATAATCTCAAAACAATAATATTGTGTTCAGTTGGGATATAACCTTTATATTCCAATTGATGCAGCAAATGATGTGTTACTATTAGATTGGTTTAAATAATAAATAAGTATTAAGTCTTCTAATTATTAATTCTAATGATAAATTTTTATAGGTGACATATTAGTTGGGATACAAACAAAGACTCCAACTAAGCATAACATCACTCATCGCCATGCAACTCGAAAAACATGTTATCAAGTAACATTAACAGAGCAAAATGTATGGAAGGTACAAAACATAAACCACTTACTTCATAAATTAAGCTAAGCATCATACCTTTCTTTAAAGCTGAGTTTTGCCTTGCTATGAAAATCTGTAAGAAGTATGTGTGGCAGCAACAACAGTAACTCCTACAGCAATTGCTGCATTTGATGTGTGCTATCATTAGTGCCTTCTGCTTATAATAGTATAGCCTATTGTTGGTTTTCTTTGGAAAAAAAAAATTCAAGAAAAACTTGCAAAACGTAAGTAGCTTAGTTTTTTTTTTTTTTTTTAATTTTAAGTAAAGGGGTGGGCAAAGTCCAAATCATTTTTTTCCCCTTTACTATCCTCAAAGATCGAACCGGCTGGTCAGCGGCTACTAGCTTGATGCTGTTACTAACCCAACCACACCCTTAAGGGCACGTAAGTAGCTTAGGTTGCTCACGGCTCATTTCCAAATTGAAGTTACTAAAATCATATACTTTCATAATTGTTATGGCAATAAAAATCAACATCGATATATATGATCGATAATCGAACAAAATGAGCTAAGATCTATGAAATAATCGAACAAGGGCTTCTAGTAATTGTTCTACCCGAGATTTGAGTTGTTATATATCCAAACTGCACTTGGCATATAAAAAATTACTTCATTTTTTAATTCATTTAATGCACTATCAATTCATAAACACTAGAGATTAAATAATCATTATAATACTGATGGAAATGATCATACAGCTGGAATTGCAATTGCTTCAGCTTGCCCAATGTGCCTGGAACAGAGCCCGTGAAACTGTTGTAGTAAAGACCCAAGCTCTGTAATTTAGTCAGTAATTTAGTCAGATTCCAAAGAGAATAACATAATTAATAGTAAGAGTCTGAATTAAGTCAGTACTTAACTCAAAATATAAAAATTTAATGAGTATTTACCCGTATAAATAATCTAGAGGACGACAATTTGATTCACCATATGTTATGCTGCTTTCATGAGCAAAATTTTGTAACACCCTACAAATTAGCAATGCTAAAGTTGTATATTAAAAATTAAGGAGACAGCGTTGCAGGACAATGTCATTCACCATTGCCAAAAATGTCACATATTGTACAAACAAATTTGACGTATATTCCTAACAATGGCATCAAGCCTTCTATGCATAAAAAAGCATACCGATCAGTACATACAAAATTAACATATTACTAAACAATAGCATCCTTACAACAACATACAAAGGCATTCGGGGAGTTGAGACACCCCATGTTTCACTTGAATTATTTATGCACATATAATATTTTGAATGAGTCTTTAATTTTATTTAATTGGTAGTTATTCCCGTATGTCTTAATTTTTTTTTTAATTTCTTAAAAAAAGAAAAGAAAGATATCTTAAAATATTTCATGTTTATCTCTAAAGATAATCTTGTCGGTCGGCCCCATGGTTAAAAAAATTGCCTCTTTTAATAATTCAAATTTTTGTTTCTTGTAAACCTGTTTTTAATTAAATTTGTTTCTTTAAGACGTTTAATAGAGATGCCATCCTACCTCATTCTTCGAAACTGATTCCTTTCACACGTAGGACGAATTAGAAATTGAACAATTTGAAATAAGTTTGGACTTTTCATTGCCCTTGTCTTTGTTAGTATATGATCGTAGCGGTTTAATTCAGATCTAACTAGTAATTTGAAACAGAAAAATAATATATAATTCATGGGCTGTTGTAACAAAGCTTTCAAATCTCTAAACAGACCTATATTAATTATGTCCACTTGTTCGTGACAGTATCTTTAAGAGATATTATCTGCTATTCACTCATCAAATATTATCATATTATTAAAACTATTACAAAAGTTTAAAGTACGATTGGTATTATTTTCAAATCACATTTTCTGTTTTCTAAATTCAGAAAACACTAAATACATGTTTAATAGATTGTTTGTGAAAATATTTTAAAAAATATAAAATTCATTCTACACTTTTAACGAAGGAAGTAAGAAAACAACTTTTCTTATTTTCCTTATTTTCCAATACAATATTAAGTTTCAAAATGAACAATTTTCTTCCACCATCTCACAAAATAATAATAATATCAACAACAACATTATTATTATTATTATTATTATTATTATTATACTACCCAAAAAATCAATTTCCCTTACAATAATCTTTTCTTTTTATATACATTATAATATTTATGTTATTATAAATTAATTAAATCAAATATGTAGAGTTTATCATTTTTCTTTCAACAAAAAATTAACAAGATCAACTAATTTATTCTTAAAATTAAAATAATTGAACTAATTAAATAATAAAAATAATTATTCATTACTTAATTTTAAGTTTATGGAAATTATTCCAATAATAATTCTTTAAAATATTCCTACCGATCGAATTTTACTTTTTTTTTTCATTTTTAAGATTATTTTTGAAAATGATACCGAACACTTTTTTAAATTTTAAAACTAAATTTAAAAATAACATTTTTATTCTCATTTTTGTTTCATGAAAACAACATTTGGAAAATAATACCGAATAGGGCCTAAATTTGTTCAAATTTTCACCCATTATTCACAATATATATCAACTGATGTAGCGGGTAGTGAAAACAAATTGATAAGATAAATAGATAACTACTAGATATTGTTAAGCCAGTGTGATGAGTTTATGCTCTAACTAGATCTGATAGATATGATGGTGAGGAGTGTGGTGGTACTAAATGTCAAACTTGCGGTACTTTGTCTGAAAAATCAAATGGACGTAGGGGCAGTTTGTAGTGTTTTTGGCTGCGTAATGTAGAGGGTATGATTGTGTAATTAGACTTAATGGCCATTGCAATTAGCTGTGTGGTGTGTGGCTTGAAAGCAGTCCGACGCTAGTGTTGGTCAATGGTAAAGGTGGCTGAATTTGGCAATAGAGCAAGTAGTGGCTCATGGTTTTTGGTTGTTTTGTTGCGGTAGTTTCTGGTAGCGGCTTTTAGTGGCCATGGTTAGAGTTTGGTTTCTGGAGGATGGTAAGTCTAGTAGTGGCTTTGGCTGGTGATGATGGTTGCTGGATTGTTGAGGCGGTGATGGTGACTAGGTGGCGGCTAGGGTTTTCAATTTTGGAATTTTTTGAATTTTTTTATTTCTTTTAAATAAATGGTTATAGAGGATTTGAGTTATTTGTGGTTGATGAGTATGGTGGCCAGGAAAGCTGTACGATTAGCACAGATCTTCTCTAATACTAATTAATGCAGTAGGGTGACAGAAGCAGATTGATAGGAAAGATACATATTAGATATCATTCTAAGATCGATTAAAACCAATGTAATTAGTTTATCCTTTAACCGAAATATAATTAAATTTCGTTCTAATCCAAATAACTTAATATTTTATTAAGACTTTTCAACAAGATTAGATAATGCTCCAATCTAGTTGACTTTACAAGAGAGATTTTAATAAATAATCCCAATGAGAGTTATACAAAGGTTTATTGAAAAATTGAACTTAATTAACAATGACAAGATCTTTTTATTTAAAATGGGGTAAACTTATTTTCTCAAATTAACTTAAAAAGAAAACTAAATCATAATTATACTAAAAATAAAATACTAGAATACATACTATATTTGACTGTAATTAAAAATATAAAATATCAAAAGACCTAAAATAATAAAATCCTAAAATAATTTAATAACATCCTACATTAGTAGTCCACCAAAAAGATAGAATTGCTCTTACAAAATAATTACCACTCTGATTTGTGTTTGCTCTTTGTTTTATCATTTTGTAAAGATAATTATGTCTTTTTTATGGATAATTGATATAGATTGCATAATTGAGTACAAAATTAAAAAAAATTCAAATTTTTATAATATTTTTACTCATGAGATAAACTTAACGGCGGATAATTTTCCTATGTTAATTGGCAAGTAATTTTCATTAGCCGGCAGTCCGCTCATAATTTGTATCAAACTAAGAAATCTCTTCGCCCCAATAACGTTTGTTCTTACGTCGCATCAGGCCGCTTTATTTATTTATTTATTTTTTTGTTCGTAGTGGCTCTACCTAGGAAGCCATGAGAAAGGAATATATTATCTTTTGGAAACAAATATTTCATAAAAGTTTAGCTTAATTATGTATTTAAATCAATCTCCGAGATTCGCATTTTTGTTCTGTAATTGAAAGGGCTGCTGGAAGTAAATTAATAAGAAGTATATTTCCCCTTTTTAGTGTGATAATTAAAATGATGAAATTTCCAATATTACGATTTAAATATGAGAGGGTTCATGATTTGTAGGGATAAAAATATTTTAATTTAGTTAAATTGATATTTGTCGTCAAATGTAATTTAGTTAAATCTTGTTTTATTTATATCATGACTTACCTATTATTGACATCCAAAATAAAAAAAAATTAAGATAAGGTTAGTATATATTAATTTAAAATTATTTAGATTTCAGTAAAATTTAAAAGGTTGACTCTATTTTCAATTATACGTATATATTCATGTGTGTTTAATTAATATATCTGATAAGTATCCCTCTGGAACGCGATGATTAGCATTCATGAAATTGTGAACAAATAATAATAATAATGTCCCATCATTTTGCAGTCGTTCTTGTCACCATTTCTACAAGGAATTTTTCAGTGGAGGGTCAGATTTTTTTAAAAAAAGTTATTTGGAGTTTTCAACTTTGAATATTATGAAGTAGATATTTAAGCAATAACGACGGGAAATCCCCTTTTAATATCTAAGATTTAGAACGATTACTTAGTCAGAACTTATTTTTTTCAAAATTACCTAAAAACTCTAGGTTATTGTTTACTGAATAATAATACACAGACAAACAGTATTCAGTTGTATTGGCACATTACTGTTATGAATGGATTGATTGTACAAAAACATCACAAGGCCTATAAAATATTTTCATTAACTTAATCTGTTACGTTATGTAATTTGTAAACTCAATTTGTATAAGAAAATTTGTACCTTTCTTTGTGATTATATTCATATTATTTTTATTTTTATACTTAAGTAAAAATAAAGGTACAAACTCTTGTATGAACTTATTTTGTATAAATTAATATAACAATAGATTTTAATATCTTCAAAGATATATATAGTATATCCATTTTTAAAAAATCACCGACAAATTATTTTTAAGTCATTATTTCGATTATCTCATAACCACCATATCATTGTATTATGTCAGCCAATTTAAAATACATGGCTGCCCCTGGAGAAAGAACTTAAAGTCTCAAAGCAAGTCCACCAACAGAAAACTGTTACAACAGATTCATAAATTAGACTTCTAATCCTTCGCAATATTTTGAACATTGATTATAATTCTTTTTCTTTTTTTTTTTGGGAGAAATTCATTGATAAGATTCACTGGTACCTGCAAGTCTTCAAAGAATTAAAAAATCGTATTTAACTTGAAAAATTAACCCGTACCTTTCAAATTTGTTTCTGTAGAAAATCCTAGAGCCAATACATTGATTGCGGAGTTATTATCCTCCCAAGGCATTGTTATGCCTGCAATTTTGTTTTCAAACACGACATTAGATCTGCCATCATGCATGCAACATCTGTCTTTGTCTTAGTGGGCTTGCTTCAATTTGTCTTGCAATGGGGCAGCTACTGCTAGATTGGCTGTGTAATGATTTAAAAATAACGACTTGAAAAAAATTATATATACTCCTTTTTGTACTTCTTTGAAAATATTAAAGACAATTGGTGATACACGCCGAAAGTGCTAAGAAGATGAGAACGAGTTTCTAAATAAAATTAGGATCCGCCTAAGTAAAATACCTTTTAACTTACGGTTTTTTTTTTGTTTTTTCTTACTTTGTTATTGTAAAAATATCATTTAGACCCTTATACTCTGCTGTATTTATAATTTATTCATAAATATTATGAAACTTTTTAAATTTATTCATAAATTCTTAGAGTATCAAATTTGTCCCTATAATTTTTAAATTCTAAAAATATCCTTCATTTAATTAAAAAATATAATAATTATTAAATGGATTATAATTATATTATCATAATTATAAATATAATTATAATTTTAAATGGATTATTATTATTATTATTAACAACAATAAAACGTATTATTATTAATTAATTAATTAATATATTAACAATAATTAATAATAATATTTTATTGTCAACAATAATAATTAACAATAATTATTATTAATAATTAATTTTTGAATGGTAATAATAATAATTGAATTTATAATTTATTCATAAATATTATGAAACTTTCTACTTACCTATACTATATAAATTCAATTTATCTCCTTATACTCTTTTTCAATTATTATTTTTTTGAAAGTGTCAAAAGAGTTTCTATTTACACCACAATACATTAGTTATCATAACACACTAATATTAATAAAAAGATAAAAATATACTTAAATTAGTACTGAAAAAAGCACTTTCCTCTTTTAAAGAATTACAGCATCTCATCTTCCATTACTCATCATCAGCAAAATTTTCAAGGATACTGCTATTCATCTTTTTTATAATATCATCTCATAATAATTAATACTTTCATGATAAAAGGATTAACAAAATAAAAAACAAATTTCCTTTGAATCCATCCCTCTCCACTATTAATTTCTATTCATCAGCAACCTTTATTGACAATTGAAACTACCACAGACTCATCACAGAGAGAGAGAGTGAGAGAGGGGAGGAAGAAATGGGAAAAAAAATATGAAATGTTTACAATTTTATAGTGCATTTACTAAATAGGAATCAAAATTAACTGAAATCAGAATGAGTTATAATCGAAATAACTAAAATCAAAATGAAGAATTAGAATCAGAATAATTTATTTACTTAAACTATAAGAATCGTAGTTAGAATGAGTTGTATTGCTATTGATATATTTATTTTATCTTTGAATCAAAATCGTAATGAGTTAAACTGTAACAAATTACTATAAAATTCTTAATTAATTGTTATCATAATTATTCTTTCTTATTTTAATTATTGTGATTATTATTATTATTATTATTCAAAATTTAATTATTAATAATAATTATTGTTAATCATTGTTGTTAACAATTTAACTAAAAAATTATTATTAATTATTGTTAATATATTAATTAATTATAATACCTTTTATTGTTGTTAATAATAATAATGATCTATTTATAATTATAATTATATAATAATTATATTTATATTTATAATTATAATTATAATAATATACTAATTATAATTGTAATCTATTTAATAATTATTATATTTTTTAATTAAATGGAGGGTGTTTTCGGAATTTAAAAATTATAGGGGCAAATTTAATACTCTAAGAATTTATGAATAAATTTAAAATATTTTATAATATTTATGAATAAATTATAAATAAAATAGAGTGTAAGGGCCTCAATGAAATTTTATAATAACCAAATAAGAAAAGATACACGAGCCCCAAGTTACAAGAGCTGTAACTTAGACGGACCCAAAAAATTATTATTACAAAAAAAAAAATAGTGAATTCTCATAGGGTCTTTGTATTTTAAAAATTACAAAAAATATCCTTATTATATATTCGTTTTATTACAATAATGGGTCTGAATACAATATCATTGCTGGTCCGAGCATGTCCAGATAATCAAAAAATCAGAAAAACATAATAAAATTGAGACACTGACTGTCTTTTAGAGTTACCATTATTATATCCTCCAACGATATAATTTATTATATTCTTTTATGCTTTTCACACTATTACATATTAGATTTGCTTAAATTAATTTATACCGAACAAATACTATTTTATCCATGAAAAGATTAAAAATAAAAATATTCTATCGACTTTTTTTTTTTGAAATAGGTAACTGATCGATATTCGAGCGACTAAACTTTGGACAAGTGGAAATTTTTTATTGTTATTATAAATGGCAAATTGAAAATGCAATGCATGTGATCACCGAGCAAGTTCCCAATACACTCATGTTGCATTAATAAACTACGGGATCAGACTAACCGAGTCAAGTTTGACCGTCTATCCTAAAATGATGGCGTCAAATTTGGCAACTAATTTTATTATATAAGGGTTTTAGCTTGCTACCAAGGAGCTGCCATACTAAATCTAATAAGAGCAACTGTGATCTGGAGCAACAACAACAACGCAGGCATTGAACTGCTAGTAAGTAATCAATACCAGTGATTGAAATTTTTCGTAGCGATCAAGAATCTTGAGATGATGAAAATTTTTCGTTGTTATTGTTGTTATCAAGAATCTTGAGATGATGAGGATTTTTCGTAGTTATTGTTGTATGTGTATATATAACTTTTGATGTTTTAATATTGGACAGGTACTACTAACAACAAGCCTAGTACGCCTGCAAAAGTAGCTAGCCTAAAATGGAAAGGGCACTAGAAGTGCAAGTACTGGCCAGAGAAAGCATCAAACCAGCTTACCCAACTCCGCAACAGTTGAGAAATTTTAAACTCTCCCTCATGGACCAGATCAATTTTCCGGTCTACGTGAGCACCATTTTTCTGTACAAAGCAGACAATAATGTGAAAGCCGAGCAAATGTCGCAGAGTCTCAAGTCATCCCTATCAAAAACTCTCACAAAATTCTACCCGTTTGCTGGTAGAGTCAAAGACGATTTCTCAATTGAATGTAACGACGAAGGGGCTGAGTACGTTGAAGCTCTTGCGAACGGCTTTTTGTTTGAATACCTACAAAAGCCTGATCAGAATTTATTACGGGATTTTCACCCTTTTAACTACGCAGAATCTCCCGTAGCAAGCAACGGGGGTCCAATGCTGAGCATACAAGCTACTTTTTTCAAATGCGGGGGACTGGCAATCACGATTTGCACTAATCACAAGCTTATTGATGGAGTCTCGTTAGGCATATTCGTTAACAGCTGGACCACCACAGCTCGCGCAGATAACAAAGAAGTGTCTCCTAGATTTGTTGCATCAACGATTTTTCCGGCAAGTGAATCCTTCGTGCCCTTACCTTTACATATTTCACCAGTCCAAGCAAACAGGTTTGTATTCGATACCAAGAAAATTGACCAACTCAGGGCTAAAGTTGCAAGTGCAAGCGTGGCTAGACCATCACGCGTCGAGGCACTGACTGCACTTATTTGGAAGTGTGCAAGGGCGGCATCGAGATCAAACCTCGGATATTCAAGACCTTCTTTGTCAGTACACGCGATGAATGTACGTGCCGCGGCAGAGCCGCCCTTGCCTGACAACTCTGTAGGCAACTCCGTCGCGTATCTGACGGCGCAGGCGAGTGAAAAGGAAGTTGAAACATTACAAGGCTTGGTTTGTTCATTAAGGAAAGCAAAGGCAGAATTTAGCCGAAACGGTCTAAAAAATTTGCTAGAAAACAAGAGTATATTCGATATTCCGGAGTCAATTAAGGACAAGTTTGAAAAAGACGAGATCGATTTCTACACTTTCTCCAGCATTGTTAACTTTCCATACTACGAAGTAGCAGATTTTGGATGGGGAAAGCCAGTGCACGTGACTTTACCCAATTATGTGCTATCAAACTTGATTATTATAATGGACACAAACGATGGTAAGGAAATAGAAGTATTGGTGACTCTGAGCCCCGAAGACATGGCCTTCTTTGAACGTGACCAAGAACTGCTTGCATTTGCTACTATTAATCCGCCAGTACTCGATGTAAGTATAAGAAAGAATGAATCACCTCTTTTGATTTCTTCACTTTGATTTTTTAATGTATGAACTCGCTACGAGTAAACGCTAGCGCTTGTCTTCTTTATCATAAATAAAATTCTTTGTTTGTTTATTTTTGTATAATTATCAGAATTAAGGGGCATTTTGTTTTCTGACTGAATAATGAAACTAAAGACGCAGGTTCAAACACGGCAAATAAGAACGAATGCAAAGAATGCACACGCAAAACAAAAACTAAACAACAAAATTTTGACGTACAAGAAGAGTGTTTCATGCTCTTACTGTATTAATTAATTAAACATTGATCTACCATTTTAATTAATTAATTAAAAACTCTACCTAATTGGCAATCCGCAGATCCAATGATCGCTATTTCCGCCAAAACGCATAAATCTGAGGCTCTCACATTTACAACCATGAGAATTTAGAAATGAAACCAGAAACTTTACAAGCATTTCAACCACACCCCTAAACTAGAAAATTGGATCATACTCAACGGCCGTCAATGTCCATTTCGATTCAAATTCTGTACAAGAATAAACTCCTTCTCCTATGGGTTGTTGGAGATGGAGCTTCAATCAATTTCCGGTTTGAGAAATGGGTTCCTGCGTTAATCTTATCCCCTGCGGGTTTCTCTTTTATTAGTCTCACTAGTCAGCTGGCTAATGTTTTTTCTTATTTACTTATTCTTCCTCATTTGCATGCTTCAATTGAGGGCATTATTTTTCCAAAAGTTAGTTGTTCGTGGGACATGCGCAGTTTGCTTGCTATGTGATTCTCCTGGTGTTGCGAAGGAGTGGATCATGAGAGTTTGATCTTTATAAGTTTGCGTCATCTCTTTGGCAGTGACTGTTTCATAGGTTTTATTTAGTATGTCTTATAGTTGGTCTGGTTGTTGATACTCAGCTGCTGTTATATGTATTAAAAGTTGGCGTATTATTAATATTTTGAGTTAAAAAGAGAGTCCTTCAAATTTTAGAATATTACAATTTGAGGGCAAAGCCATTTTTATCCTTATGAAAATGGTTTGTTCTCCTCTAATACTCAATGATAAGAAAGAAATGACAAATATTTTCGCTTATTGTTACCAGTTTTCTTTTTATTTTCTGGCCAAATCACTAGGAGTAGAGGTTAAAATTTCTTAATATCTAGATTCTTATTTAAATTGACAATATGGGACAATTTAGGATTTGTGTCTTTATTTATTTGTAATTCCCAAATTGAAGTCTATATTAATTGAGAGACTTCTTAATTTAATTATTTTCCTAAAATTAAGATTTGGCTACTTCATTTTTAGGAGATTATTTAGGACACAAGGAGTTATATCTTTTGGAAGTAAAAAAGAATATGATCACCAATGGGTGGGCACTTACAACAAATCAATTTTATTACCCCTGGTTGGCCCCACCACTCCTTGCTCGAACCGGGTTCGAAGTCCAGTTCACATGAGGATATTATGGAGATTAATTTAAAAATAGCCCCAAGTGAATTGGTTGGCGACGCTGTCGCCCCTCACTTGTGTGGACTCGGGTTCGGCTTTTAAGAGATTATTTAAGACACAAGGAGTTATATCTTTCGGAAGTAAAAAAGAATATGATCTCTACTATGACTTGTATAAGAGTATAATATTTTCCTATAGATAGAGATGTATTCTACACATTGAAGATATTTGACCACAATTAGAGAAATAGAATTTTCGTGCACGTAAATAGCATCATGAACAATTTTAATGAATAGTGCTAATGAACAGTATCTCTCGCAACTATTCATGGAATTTTAATTTTCATGTTTAATATTCATCAGAATGTTTGTTGATTGGTCTCTTTGGGTGAAAGGGTTGTTTGTAGTGGTAAAGAGATTCATATCAAGGTTACAAATAAGAAGATTTGACTAAGTAGGTTTAACTAGGTGGCGACAAAAGCAGGAAGGTGTTTGAAATTGTTTAAAAATTCAATGGATTGTAATCTTCCTACATTTGAGTCTGGTATCATTGATGAAGGACTGAAATTCGAACCAAATAAAAATCGACATGTGATTTATTTTCCTCAACTTTTATTACTCACATTTAAATTAATTAGTTTAATTAATTTAAGTTTATAATTGACATACATCTACGTCTGAATTTTCTTACACATTTTAATAAAACGTGTTATATTTGAACTGAGTCACTAAAAGTACAAGTGACTTTCACTAATAAAATTTTGTTTTGTCGCACAAAAGATATAATATGTTTCTATTCCTGTTGGGCCACCGTAAGTTAAAAAAAAAAAGAAAAGGATTTCATGCACCCGTATTGGGAAGAAAAGCAACCATGTTGCTTCTGTTGAAGTGTGAGCTTGGAAACTAGTTTCCAGATGATTTGCTAGTATGTCGGTTTGTGGTTTTGATGATATACGACATGTCGACTACATAATCAATTAAGTCGTATGACAATTTGCCTTGTTTGCTACGTTTCACCAAGTGAAGCATGCTCCCATCACGTGCTCTCATCTTGTTCTATACGGCATCGATAATTGTCGTTTTCGGTACTCATCAATGTCACGAGTCATGCACGTGTTCTAAGGCTGTTATTTACAGTTATGTGAGCAGGAAAATTCGGGGTTTGTTAGTACCAAACCCGGAGCACAGCTGGCTAGCAAGGGATATTTCTGGTGCTCTTTAAGCTTGTATGTATAGTCTTAAGAAGAGTGTGAGAAAAGACTGTAACTTCATCTTCAAGCTTGCATCTTGTTCTCTATGAGTGAATAAAAGCTGCTACTCTGTTCTTCGGTGGATGTAGGCCATCTCCAAGCTGAATCACTATAAATCTGTGACTCTTTCATTGCTTGTTTCTGTTTTGTTCTGATCGTGTGTGTTTAATTTGTTGTCTCTAAGTCAATTTTCAGAGAGTTGAGTGAGATCTTGGGGTTTCTTGTTGGTCGATATTAAATCAAGGATTAACAGTTTCTATATCTCAACTCATGCAAGGAGTCCAAAAAATCTCTATTGTAAGCTTAAGGGGAATGATAGGAATTGCTTGAAGTTGCCATTCTCACATGCTCATGTAGTAGGAATCAATACCGTTATGTAGTCCACTTGTCGCAAGTATCAGAATTATTGTGTGATGCATATTTGACAATAATTAAGATAATCATGACATAAAAATAGTAAGAATCAAGGCTACCATGCCTTATAAATATGAAATGCATCGAGACCATCATGTACTTGTAGATTTAGAAGATAAACCCTTATTTACAATGTTTTTCGAGCTATTAGGTGGCTTAACGTAGAATTTCTAAGTATCCAACTCAAAATATTAGCCTACTGGATAGAGTAACTTATCTTACTTATAAGCTAAAATAACTCTCCTTTACTAGGCAATATGGGACATAACTCAATAATCCCCTCTAGATGAAACTACCACTGGATCCTAATCCTTTCACCGAACAATGTGGAACACAACTCAACAATCCCCCCAGATGAAACCATCGTTGAATCCCAATCGTTTCTTCCAACAATATGGGACACAACTCAACAATCTCCTTTGATGAAACCACCGTTAGTTCCTGACTCTTTTGTCCGACACATTTGAGTTGTTCCATCACCACATTTTGGATATTATAGTCTAATTTTGATACCACTTGTTGGATAGAGCTTAGCTTAGAATTTTTAGATATTCAACTCTAAAGACTAACATATTGAACAGAATGACTTCCCTGCTTATAAAGTTAAGAAACTCCTCTTTATTAACTAATATGAAATAAAGTTAAGAAACTCCTCTTTATTAACTAATATGAAATACAACTCAATACGAGCCACAAAGAAATAATAATAGTGATTTTTTTTTCTTTACATATTTTTCTAGGTAACGCAATTTTACATGAGACATTCCGAAATGTTTTAATATGATAAATGTTTTTGGTCAAGTTAAAGTGAGATCTATTTTGTTTGGTCTGTGTGAAATGATTTGTTTTTCTAGTATTTATAATAAATTATTAATCGCATTGGCCTATCTTGCACAAATGTATTTAAAACACGAGTGAAATTGGACATGAGATAAAGTCTACAACAATTTCTAGAAGAGACAACAGTAAAACCATACTTTACAAAAGCCTTCTAAATACATGTTATATTAATTTAGTTGCAAGTTAGTTAATTACTAATTTAAGTAGTAATTGAGTCTTTTATAAAAGCAAGAAATTTTTTATAATAGATCATCTTACAAATTAATCAAATTATTAAGTTACAACAGTACCCTAAAATTGTCAAAAGCTATTATTTAATTGATATTATTAATTTATCAATATTTAACTATTTATTGTTATATGAGGAGTAATGAAACAACCAAGAGATAATGACTTGAAAGGATGGTTAGTGATTTTCAAAAATGGATATTCTCCATAAATATTAACAATACAGGTGGTAATGCATAGAAAGAACAATTGTTTCTAATTAAATACAAATTATATTTAAAAAAAATGAGCGGTGATACTCCCCACAAATTGTGTAAATGCGCCCCAATTTAAAATATAATTATAAAAAATTCAAGTTATTTTTTATTATTTCAAAAGAAGAAGAACTTTGAAGAATTAACCAATTAAATCTTCATCGTTATTTAAACTTTTGGCACAAAAGTATATGTTTTGGATAATTATTTTTATGTTATAAGGGTAAAATAGTCAAATTAAATTTAGGTTAAACAACATTAGCAATCAACAATGGATAAGAGATATATATATAAAGAATCTAATTGAGTATGTTTAAACTTTTTATTGATTTAAATTTTAAAAAATAATATGATTTTTTAGTGAATATATTTTCAAAATATGGTGAATCTACGTAATTATGAGATAAAAATTCCCATTGTAAAAAAATGGATAAATTCTCATTTAGCACTTATGATTTGACCTAATTATCTAGTTTTTCTCTATGTTTTTAAAAACTATCCGAAGCACACCTATTATATATGTTTCCATTATAACAATATGTAAATGTCTCTTTGGTTATTTTTTTTTAAAAAAGTCTCTTTCAATTGCAAGAATTCAATTTTCGAAAAATAGTGAACAAAAAACAAAATGTCCTAGCATTTCACTCAACTATTTGTTCGGGAATCATCTTTATCATGCTTTTTGAAAGCAATTTTTTGGTAGAGAGCCAGACATATTTTTAGAGCTTTCATATTTAAGAAATCAGGGGGTAAATCCCTTTTTAATACCTCTGACTTAAAGACTGTTTGTTTTTTAATTTAATAACTTAAAGTTACTTAATTGAATAGAGAAATCTGAATTAGTCAAATTATTTCTAATATAAAAAATATCCCTAACTTTTTTATTTTTTTTTCATATCTATTCCAAAACCCATGCTTACACATTTACTCAATAATCTCATCTTTATCTTTTTTTTTTCTTTTTTAGCCGTCATGGAATCTCATCTCACTTTGCTTCTCTGATCAAGTTCTTGAATCTCTCATTATTAGTAATCAAAGATGTTATACTTAAGTTTTTTTTTTATGTAATTAGATAATTTATTTTCGTTAAAAAAAATTATATATTATAATTCTAAAATTGTTATGTATTCACTTGAACGTAATTTTGCTTATATATGGTACAATATTATGATACTTGTGTTCTTTGAGATATACATATTATTTATTTGACATTTTAATTTAATAAGGATAGAAATGTAAAAGTACATGTTTTTAGTTTTAAAGTTAAAAAAATAATATAATACTTATTTTAAGAGATTCACATAACAAAAACAAACATATTGTTTAGATTCAAATATTTAGGTCTATTCAAATTTTAAATTAATTCATATCTATTTAGATTTCAAATAAAAAAAAATGTCACCTTAATAACTCTCTATTTTTCAAACATTGCCTTTTTTTCTTTCCCTCTTAATAATTGGTAAAAGAGAAGGATCTCCGTCTTTGTCTTTTTCCAACAGTGTAAAATGAAAATAAGGAGGCGTATGTATTAGCAAAAAAAAAATGGTTAAAAATAAAGAGTTATATGTAAATTTATTTTTAAGAGAAAATTCAAATAAATCTAGCAACACTCCACGTGTGAAATATAGATATATTTTTCTTTTTCACATGTGGAGTGTTAGCTAGATTTATTTAAACTTTAATTTTGTGGAAGCTCAAGCATCTACTATTTTTGATAGCTTTCAAATATTAAAAAAAAAAAAACAACTGAAGCACAAACAGCTAAACATAAGGCTGAAACTTTACATCATTCAAACTTCCAAATTTAATTTTAAAAAAAAATTCGAGTTTTCAGAGTGCTGTCGCTCTAAATTTGCACACATTGCACTAATATCTCAAGTTACTTGAACAAGTACTTGCATGCTTTTCAGGGAAACTTCTGTTTTCGCTACTGTTTCGTTTGGAAAAAATATGTTAAAGTATATTTTTTAAACATTTGGAGAGTTTATTTGATAAATTATTTATTTTTCTTTTCATTAACGTTCTGAATTTTGTTGCTTGGTCGCTCATTTTCTATGAAAATTTTAAGAGTATTTATTATTGTCAAAATAAAGAAAAATGTAATTTTTAACTTTGATATAACTAATGACATTAGTTTCTTTGCGTATTTTTCAAATCTGGAACTAAACAAAGATTAAACTAAAATATATCGATCAAATGAACATTTATCCTTATAAATAAATACTATTTTATCTTCAAAAATTCAGTTTTCAACTACTACAACAACAATAACCTTTTGAACGTAAGAAATATTAATTTATCAATACATGCAATGCACGTGAATACAACTCTTCAGGTGAGAATCAGAGTATGCACTCATTTACTAATCATGTAATTTTATTTTACTTTTTAAAAGAAAACTGAGATGGCGGAAGAGAAATTTTAATCGTGCTTTCGTTGAAAACCAAGCAATCAAAAGAATGGATTCAAATTGATGTCTTTCCGACATAACGGTGTCAAATTTTGCCGAAGTCTTAAATTCTCTTGGGCTTAATAAGGATTCGGAAAAGCCCACTAACTTTATGTATAGAGTTGGACTATTAAGATCCCCCTATAAATCTCGTCGAGCCCCTCTCCATACGTATTTACACATTGAGACTTATTTAAAATTATATTTTGCGGAGTTTGATCTGCCTTGACCTTTAACAAGACCAAGAAACTACGCCGAAGATCGCCATCAAGATCAATTCAAGTTGCACACACACACACACACACACACTTAGATAGACTCGAAAGATTCAATTGAAACTAAAGAATTGTAAGAAGCTATTTGGAACTTAATCAAGACGAAAGAGAATCAAATCAAGCTCTGAGAACAAAGAGCGGGCAGAATTATTTCAGTCTTTTACAAGACCTACATCCACTGATGAATCTAACAGTAACAGCTTTATCGATGATCCAAGGATTGAGTTAAAAGATTACAAAATTGAGATTACAAAGAACAAGGTAAAGTTTTCTCTCACAAGAATCTCACTCTACCACTCTAGAATCTCTCTCAAACCAAGGTGGAAACGCAGCTTATAAAGAGCGGGCTTAACGCCGAATTCCACGCTGGTTAATGCAAGAACTACAAATAAAGGACCAAGATCCCCTATGAAATATAAAATATTATTCATACATAGCATAGTCCAAGTGAACTCTCAGTAACCGCGAATGTACAGATGATAACCACTTCTCCAATGACCGTGATAATGAACTGAAACACTTAAGAAATCACGAGGGTTTAATTCTGTTATGATCATAAAGCAGCATAAAAACACCGTTTTAGATTTTAGTAGTCATGTTTCTCACACGCGACTTCAATAACACAAACGCTGCTGTCAGTCACTGGTGTTTGTATTCACAACACACCCAACATATTTAAAATCAAATCTCTTTGCACCCCATGTAACTATAAATCTTGATATGACAATTCATCTATATGGTATTTTTTTAGACCTCACTTCTACTTGTTAGCGATTGATTGAAATAAAATTTTGAACAGTTATCTCCAAAGTGTGAAATTTTAAATTTTATTAATATTTTTCTCTGTATTAATCCTTTAAGTTGCAATCTTAGAACCTAAATTTGCTTTGTTGAGTTTTAGAATCTATGAACTATCAACGAACAGTCGGTGTTCTCCATAAAGCAAGACCGGCGAAGAGCGATTCTTTTGAAAAGTGTCTTCGTTGAAGTGAACTCTTTTCTAATAGTAGACGGACAGGTACGTGCTCCCATATAAGGGGGTCAGCCCGGCAAGTAAAGGATATAAGGAAAAAATTATATATGTTGAATGGATAAATTCTTTTCTTTTATTTTCGTCCTTTTGCTTTCTTCTTTTAGCATGGATCACGAATCGGTTCATGGTAAAGCAAAGAGCAGTAAAATAAAAGCGATAAAAGAGAGCTTTTGTTTAAGAAATATGTAAACTTTTTATTTACGAATGGCAATTGTTGACTTCATATTGGCTTCTTCTACTATTGTTTCAATGGCGTCCTTCTTGGAATTTGTATGGTGGCCACTAGTGGGTTTCTTTGGTCGGAGGGTGTCGATGCTAAACATGCTCGGGATCATTTTGTTGGAAATTTTCTACAATTCTCATAAAGCAAATAAATCTTAATTTGCATGAAGTGCAATCCTTAAATCATAGAATATAATGATTTTCATATAAACATAATTCAGAGAAAACAGACCTTGATCAATAGTAAAATTTCTTGATAAACTTTCTCTGCAACAATTGAAAAGAATAGCAAAAATTGATTTCTCTCTCTTGACCCCTTTAACATGATTCACTTTCTTGATAGGTAGAAAACTAATGTGATATCCCTTCTTATATTGGGTGGAGAGAGGACCAATTTTAATAAAATCCTAATTCCCACTTTCCATCAAAGTGAGCAGTTAATTTATTCCCATTTGACCAATAGGATTTCAGCCCACAATTTATTATTTTAAATTCTAAACTATTACTAATTTAATAATGTAGCACGTGGGCCATTATAAAATATTCCAACATTCTCCCACTTGGTTTATGTGGCACATTGAAATTAATGATTTAATAATAAACATTATGCGCATAGTAAGAGCTAAATCCTTACTTACATTGGTCAAACGATAAAATTATCATTACGCAAAAACTAATGCAGATCATAGCGGTTCCACATCATTATTTCGACATAGTTCCTTCTATGTATCACAATATCAGTTTTATACTTAACATGACCTGTAATGGGAAAAAAAACAATAATGGTCCAACAATAATGTCTTAAAGACATAACTTGTTAACAATTTTATCATCATTCATGTATGTACCATTAAATCAAATAGGATATAAAAGAATAAGAAACAATACTTAAATGAGCTCAGAGTATCAAATACATAAAGAGCCTAAAAACTTAAACATAATGTCAATAATGGCATCCAATAATACTCATCCTTTCAACATGTTCACTGAAAATCTTGGGGTTTAATCCTTTTTTCAAAGGATCCACAATCATAAAGTTAGTGCTAATGTGCTCGATTGACACTCTTTATTTCTGAACTTCTTTTCTAATGGCAAGGTATTTCAATTTCATATGTTTAGCATCTTTTGAACACCTATCATTTTTAGAAGGGAACATTACTGCGGCATTATCACAATAAATCTTCAGCGGCTTGGCAATACTGTTGACAATTCTAAGCCCTGAAATAAAATTCCACAACCATAATCCATGAATAATGGCCTCAAAGCATGCCACAAACTTAGCTTCCATGGTGCAAGTAGCAATGACAGACTGCTTTGCACTTTTCCATGAGATAGCTTCTCCAGTCATCATGAACAAATAGCCAAATATGGATTTTCTGGTGCATACAGCTAGCATGATTTGAATATGAATACCCTATCACTTCGATATGATCAGATCTTTTATAAGTGAGCATGTGATCCTTCGTTCCTTGTAAGTATCTCAATACTTTCTTTGCAGCTTTCCAGTGATCTAATTTAGGATTACTTTGATATCTACCTAGCATTTCGATAGAAAACTTGATGTCTGGCTTGGTACATGTCTGTATATACATCAAGCTTCCAACAATGGATGCATAATGAATTTTTTTCCATTTGTTTACGTTCTAATTCATTCTTTGGGCATTGCATAAGGCTGAGCTTATCACCTTTCTAAATTGGAACAATACTTGCAACGCATTTGTCAATTCTAAATCTCTCTAAAACTTTATTAATATATGCTTTCTGAGATAACCTTAACAATCCTTATGCTCTGTCACAGAATATTTCAATTCTAATCACATAGGATGCCTCACCCATGTATTTCATTTTGAAGTTCTTAGAGAGAGACTCCTTGGCCTTATGAAGTAGACCAAAATCATTAGCAACAAGCAAAATATCATCAATATACAGAATTAAAAAAATAATTTCACTTCCACTGACCTTAAGATATATACATCGATCAACGATATTTTTCTTAAATCCAAAGGAAGTAATGGTATCATTGAACTTAAGATACCATTGTCGGGAAGCTTGCTTGAGTTCATATATTGATTTCTTTAATTTACATGCGAGATGTTCCTTTCCTTCAGCTAAAAAGCCTTCAGATTGGGCTATATAAACATCTTCCTCTAAATTCCCATTTAGAAAGGCAGTTTTCACATCCATTTGTTATAATTCTAAATCATAATAAGCCACCAATGCCATAATAATTCTAAACGAGTCCTTCTTAGAGATTGGTAAAAAGGTCTCTTTATAGTCAGCGTCATCCTTTTGAATAAAACCTTTATCAACGAGTCTCGCCTTGTATTGTTCGACATTGCCATTTAAATCGCACTTAGTCTTATAGACTCATTTACACTCGATTCGTTTACAACCTTTAGGTAGTTCAAAAAGGTCCCAAACATCATTGTGATCCATTGATTTCAACTCTTCTTTCATGGCGTCTAACAATTTATTAGAATTAGTACTTTTTATGGCTTGTAAAAATGAATCTGGATCTTCATCAATTCCCAAGTCAAATTCTGTTGCAAGTAAACCACATAATCATTAGAAATAATAGATCTTCTTTGTCTTTGACATCTTCTTAATGCTATTTCTTATGGTTCAATTACCATAGGTTCATCATTGACTACTTCATTATGGGGTACTAAATCATTTATTTGTTGTTCTTAAAAGTTGTCAGTGCGTTCAACAACTACAGAAATAACAACTTTAGAAGAAGTAATAGGCAAGGAAACTTGCACTTTAACTTCTTGAAATTTCACTTTTTGTGGTTCTGTACTCCTACTAATTTTCAATGAACTTAGTATTTTTAGATTCAACAATTCTCATACTATAATTAGGATAATAAAATTTGTACCCTTTAGACTTCTTTGGATAACCAATGAAATATCCATTGGTTGTTCTTGAATCTAATTTCCTTTCATGTGGATTATAAATCTTTACTTTCGCCTGACAACCCCAAACATGCATGTGTTTTAAATTAGGTTTTCTTATTGTCCACAGTTTAAAAGGAGTCTTTGAAATTGCCTTGCTAGGCACCCTATTTAACAAATAAGCGGCGGCCTTTAATGCTTCCATTCACAATGATAAGGGTAAAGACAAGTAACTTAACATACTCCTAGCCATATCTATTAAGGTACAATTATGCCTTTCTGCTATACCATTCTGTTCTGGTGTACCTACCATTGTGGATTGAGCACATATGCCACCTTTTTTTAAAGAACTCAGCAAATAGACCAGGGCATTGTCTATTCTCAGTATATTTTCTATAATATTCACCGCCTTTATCAGACTTGACAATTTTCACCTTTCTATCTAGTTGCCTTTCAACCTCATTAATAAATACCTCTAGGGCATCCACTGATTGAGATTTTCATGTAAAAAAAATATATAACCATAATGTGAAAAATCATTAATAAAGGTAATGAAGTACTTTTCTCCACCAAAAGATCGAACATCATAAGGCTTAGATATGTTATTGTGTATAATCTCAAGAAGCTATGTACTTCTTATGCCTCATTTCTTACTTGTGCATTTTGTTTGTTTTCCCTTAATACAATCCACAAAAATATCAAGATCAGTAAAATCCAAATCTGGAAGGATTTCATTCTTTATTAATATCTTTATTCTTGCTATGGATATATGACCCAAACGTTTATGCCACAAGTAAGCTGAACTTTCATTTACTAAACCATGTTTAATGCCAACATTATGATGCAAGGTCAATAGAGACTCAGTAAAAATATTATTAAGCCTTAATTTGTATAGACAATCAGAAAGAATTCTAGAACCAATAATATTATTATGTTTAGATAGACTAAAACATCTATTCCCAAATATAAAAGAATATCCAATAGAATTAAGTTTGGATAAGGGAATTAAGTTTGGATAAGGAAATTAAATTGCAAGAAATAGAAGAAACATAAAGAGTCTGAAAAAGATCTAAATATTGTCCATTATCTAAAACCAAATAGTAAGTTCCAATGCTTTCAACTGGAGCTTTAACTTAGTTCCCTATAAAAATAAACTTTTCATTTGGGTTTATAGTTTGGATCATAAGAAATCCCTGCATCATATTTGAAACATGAGTAGTACACCTAGAATCAATCCACCACGTGTTATAAGGAACTTCAACTAAGTTTGATTCAAAACATACTAAATCATTAGGCTTACCTTTCTTTTCAAACCAAGCTTTACGCTTCAAGCAATCTTTAACGAAATGTCCATGTTTCTTGTAGAAATGACACTTCTCATTCTTGATGTCCTTTTTGTGGACTTGGGTGGGTTGCACTTTCGACATTGATGCTTCTTTCTTGTCCTTGTGATAATTTTTTCTTTCAGACTTCTTATTAGCTCCTTTATGACCTATAAGGTTAATTGAGTGAATTCCTTATTTTTAAGTCTTGCCTCTTTCTGAATAAGCTTGGTCTGGAGTTCATTTATACTCCATTTTTCTTTGATAGTGTTATAATTTATTTGAAATGCACCGTATTCAGAAGGCAAAGAGTTGATAATGAATTGTATAAGGAAACTTTCACTCACTTCAATCCCCATGGAACTCAATTTTGCCGCTGTGTCTATCATCTCAGTCATATGCTAATGCATGGTACGTGTACCGTCAAACTTGTAGTCAACATACCCATTAATGTCCTAACAAGGGATTTATCAGTCGATTCAGACTAAGAATGCTCTTTCATAACTTCCATATATTCTTTAGCACTTTTAGTTTTTAGAATTGTTGACTTGATGCTTTTGGCCACTATCATCCATATAAACACCATGCTCAGTTTGTTTGATCTCTCCCAAGTCTTATGGAAAGATCTCTCTTCAGCATTACTTTGATTGGTAATAGCAGCTAGCCTTTCAGTTAATAGTGCTAAGTTAAGATCATTAAACTGACTTGCTCGACCAATTGTTTGGTCATAACAATAGACAAAGCTTGCGAATGAAGAGCAACTGGCACATGTGTTACAAATATATATATATATATATATATATAAATGCTCATACATTAATGAGTTGAACTTAAACACATAATATAGATTTAGATAAAATTCACATAGACTTAAGCGCATATTGAAGTTTACCTTTGGGTGATACAACAATACATTGCAATAAACATAATTGATGCTTAACTTTAATTTTACATAATTAGTAATCAAATACACATTAACTAAACATGCAAGCTATCTTTAGATATACTGAACACATCAATCAAGCATGCTAATTACCCACAATCATGATCATAGATTATAAAATCAATTAATCAACCTTCGGGTGTTTCTTAAATTTTTATAATCTATGAGTTTCAATATGCCTATCAGCGAAATCATCATGTCATTAAATAATAAGCATCACAATGATTATGAGTAGTTGAAACTCAAATTTAATTTGACATCTATGAAAACTTTCTAATTTGGCCACTTTGGTGACTTGCAAATTATCATAATATGAGTGTCGAATTGAACATTTATAACAAAGTAATTTCCTTAATAAAATAAATAAACCACAAACATTGACTAAAATTTCAAACATTAAAATTGGAACATTAAAAAATCTTAGAGATCATTAATTAATGAGCTGAAGCATCCAAATTTATGAGAACAAAACTTAAAAGTGTTGATGCACATAAAGTTAGTGGTTTATCATACTAACCCAATCAATCATATCTATAATTTAATAAAATAAAATATCAAGGACTAAATTGAAATTTCACATGCAATCACTCCTGAATTTCGGCTTAAAGGCAACATGTGATGGTCGTTGGCAATTATGTTGGACTTCAATGCAATAAAATTCTAGAACTTAGATAGAAGCATAAATCAAGAAACATTAAGGCGTCCAATGAAAAATCTAAAAGAAAACCCTAAGTTGATCTTTATGTGGCGCGTCAACTTTCTTTCTTTTTTTTTTATTTTTTATTTTTATTCTTTGTTGTTTTATAACAAAACAATATATACAAAACTCTTACACCAATAATTTTTTTCTACATTATGTATATGTAGAATAATAATTCAAATTGACATCTATCCATAAGGATGATTAAAATATAAGAGGATTATTACAAATTTTAATGAAAAATCATAAATTCTCAACCATGGCTCTGATACCAATTGTTAAGAATTTTCTACGATTCTCATAAAGTTAATAAATCCTAATTTACATGAACTGCGATCCCTATATCATAGAATATAATGACTTTCACATAAATATAATTGAGAGAAAACAGACCTTGATCCATAGCAACTTTTCTTGATAAACTTTCTCTGCAACTATTGAAAAGAATAGCAAAAATTGATTTCTCTCTTTTGACCCCTTGAGAGTACTCACTTTCTTGATAGATAGAAAATTAACATAATATCCTTTTTATATTGGGTGGAGAGAGGACTAATTTTAATAAAACCCTAATTCCTATTTTCCATCAAAGTAGATAGTTAATTTATTCCTATTTGACTAATAGAATTTCAACCCACAATTTATTATTTTAAATTCTAGGCTATTATTAATTTAATAATGTGGCATGTGGGCCACTATAAAATATTCCAACACATTTTGTAATGGTTCCGGCACAAATTTATGGGTTCATCACCTTACTTAAAAGGAAGACTGTAAGGTTCGTCGCCTTACTAATTTATGGCCTTCTTTTCTTCTCCATAGCCTCAGCTCATGGTCGCAATTTTATTTGGTCAGGATCTTGTGACTCTAGAAAACTTGTGACGGTTGCACGGTCTCAAGTCATGTGTTCGCCTAACAAGAAAAGCGGTTTAGGTATTCGGAATCTTTTCTTTTGAATTGTGCCGCTTTGCTGAAGACTGCGTGAGCTATTGTTGATTCCAGTTCTGTTTGGAGTACTTTTATGAAAGCTCGTTTTTCTCTTACTTCATGGCCACAGTCTTACAGGTCTTCTTCTAGTTGGCATGGTTTGAGACTAGTTATGCCTCTGTGGTAGCAGGTTGCAGATGGCAAGTTGGTATTGGTTGTTTTATTCAATTAAGGAAAGATGCATGGCTGAGTCAACCTGCTCTAGATTCAATGAATATTGATGGTTCTAAATTACTCTTGGAGGTTACAGTTGATAGCTTGATAAAGAATGGTCGATGGTGCGTTAACACATGTTTTGCACTTTGTACTCAATTGTTGCATGAAATAGAGTCTGTTCATCTTCCCGTTGACTCTTTGCTGGATGAGCTAGTTTCGATGCATTCTTGTAATGGTTCTTTGAGTTGGTCTGATTCGTTATGAATTTTTCATGGATCATCGGCCTTTGCAGCCTTGATGTAAGTTGTTATGGGATCGCTGCATGCCACTAAAGTTTTCTATCCTTGCCTGGCGTGTATTCCACTGATGATAATCTTCGGAATCGCAGCATTCCAATTGTCTCGACTTGCTTACTTTGTGGTTCCAGTGATAAAACTGCAGCCCACATACTTCTTGAATGCCCTTATGCCCAGCATCTTTGAAGCTGGATTGACCCTCTTTTTTATTGTCATTTTCCATTAAAGGGGGATGTTCTTGTGCTAAGAAATTTTATTTTTGAGACTGCCTTCACTGGCCATGTTTCTTTTTTACGGAGACTTTGTTGCCTTGTTGCAGTTTACTATATTTGGAAAGCACGAAATTGTCTTCGATTTCATAATGGTCCTTTGTCTCTTATACATGCAAAAAATCTAATTACTAGCCATCGTAGCTTTTTTGGTGTGGCTAGTCCACGAAGTGGTAATACATCTCGGCGTATATATTCGGCTTTGCATTTATCTTGTGCCAGGCTTCCATCTTCATCTATCATCATCTAGCATTCGCCAAGAGCTCCTTGGATCAAAATCGACACTGACGGTTTGGTGAATGGAAAACGCCGTGTTTCGGGGTTTCAATGGTGCTTTCCAAGGTTGTTTTGCACAGCCCCTTATCCATCAAAGGTTTTTCTATGTATAGATATATGTTATTTTAAAGGCTATTGAGCTTGCAGCTTCAAAAGGCTGGAATTTTATTTGGTTATAGAGTGACTTAGCTTCGGCTTTAGCTTGTCATACAAGTATCAAATTCAAGCTGCCATGGTGTCCGCGTATCAGATGGATCAATTATTTGAGATTTATTCTTATAATACACTTTGCTACTTCACACATCTATGGAGAGGGGAATTTAGTGGCTAATAGTCTTATTAATTTGGGGTGACTTCCTAATACTTATGATTGATGGGATGATCCTCCTGTTTTTGTTCGTTAGAGTTTGCATGAGGATGCTTGGGGTCTCCCTAATTGTCATTTCAAATGAGTTTTTGTATTCTTTCTTCTCCTTTTTCCACTCTTAATAAAATTCTGTATCATTTGTTAAAAAAAAAAAAAGACTGTAGGGTTATTAATAGAATAAAAATCAGTACGGGTTTTTAAAAGAGTTATAGAGGGGTGCTAATAGCAACATTCATATACATCTATATATATATAGTAAATTTTAATTTACCCTCAACTATCATTATTCTTAATAATGGACTGCCTTTGGCTTGTTAAAGTACACAAATGCATTAAAGTACAAAAGTGTCCTAACATGTAATGAAATATGTTATTAATGGTGGTGTGTAGTTCAAAAATAATTGTTGATTTGACATGTCTACAAAAGTACTTCGGAAAACAAGAAAAGCTAAAAATAAAATATTTAAAATACATTATTTATAAGATTTAAAGATTAAAGCAAAATTATTATTATTATTATTATTATTCCTTATTTAGCCTTTGAAGTTGAATAAATTATAAAGTATGTACTACTGTTATTCGAATTTGGGCTTTAGAGTTAAACAAACTACATGGCATGCCATCAACTTCATAATAAGACATTCATTATGCATTTTAAAGTAATGCCTTACCCTACTCCTTCAAGTCTCTCAATCCTATAGCTGTAGATTGAGGAGTAACTTTTGCAAATACTGATCCTTCTCTAATGAGAATGCCTCCTATAGATGTTTTAGGAAATGGATCAACAACTTCATTTCTTGTTCTTACTTGAATTGTTATTGTACTTTTTATCGTTGTATTCCTTGTTGCTGTAGTCCTTATGGTTTTCCTTGTTGTTGAAACCCTTGTTACTTGACGTGGTATTTGTTTACATGTCAAAGGTGATTTATGAGCTACTGCCCTTTTATGATTAATAGAGAAGATAGTAAAATACTAAGCCAATGAATGTTATAGTATTCAATAATAATGATAAATTACAAACTAAAAAAATAACATAAGTAACTTGATACAGATCTATTACATTGAGATGTAACTATACCAAAACTAGTGATAACTCTATGAAGTGAGAGTTATCATGGCATTTTTAGATTTAAACTAATATTACTTAGAGAGTAAATGATGTGTTTCGATTACATATTTAGTACATTGTGTATGAGCATTTATTTAAGTTTAAGTTTAATAAATTGAATGTGTTTTAGATCACCTTATGCTCTGATTTTGTGCATGATTGTAGGTGACCAAAGAGCTCAAACTTTACAAATGGATACTGCAGCAGCAGACCTGTAGAGATGACAAAGAACTTGTCTGTAGATGAACTAAAATAAGTCTGAACCAAAAAAGATGCTGTAGAAAATGCTGCATCAGTCTAGGAGCAAATACATACTAGCCTTCCCACTTGTTAACTATCAAAGCATGTTGCAGCAGTTATTGCATTGCCACTATGACGTGCAGGCAAAACAGCGACAGAAGACACAAAAAGATATGAGATCCGAGGTTGTGAAAAAAAAAACACATGGCTACATGCTCTTGGTTGCCCTAATTCCAAGATATAACAGGAGCACGTGTCAAAGAAAGGGCATTATTGGAGGCTGCAGCAAGGGATTTTTGAAAGAAAAAGAATGAGAGATCACAAAAACTTAAGAGAGAGACATCTTGAATTTAGTGGATCTTAAATTTTACTCATTAGTTGTTTGTTTTCATCTCTCTATGAGAATGCTTTTTATGGTAAAAACACATGTTGTTATTGTTTTATTGCCTAGCATGAATTAAACTTTGATGTAGTTGGGTGTTAAACAAGCTTAATGTTGATTTGATAGATATATATGTGTTGCTTAAAATCCATTATAGTGTTTTGTCGTGATTTTACCTATTGTAAATTTTTATTTTGGTTGACCACCCATTTAATAGATACCAGCTAAGAAGGAGCTTAAAAAAGATATGATTTAGTTGAACAAATTAAGATAATGCATAGTTTTAGATTGGGTTTACCAAGTTGAGTTAATTTCGATTTGAATGAGGTCATGCTTAATCTAAGATCAGTGAAGAACTAGACATGAGGATTCACCTTATAGAGCAAACGGAATCTAGAACACATAATGTTATATTTAATGTTCGCATAATAACTAGTCACTGTTAGGTTGTATATAGATATAAGATATCCAACAGACTACATCAGAAAATGTATGAAAGATTATGCTTAGTGTTGTAGTAGATACTGTAGCAACAATATTATAATTGATAGGAATAGTTAATCCACTAAGATTAGTGAAGAACTAGACATGAGGATTCACTTTATAGTGCAAATGAAATCTAGAACACATAATGTTATATCTAATGTTAGCATAACAACTAGTCACTGTTAGGTTGTTTATAGATATAAGATATCCAACAGACTACATCAGAGAATGTATGAGAGATTATGCCTAATGTTGTAGTAGATGCTGTAGCAACAATATTGTAATTGACAAAAACAATCAATCCACTAGGCACAGAACAACATGCACCAGCACTAGCAGTTTATGAGTTCCCAAGTGCATGGACTCCAATAAATGATGCATCTGAGCTAGAAGTTGTTGCTAAACTTTTCCCATGTTTCTACAAACATAAAGCAAAAACCAAACAACATTTGATCATTGTTTGTACACCATGAAAGATTTTTTTTTTAAAAAAAATCAGATTATATCAAATTATTGCATGCTTTAACCATTTGTTTACCATGTTTCTTGTTTTTTTTATGTGTATTGGTTGGATCAAAAGGGCAACATCTTCTATTATGGCTAATAATTTCACATGATTTATAGAATATTGTGAATCTTCTCTTATGAGCTAATGGTTCATTAGGCTCCTTTATTTTACATGTTTTAGGCCTACTAGTGGTCTTTAAACATTTAGGACTAAGATTTCCTCTACTTCTATATGTGGGCATTTTGAATTGTTAGGAACAAAATGAATCATGCTTGAGTAACACCTTATATATACTTTCTTTGAGTAATAAGAAGCGACATACTTCTCATACGTACTTCTCATTTGAGCTATGCAAGGTATTTCATACTTGCATGAGAAGCCATTAATTTACGACATCCTACAGTCACAAATATGCCTTTCTAAGTTAGTCCATAACTTTGTGATAGTTTCAACTTCAAAAATACCTTACTTGCTGGTACAATCTGACTCTTCTTACCTTCTACAGTGTTTGGTTCTTTTTATAGTTAATGAAGACAGGAACATCAATTCTTTATTTTGAACAGTTAATTATCTATATTTATTGCTCTCATAATCCTTTTTTCAATGTGCTCCGCCAAACTAATTATGGATGCCTTTCTTAATTCAGTAACCCATGCATGCTAACTCTCAATCATATTATTTATTATGTCATCATATTGAGAAACTTGTCAAAAGCATAGACTAATCAATACTTGGAGTTTAGTTTCTTTAGCCACTTAAATGCATTAGTATTAATATTTTGTTTGTCTTTCATTACTATAGCAAATGCATCTTTATTTGATGCTATAACAGCCCATCATACTCATTTCTCAAGTCAACTAGAGGGAACTTGTCTTAAGGTTGGCAGAGACAGCCTTGCACAAAGTATGTTTTATGATCCGCCAAATTCCAGGTTCAATGATACAAGAATACCTTTTGCCTACTGGTCATGAATGAATATAAGTTGTATCGTGTTAGCCAAATACTCTTGTAAATATCCCAAAAACTAAAATCTTGTAAATATCCCCAAAACTAAGTTTAACTTTTAATGTTCTTAGATTCATAAACACATATTACAATTAGAAAAATACTCTAATTTGTATCAAGTGTGACTACAGACAATAAATAATGTAAAGGACCTTTTAAATAAAAAATTTCGAACCTAATAAATGGCCTATACCCCTCTTTGAAGCCAACACTAAGACTTGGACAACTCACCATTTACCTATCGAATCTAAAATTATCAATGTGTGTGTCTTCTTTTGTTAATTTAAGCAATGCTAAAGCCCTTGACATTTGTTGTTTGATGATGCTAGTATAATTTTAAAGTTGCCTTAAGCTTTTGACATGATTTGCACAAGTAGCTAACTTTAATATCTCTTTGCTTTGTATACTTTCTAAAGTTCTACCTTAAGTCCATATATTATCCTAAGATCATTAACAAGAATGTCTAGAGTAACGCTCACCTGTCATATTGTTTTCATATTTCTTTGTGATCTAACCAACAGTAACTATAGATTATTCAAAAGACCCTTACACGTGTTTACACTTTGCAAGGTCTTAATCTAAAAGTATTGTCTAAATCCTTAAAGTGTTGCATATACTTTAAAGGGCATTTGTCTATATAAATATTTCAAAACCCATGCAAAAGATTGAATATTTTTTAACACTTCTCTAACTCTGAATTTAATCAGGTTTGTTCCATCTACAAACATTTGACCACCCATTATATGAGACGATATACTAAAAGGATGTTCATTTTCTTAAAACCTGTATTGTCACTTTCATATCCTTTTACTAAGTCATCATTTATATCATGCTCATCCTCATTATATTAAGGTTCCTCTTCCCTAACTTCTTCATCATCAATGTCATCTTCTGATTTAAAAAGTATAGAGAAGTCATCTTCTAACTTTCAATAACTCATCATCATGGTAGATAGTTTGTGATAATGAACTAGCACTATAATCAATATTCATGCTTGACTTTCTTTTCCTGGTTGCCTTGGGCTTGCTCATCATATGCTTTAAATCCACTGAATTTCTCATCCTTTTCTTTGCATACTTTTTTTGAACTTTTTTTAGAATAAGTACAAGTTGTCTGTCAGTTGAAAACTTTTGAGAAGCCCTTATTTTGACAACTGTAGACTTCCTTCGTTAGCTTGTCTTTTTGAACCTTTGACTTAATTCTTTAGAAATGGTGGCTACTTTGCCTTTCTTTCAGAAGGCTCTGCTTGGTCAACTTATGATGGAAAGTCTTTTATAGGTAATACAGTTATTTTTGTCTAAGGTCTTATAAAGGTAACATTATTTTAAAATGGTTGTGAAGGAAAATCCTTGAAAAATAGGGAAAATGGTAGATGAGCTCCCTCTGTATCGAGATCAATGCCATCCTTATCATTCATTATAGCAAACATATACAAGTCATTAGCATTCTTAACTTCAAAGTCATATACATGGTCACTACATTATGAGAGGTGGAAGGAGTCAGTTTTATAACCATTAGCTTCTTCTAGAGCCTTGTCTTCAAGCAATGCAGTAGCTTCACTAGATGGTGTTTTTTGATGCCATGAAGGGTTAATTGTAGGTATAGGGTATGAGGTATGGTCAAATTGCATTTCAATCATACGTGTTTGATCAAATATGGATGTTTAAGTAGTAGGTTCCTTTGGGCCCGTTTAGGATTGTTTTTGAAATGCTCAAAAGTTATTTTGAAAAGTTAAAGCTAATTTTAATATTTTATAAATTTTTAAAAAGTCACTTTTAGCAAAATCACCACATGCTATAGTGGATTTAAAAAAGTAAAAAAGGAGCAACTTTTCAAAATTTGAGACTCAGTTTTATACTTATTATAATTCGATATCACATATATAAACAAAATCTAGAATTTTCCTTATTCAGTTATGAAACAAAATTAGGAAACCTAATGGAATTAATATTATTATCAATAATATTGAGATAACAAATAATTTTTAATTTATTAATTATCGTATATACATTAAAATATTATATATATTTATGAATGTTTAAATAAAATTTATTTAAGATTATGTCAATATAATTTATGAAGTGCTACGACAATTTTCAAAACACACTGAACTTTTGAAACCAAATTTTACCAAACATATAACTAATTTTTTTCACAACTGATTATTTCTATAGCACAATTAACATTAATTATTTTGAAGGCCACACAACATTAACAATCTAACCCTTATTAAATGTATAGAATTGAACGACTAGATTTGTGTTATTAGAAACTGTTGCCTGACCTTTTGTAGTATCTTCTAGGTGGTTTGTGGTTTAGGAATGGATACGTTAACAGACATAAGTCTATCATCTTGATGTGGTTCAGGCTCAGGTTCAAGTTCACAATAAGGTTTAGGAATAAAGAGCTTCATATTTCTAAAACGATGCACCCTTAATGTTGGTTCTTTTCATAGACTTCTTTCTACTATTCCTTTGCGAACTTGCTACTTGTTTATGCTGTTGTGGTGCAGTTGTGTCATTGTTTCATTTCATTGTCTCTCAAGCTATTTCTGAAACACAATTAAAACATTTGGCTCTTGGACATCAGGTCCAATAGCAACATCTTTAACATCATCCTAAAGTAGCCTTCTTTTGATGATATTGTGCAAAGCAATTGCCAGTATCTTTACGTCAAAGACTATCTCAGTATATATAATATCATTGTACAAGTGCCAAATTTGACAAAGCTCGTGATCATTGTCAGAATTATTCCCTTCAATTTATTCCAAGGCAATATCACTTCAATTATAAATCTCTTAACTTTATAACTATTTCTAAACACCTTTTTCGTTACAGCATTAATTGGGATCACTCTACTTAGAGTTTCTGGGTCATAATGAAACCAACATCAAGTGTTTCACTAACAAAATGAACAATGGCTTTCACCCTTAAGTTTGGCTAAAAATAAAAATCAAATATACAATCAATAACATCACCAAAATAAATTATGCATATCATAAATAACAACACAAAAATAGCTATAATAAAACAAACTGAAGACCTCTATTATAAAAATGTAAACATGACATTCACATTAAAGTTACAGATTGAAATAAGTAATTTGAAATGAACTTGCAACAAGAACTTGGCAAACAAAATTGCATCATGAAAAGGTTTGAACTTTAGCTTAAAATAAAATGCTTGAAAAAAGCAAATCATACTAGCTACAACAACAATGCCTTATAAACACCAAGATCATTGAGGGTAACAACAATATTAGCATTATTCTCTTCCCTCTATTAACATATCTTCACAAGTAAAAGCATTAATTTTAATAAAATGATAAATGAAATCAAAAACCCCAAATTTAGTGAACTTAAGGTCTATTCATCAATATTTTCAACAATAATATAACCAATAGTAATTGATCCCATTAACATATTAATTAATGGTACTAAACATTGTCATCCATTACTCAAAAAACTTACTAAACCCTTCAACTTGAAAAAAAAATGGAGATTAATAGAAATTTCTAACCTTTTAGCTATTGTAAGGGTGTTTTGTCATATTAGCAGTCTTCAATGTTTGGTCTTGACACAATTTTCAAGAACCAAATCTATTGTTTGTGGTCATTCTTATCATGTTTTGTTCTTTAGGTTTGTCTCAATTGCGTGAAGAAGATGCAGTAACGTGCAAAATACTTCAAATATAACCTAATAAAATATTTGAGATTTAACATATTTTAACATCTTACTCTTTTAATATTTACAATAAAGTAATTAAATAAAAATATTAAGGAGATAGATATGACATGTACAAGAGTGTTGACCTTGAATTGACATGCACAAGGCTTTAGAGCTAATGACTGCTACAGTATGTGTATAAATACAAATTTTTCCTTTTGGTTGTTAAAACTAATAGAGACCTAACAATAGTTGGGAAAATTGAAGATTTCATATTTTTGAAGTGTAAAATTGTAATATATGCACCGAAATTTATTTAATTAAGTGTGATGTTATTTTTTTTTACGCAATTTTTTTTAAAGTTGTTAGATTGTTGCAAATCATTGTGGGTAATCGGATGCGATTATTAAATCGATCGCGTTCGAATAATTTAAATTTTTGTTGCAACCATAAATCAAGACAATTCAAATACGATTCAATGACTGCGTAGTCGGATTTATTATTTCAGCATTCGGGACTGGAATTAACTTAATTTGTATTAAGCTTAAGAAAAAAAAGGAATTGCTGGTTACTATAAATGGAAAGTGATGAGAGAGTGAGAGAGAGACTCGTTGACCCGGTTTGACCGACCCGACCCGCGACCAAAACCCAGCCGAATTTGGAGTTTTCGGCCACCCCACTGGCCATGCTTGGTACCAATCTAAAGCTTGACTGTCGGTTGACGTATTTCTGCCATCACCAACGTCGAAAAACGGCCAGAATGCCGGCGATCTAGCTCCAAAACCCCCGGCTCAACCCGTTTTCCTCGCTGTTGATTTCACCAATTTTAGGCCACGGCACCACTTGGATCTTGTTCCTCAACTTCCCCTCATCATTTCCCGACCAACCCCGTCACCTGAAACTACACGATTGCCGCCGATCGACCACCGGAAAGCTCAAGGTTTTGGGGAGCTCAATCCGCCGTCGCCACCGCGCGTGGGAGATCACCGTCGACACCATTGGACTCACTGAGGTTAGAACGAGTAGGCCTGAGCTTCCTGTCATCGTTGACTAAGTCCCGGTCACCGTTGATCGTCAGGGGTAATTCGATAATTTCATAAACTTTTGGGGTAATTCTATAATTTTAAAATTGGTGGACATTTTGGTAATTTCATATTAGGGCAATTGGGTAATTTGAGATTTCGGGGGTAATTCAGTAATTTACGTCGTTAGGGGCATTTTGGTAATTTTACATTTTTCCAGGGGTAATTTTATAAATTCAAAGCTTGTGGATATCTTTATAATTAGAATTGAGGATAGTTTGATAATATGTAATTCTGAGGATAATTTGATGAATTTTGATGTCAAGGGCATTTTGATAATTTTACGAATTTGAGAATATTTTATTACGGATAAATGTTGTTTCGAGCATATTAGTTATAATTCCCAATTATGATTAGTAATGATGTTATTTCCTTAAATTAGGTGGATCCGCGAACGAGAATCAAACGGCGGACGTTGTCGATTCCGAGTTCGGACACCGTCACTGTGAGTGGAATATACAAAACCTATTTTCGTTGTAGTTTATTTTTATTTTTAAAATATGGTAAAGCCTGTTTACGAGATTGATTTTAAAGGTTTCGATTTAATGATTTTATAGAAATAGATTTTATTTGTGTTTTGGTATTTATTACGAGAAATGTGTTTGATTAATTATTTTGGTTACAGATTTTTAATATGCATGATAATATTTTTTTTAAGAAAAGAAAAGCATATTTAAGATACGTTAAATGAAAAAAGAAATGAGATTTCGAATAAGATTTCGGATGAGATTATATGTTTATGTATATGTGTACAAAGGTATATGAATATGAGCATAATGATTGTTTTTAAAATTATTAGACAGTACCCTTCCCCGTCAGATATAGTGATACAGATAAGATGACATATGTATGTGGTATGATGCATACAAAGATATTGATATTGAAATACAGATGATACAAATGAGATACAAGCTTTTGGGGCCTATCTGAGTACACATAGAGGATTTGGGCCGTGTACTTGGGTGACTTTGTCTTTTGGGGACCAAATTATGCATGCATGATATGATGAGATAAGTGATGATATTTTTTTATCTATCCGTGTAGCTCCGGGCGTGATTGTACTAAGACAATATGTCATTGCCTGTCCGTTGAGGTCCGGATATGATGTGATATGATATGAATTTTTTCGATCTATCTGTGTAGCTCCGAGGCATGATTGTACCTAGATAGTACGTCATTGCCCGTCTGTCGAGGTTCGAATATGATGAGATTATTTCCCCTTAGTACTTGTTTGGTGATAGTTTTTGGTATTTTAGTATTGATGTTATAAGTATTATGAATTTTCATTGATTTATACAGTATATTTGCGATATCGTTAATTGAGTATATGATTTGAATTTAATAAGTTATTTAAGTTTTAGCGATATTTTGATGAGATGGTGTTTTGATTTGATTAATTATTTTAGAGTAAAATTATGTTAAAAAACTACTATCCACTCACTGAGGTCACTGAGTTTTATATTCATCCCATTTTATTATATTTCCCCCCACCCAATAGAAGATTTGCAAGTACAATAGTCGACCCAGCAGCAACAGTTATTTTCGGAATTATGGCCACATTATAATGTTAGGATTTATCGATTGATTTATTAAGATATTTTGGGATTGTATAATTTGTTACATTTCAGAGATTGCGGATAACATATGTATTTTATTGATATTGGATATTGAATAATTTGGTATTTTGTTGAGGAGATTGGTTGTTCGAAGATAATTATATTTGAAATTCTTTTGGGAGTGCTTGATTTATAATTTTGCAGATTTGATTATATGATAAATATAGGAAAGACTTTACCAAATTTTTCGACAGAATCCTGATTAATCGGATTATGTTAGAATGATTATATAGAATTAGGCCGATTCGCCCTATGAGTTTGGGGAGGGTTGTGTCAAAAATGAAATTTACCCACTATTTATTCTTTATTATACATATTTTAAAGAAAAAAAAAGAAGATTAATTTTCATTTATGAAAGAGAACTTAGAGGCAAAATGAATTTAAAGAGAGATGGGTAAGAAATTGAAGGTTAGTGTTTTTACAAAATTTAGGTTTAGGTCTTGCAAAACTTGCATTGGGGAGTTATTTTGGAGTGTTTTCAACCTTAATAATTCATTTGGGAAGATTATTGAAGGAGAATCTAAAGGTGGAAAGTGTACAAAGGATAAATCAAGCATATAAGTTGGATTTCCCACTAAAAAGAGAGCGCAAGTTCACAAAATGACATTGTGGAGTTGGAGATGCATAACCCTTTCCGATTTTCCAATTCAAAGGAAGTATAAGTATAAATTAACAGGCAAATGTCAACAATAACTTGGCTCAAGTGTTGTCATTGTGAGAGGAATATTCTAATTTATATTTTATACTGTTCTTAGAATTTTAATTTTATTGAAGTGAGGTATGTTTTCAAAGTAATTCTTGATATTTTGACTAGGTTTTCTTTAGAAATACATACTATCAAATACCTTCTTAATTTATCCTGATATATTAATTTAGCACCAAGAAATTCTGACAATTACTATTTTCATCTTAATGTTTTAGTTTTTGACAATTTACTACCAAGGAATTCTGACAATTACTATTTTCTTCCTAACGTTTCAATTTTTATCTTTTTACCACCAAATTGATAAAGCAAAAGAATATTTAATAGAATTTTTGTTAAAAAACTATTTTACCCCTTGAATTATTTAAGTGTTATTTTTAATCTAAAATGGTAAAAAAACTAAAACCAAAGGTTTACAAAGTAAAATATTTTTATAGTTAAAAATTTTGATCATAATAAATATATTAAGAAACAAATTTTATTCTAATTATGATTTTAATATTTATATTTATAATAATTTTGTTAAATACACATCAATTACAACTATAAGTTTAATAAATATAAATAATTACTTTAATAATCTAATCTTATCTTAGTTGCTTGTTCTTTTAACAATTGTATTTATATCATCTTGATAATTACATATCAATTACTATATTTAATCCAATAATAATAAATTAAATCATACTTTTATTTAAAAATTATTGATTTGCCACCTAACTCATCTAGAAATTATCAATTTGCTACTTGACTTTTTTGATTTGACACAACTATTTAAATTTATAAAATTGGAGTACCTTAAATACCTATGATCTCAAACTTTGAATGGAGTTAATGATTTAGTGGTAAAATTATAAAAAATGAAGTAAGAGGCAAAAAAAAAAAAACAGAAAATTTTCAGAAAATCTTTGTAGCAAAATGATATGTCAATAAAAGATAGGTAGGCTTTTGATAATATCCCAACTATAATTTGTTTGCATTTGACTATCAAATTCATAAGAGTATTTAAATGACAATAAAACAACGAAAATGAATATAGATTTAAAATGTGGTTATAAGGTATTTAAGCAATTGAAATGTTTATAGACTTTTATTTATAAATATGATCAAAATGATAATGTTCATAAGTATAAATGTTCAGAAAATCTTTATGAAGATTCAGCTATAGAGATTTAGTTATAGACATTCAGTTACAGAGACACAGTATAATGATACAGTTGAGATAGAGGCTTTTAGTTTCCGTTGAGCACACACAGGGTTTTAAGTTGTGCGCTTTGGGTGCTCTATCTTTTGGGGGCTATTTGCAGAAGTGGCATGATGAGATATTGAGATATATAAGATGGCATGTCATTTGTCTACCTATTGTAGCTCCGAGTATGATGGTACAATTCCAGTACATGATTGCATCATTTGTATGAGGTGGGGTATGATAAACTTAATTATTCCTATGACTACTTATTTAGTGACAGTTTGTGATATGTGTGTGTGTGTTTGCAATATTTGCGAAGGATTAAAGTATGGTTTTAATATTATATATGAGTTTTCTCTCCTTTTTTTTTCCTTTCTGCGTAAACCTCATCGGTATGAGGGAGGATTTTGTTGAATAAAAAAAAAAAATACTTAGTGAGGGAAACATAATGAACTTTACCCCCTCGTAAAAGTAAAACAAACGAATCAAAATAAATACCTAATAATAAATTAGCAATGCACGAAACGCAAACAATGAAAACCTGCATATGTTAAACCAAAACCTGCAGTAAAATATCAAAATAAAGAGAAATAAAGACTTGTCAGGACAAAACTCCATGAACCAGACTAAAGCCGAGAGCTTTATGAATTATAAAAGGCAACGGCAACTTCGAAGTGGAGGTATGCTTACCACAAAACCTTCTATCATATGAGAACCATCCAAATGTGAGCCCGATTATGTTTTTACAGGTAGTTAATAAAACATGTGTATTAGATTGATATAATTATTTCAAAGTAATTTTATTTTTTTCAAAGCCTATTATCCTTTTCTATGCACAAGAGGTTGCAGGTACACTAGTCAACCCAATAATTATAGTTATTTTAAGTTTTGACTACAGGATTGTGCTACGAGACATAGATCATATTTTAGAGTATTTCATTACCTCTTTTAGACTGTATAATAATTATATGATTATTATGTATTCCTAATTATAGATGTCAAATGTACTTTGGCATAAACTACATTATACTTATTTGAAACTATTGGAAATGTTGGGTGTTGTTTGGATAAGCTCGGTAAAGCATATTTATTAAAGTGATGTGTATTTTTATATTTCAAGAAATGATTAATGAAGTTGATTGAATATTAGATCATTTTGGTAGTATTTATTTTATAGATTCATATGTTGAAAATGTCAAAAATATAAAGACATACTTTACTAATTTTTGGCAAAATCCTTATTAATGTAGGTATGTTAAATAGAACTAGTTAGACTCATTCTTGTAGTTTGGTACATATGATTCTAGTTTAACTAAGTATTGAAACTAAATTCTTATTTTTCACAAGTTAATTACATATCGATCTATTTGTATTTTAAGATGTATGAGATAAAAAGTAATAATATTTTCACTCTTTAAAAGTCAGATCTAACATCTATGAAAATCACGCACAAAAGAGGTGTTTTGGATAATATTTGAGGGGAAGGGGGAAAAAAAACAAGTTGTATTATTATTACTTTTTCAAAATTTTGTGAAGGATTCAATTGCTAATTTTTAAATTGCTTGCAACAGCAGTCGTCGTGGGTGGGCTGGCTTTAATAATTTTCTTTTGCAATGCGACAGCACATTGCTGAATAGGAGTGGGCGCGTTCGGTTTAATATTTTTTTTGCAGTGAGGCAGCACTTTGCTGAATTTGGAAATACATATTTTAATGATGTAGAAGACACGAAATAGTCCGGATAATGACTGAACTAAAATTAATATTAGCAACTGCTCAATAACAAATTATTTTTAGGTGATTAAATTTCTACCATGAATGTGATTCTTCATCGAGATAAAAAAGAACACATTTTATGCAAAAGCACATGAATATTATGTGCAAATACTCGTCAAACAAATCTTGCATTGATAAAGCAAAGCAATTAAATATAATGGAGTCAAATTTTGCAACCTAAATAGTCAGGCTATTCAGGACGCCTGTACATTTATAAGGCAGCTGTCATACAAACAAATGAGATCTATATATAGCACATTCTTCAGGAGAACGGCAGGCTTTTAATTGCTTGTAAGTAACCAACACTCGTAAGTAATGAGATGACCGCAAATTAATTATTGGGTTTCATCCCTTTTCTTGGAGATTTTATTTATTTAATTCTATTTTTATTTTATTTGTTTTCATTATTACAATTTACATATACATTGCATTTAGGATCTACTAGATATTTAGATACACACATTCTACCACAACCAAAAGGTTTGGAATCCATTTACCCCACATTTGAGGCTTTTGAAAATGAGGATTGTAGAGAACACCATTGTGCATCAATTTTATTCTAGTTAATTTTTTATCTGTTTGTTAATTATTAATTTACATATAATAACTTTTTGACACGTTGAAAGATATCTTTAGGTTAGTAATTTTTTAAAAAGGGATCCTGTACCTTATTTTTTAGAATTTGTAATTTTAGTGTTTGAAAGATAGGAAAATGATATAAAACCAAAAGAAAACTTGAGAGAATATTCTAGAAACAAAGAATCTCGTATGTTTCTCGATGAATTAAAATGAGTAAGTACAAGTTGTTTACAAAGTAACTGATTGATCTAAGATAAGCTGATTACAAAAGCTATTAGATCTTTTCTATATACATTTAATAGTAACAAATTCTGTTATAAGCAAACAGTGATGAGTGACGAATTTACGTCAGAAAGCTAGAATATGAGAGTGTCTATTGTGTAAGTGTGCAGCCAACTTCTCATATTCTATAGCTACAATAACTTTGTTTCAGCGCAATACACTAACATCCCCCTCAAGTAGGATGGTCTAGGAAGAACATTCAGCATGGATCTAAGATATTGAAATTGTCCATAAGTCAATCCTTTTGTTAACACATCAGCATTTTGGTCTTCGCTAGGAACACAATTAATGGAGATTTGCTTTGCTTGAAGCTTCTCACCAATGAAGTGTATATTCAATTCAACATGTTTTGTTTTGGCATGATACACAAGATTTGTAGACAAAGCTTTTGGGAACCTGATTATCACATCACATAGTTGGTATAACAGCAAGTTAAAATTTTAGCATAACAAGTACAGATTGAATCCATAAAATCTCTGTTGTAGCCAATGCCAAGGCTTTATATTCTTATTCAGTGTTGGACTACAACATAATGATGTAGGACATTATTTTAGGAATTTTAAGATCTTAGAATTGTATTATTTTAGAACTTTCTATATTAATTAAAGTCAATTATGGTATTTTATTATTTTAGGACTTCATATTTTCATTAGAGTCAATTAAAGTACGAGATTATTTAACTTAGGAAAGTATCTTTTACTTCCATTATAATTGTAATTTAGTTTCCATTTTTAAGTTAACTTAGGGAAGTGGGTTTCCTCTATTATAAATAGAGAGGTCTTTTAATTATTTTCAGAACTTCATATTCAATTATTCAATAAAAATCTTCTTTATAAATCCCTCTGAAATTATCTATCAAAATCTCTCTTGTAGAGTCATTTGAATTAGATTGTCATCTAATCTCACATTACACATTATTAAAAATCTCATTGAGTCATTTGATTAGAACATTATCTAATCATGCTTCGATTAGAGTGTAATCTAATCACGTTGGTTTGATCCAATACTAGAATGATATTTAGTGTTCTCTACCCAATCAATTCTGCTTCCAGCACGCCTCGCCCCATAATATAAAATGCTGCTTCTTTGGCGACCATGATACTAAATTTGAACCACGATATATAGCCAGCCATTGATCTATTATCATCTCTGTCGCATGCCCAATCAGAGTCACTAAAGCGATTGATTTGCAAGCCACCATTTCTGTAAAACTAAAGCCATAGTGAATGGTGCCCTTAAGATATCTTAGCAGTCTTTTACAAGCTGGCCAATGTTTATTTGAAGGAGCTTATAAGAATTAACACAATTTATTTACTGAGTAAGCTATGTCTGGTTTGGATAAAGTTGCATACTATAATGCTCTTGCAATGCTTTTGTATTAAGATGAATTTTCAATAATTGTACCTATTCTTGAGAAGTTAATGAGAACTAGCCATTGGCGTAAGAATGAGGCTACATTTATCCATACCTTGTTTAGCTAACAAGTATGCTATATATTTACTCTATGATAGATGAAGGCCTTCACTGATGTTGGCATATTCAACACCAAGAAAATAGTTAGGCTCACCTAAATCTTTAAAAGGAATTGCAACTTGCATGTTAGATATCACTTGTAATACACTTTACGAACTAGAGCTAGTGATGACAATGTCACACTAGAACTAGTAGAATGTGACCATTATGTCACTTATAAACTAGTGATGAATCTGACTTACAATGAGCAAAGGACTATTAAGAGATCATTGTATTAAGAGATCATTGTAGCTTTGAATCTATCAAACCTAGTTCTAGGAGCTTGTTTGAGACTATAAAATGCCTTTGCAGTTACAAACATGATGAGGTCTAGATGAATCAATAAATTCTTCTAGTTGAGCCATGTACACATCTTTAACGAGACTGCCATTTAAAAAGGCATTATTAACATCAACTTGTTTGATTAACTACTTGTTCATTACTAAGGCTTAAAATGGCCTCTATAGTAGAGGCTTTGACAAAAGAACTAAAGGTTTCACAATAATCAATGTCATATTTTTTATGAGAACTTTTTCTAACAAGTCTAGCTTTGTATCTTGAAACTGATCCATCAGAGTTATACTTAATTCTAAATGCCCTTTTATTTCCAACAACCTTGACTAGAGCTATAAGTTCAAGTAGAATCCAAGTATGATTAGCTTGAAGGGCATTGTACTTTTTTTTCCATGGCTTGAAACCATTTTTTATCTGTCAAAGCTTGTGCTACAAAGGTTGGTTTTGAGGGTTTGGTTAAAAGAGTAGTGAGATATGTCTTAAGCTTGGAAATGACACTTTACACCTTGTAATCCTTGGATGACCTGAAGGTTGTGTTGTAGGATGTTGATAAATAGGTAAAAATGATGATGATGATGTGGATGAAGAGTTTGATCTTGAATTGACACGAAAAGTACGGTTTGAAAGAGATATAGGAGAATTAGGTTGAGAGAAAGAAAATACCTATGTAGATTGATAAGATGACGAACCTAGAAAATCAATTGCTAAATCAAGTGCTTGGAAGACATGTCTAGAGGAAGAGGAGGTTGTAGTGTTTGGATTTGAAGAACAAAAACTAGAAACGCATGAGAAATCAACACCTAACTGATAAGGAAAAGATTTTTCATCAAATTGACATGATTTAGAATGTAAACTCTTCTAGAGGAATGAAGACACTGATACCTTTTATGATAAGGGCTATAGCCTTATAAAAATGCATCTATTTGTCAACTCGAGTTTATGTTTATTATAAGGCTTAAGAGAGGGAAAACATACACAACTGAAGACTCGTAGAATGGAATAATCTAGATGATGATGGCGGAAAAGTTTGAAATAAGGTGATACATTGTTTAATATAGGTGTAAGAAGTCCATTTATAAACACACAACCGTATGAAAAGTATTCCACCAAATACTCAAAGGTAATTTAGATTGAGCCAATAAAGTCAACCCAATATCTACAACATGTCTATATTTTCTATCTATTCTATTATTTTGATGATGAATATGAGGATAAGGATGCTAAATTGGATACCAGAGGTTGCTCATAGAGAAGAGAAAGACCTAAATTTCCCTTCTTAGTTAGTTTGGACAGTTTTCATTTTTGTTTCAAGATGTTGTTCAACAAGGGCTTTGAAGTAGTAAGACTTGTAAGGCATCAAATTTAGCAAACAAATGGAAAACTTAAGTGAATCTGCTATAGTCATCTAAAATTGACTGGTAATAACTGTAACTTTGCGTTGATGGTATATAAGAAGGGCCCCAAAGATCAACTTATATGAGCTGTAATGGTGCTGCTGTTTTTGTTTCAACGGAACCAAAATGTTGAAGATGATTTTTGCCAAATTGACAAGCATTATAGAAAACAATATCTGAATTTTTATTAAGACCAACATTTGGATTACAAAGCTTCATTACTGTTTTAAGTGTGTGAACGGCTGGATGACCAAGCCTTCGATAAAGCAAATTCATATCTACTGGTTTAACAAAGACCGATATAGTAATATGTTTACAAACTGCATTATTATGATAAAGTGAAGTCTTTAAAGGAATTAAGCTAGGACTTGATACACCAGAATTAGAAAGAATAGCAAACAAATACACTGGTTTATTGATAAGAGTCTTGAAAAGAGGAAGAAAAGGTATCTTGAACTTGATGCAAGCCTTCCTTAGTAATCCCTTTAAGCAAAAGAGTTTCTGTGTTCCTAGCCTTCATAAGATAGACATTATCAACAAATTTAATAAAGACATTATTATCAATCAAAAGTTAGGATATACTTAGCGAATTTTTGGTTATTTAAGGAACATGTAGCGCATGATTTCGTAACAATAGTTTAGATAAAAAGGTAGCAAGCAAAACAGATCCTATATATTTGAATTTTAAGCCATTACTATTGCCTACGAGCAATATATCTGGTCCAACATAAGGTTATAAGTCAAGAAGCTTACTAGAATAACTGGTGCTACAAGATTCTAACCATACTTTTGAACATCATGTATCCCATTGTAATAATTAAAAGCATCATGGTTGCTATGACTAGAATTAAAAGAGCCAAAATGTGATGTTGAGGGCATAAAACAAGTAGCTTGTTTTATATAAGATGAATAAGCAGGATCTTGGTAAGCAATATGACTTTGATGACCATAGCCCTTTGAGAAAACACTATAATGACCGTCATTTCCACCTCTGCTAAAATTATTGTAGGGTCTCTATCTAAAATTATATGGCATGAAGCCCCTACCATACAGACTATTACCAGGCCTAAAGATTCCTCTACCAAAAACCTCCTCTACTAAAGTGTTTTTGAGGAACAAAAGCAAAGTTATATTTGTTTTTGCACTTGTTAGCATCATGACTAAGAACAAAATAAATTTGATAGATTATTATTGGTTGAGGATGTGTGTTAAATCCTCCATAACCTTGATTATAAGGCACGTTGTTACTATAACTTCCATTATTTGTCTAATAACCAAAACTTCGTTTTTGATAACCTTGATTATTTTGCATCACATTAGCAGTAAGATTATGAATAAGATCAACACTCATCTTTTTTTTTTTTTCTTTTAATCAAACCTCATTTTATGACTTAGCAGCAAATCATATAAATCATCTAAGCTTATATTTTCACCTCTAGTAAGCAAAATAGCGATGAGAGATTCATAATCTTATGAATCTAAACCAGTCAATATATAGGTAAGTAAATCATTGTGCTCAACAGGCTTTCCAGCAATAACTAAAGTATCAGCCAAACATTTTCATTTTGGAAGAATAAGCATTCATAACCATAGATCCTTTCTTTGTCGTTTGAAGTTGCATCTTAAAAGGATCTATTCTAGCTTGAGTTTGAGAAATGAACAAGAGGTAGAAGATTCCCAAAGCTCTTGAGAAGAAACACAACGAATCACAAAGGTAAGAAGATTTTCTTGTAAGGAAGAAAACATCCAACTGAGAAGTAGCTAATCAGTTCTAATCTAAGCAGACAATGCAGGATTTTCAGTTCTTAATCCAAATCCAGTGGTTGATGACCTTGACGCTTCAGTAGTCTAAGGAAGATACTGATCTAGACATTGATTAGTTTCAGTGATGAATCCTCCTAAGGCATTGCCTTTAATCAAAGCAAGAACTTGACTTCTCCACATTATTAAGCTATTTTGATCAAGTTTAATAGGAGTAACAAGGTTGTATGAGTGTGAGCTATTATTTATATTAGCCATTAGCTCTGATAACTTTTTAGAATTTGTAATTATAGGGTTTGAAAGATAGGAAAATGATAGAAACTAGAAGAAAAATTAAGAGAATATTTTGAAAACAAGGAATCTCATATATTTGTTAATGAATTAAAATAAGTACAAGATGTTTATACAGTAACTAATTGATCTAAGCTAAGCTGATTACAGAAGCTACTAGACCTTTTTTATATGCATTTAACAGTAACAAATTTTGCTATAAGCTGGAATCGGAAAATTTATCTACTACTATGTGAGTGTGTAGCCAACTTATCGTACTTTGCAGCTGCAACTCTGTTTTAGTACACACACTAACAATATTAAAGTATAGAATAAATTAAAAAAAGAACATATAAACACATACTCTGATGCAGTGTACTTTATCTTATAGTATATTAAAATTTGTATTTTTTTTATCTTATTCCTTACCATATTAAAATAAAAAAATTCTTCCTAGATAATGACTTTATTTTTAGGACCCCTTATTATTGATTCAGCTGTTTTTTGCGCCATTTTTCCTGGTGGGCTTCTTTATCCCCTTCCACTACCGGTAAAACTTCATCTTTTGCAATTTAATCTTCCCTTGCTTTATCAAAGAGTATTCATGAAATATATATATATATATATATATATTCTTGGACAAGTAGTAAATATTAAATAGAAGTGCATATACAGCGTTGCAAGGCTAAAATCGTAACCAGAGAAATCAGCAAGCTAGGACACCAACTTCTCATCGCCTAAGAATTTTAAACCATCTCTCATGGACCAGATTACTTCTCCTATATATGTAAGCACTATTTTTCTCTACAAAACAGATAGCGACGTGAAATCTAACCAAATATCACAACGTCTCATGTCATTCCCATAAAAAACCCTAACAAAATTCTACCCATTTGCTAGGAGACCAAAAGATGACTTTTCAATCGAATGTAATGACCAAGGGGCTGAGTACATTGAAGCTCTTGCAAACAGCTTTTTGTTAAAATATTTGCACGAGCCAGATCAGAAGCTGTTACGAGATTTTCATCCGTTTAAGTACAATGAATCTTCAGCAGCAAGCATCGGGGATCCAATGCTGCGCATACAACCTACATTTTTCAAATGTGGGGACTGGCAATTGCAATTTGCACTCATCACAGACTCATTGATGGATCCTCTGTAGGCACATTTGTTAACAGCTGAACTACAATAGCTCGCGCAGATAATCAGTCATCAAGTAACAGTAACAATACTAAGGAAACGATTCCTACATTTGTTGTTGCAACGATTTTTCCAGCAAGTGAATCATTCGTGCCTTTACCTTGCCATAATTCACCGACTGAAGCCAACAAGTGTGTGTTTGATGCATCGAAAATTGACGGACTCAGAGCTAAAGTTGCAAGTGAAAGTGTGCCTAGGCCATCATGTGTTGAGGTTTTGATTCCACTAATTTGGAAATGTGCAAAGGTGGCTTCAAGATCAAACCTTGGGTACTCAAGACCTTTTTGTCAGTGCACGGGGATGAATGTGCGTTCCGTGACAAAGCTGCCTCTGCCTTAAAACTCTGTGGGCAACTCTATCTGGTATGTGACGGCACAGGCGAGTGAAAATGAAATTGAAATAGTATGAGACTTGTTTGTTCATTAAGGAAATAGAAGGTAGAATTGGGCAAAAAGGGTCTCCAAATAGTGCTCGAAACCAAGAATCTATTTTATATTCCTGAGTCGTTTTAAGACAAGTTTGAAAGGGATGATATCGATTTCTACACTTTATTCAGCAAAGTTAACTTTCCATATTACGAAATAGCAAATTTTGGATGGGGGAAGCCAGTACATATGACTATATCAAATCATATGATATCAAACATGGTTGTTTTGATGGACACAAACAATAGGAAGGGAATAAAAGTATTGGTGTTTCTGAGCCAAGAACTGCTTTCATTTGCTACTGTTAGTCCACCAGTACTCGATATGAGTATGAGTGCCGGAAAAAATGTGTAACCAGTTTTGAGGTCTTCACTTTCATTTTGTAATATATATTCTCACACTGTGTGTAAGTGGCCTACAACTTTAGGTCTTGTCATTTTTGTCATCTTGGTCCTGCATATCCGGTTATTACTTGGTGTTTTAATATATATTGATGCAGTTGATGCAGAGAATGCAGATTGCAGAACATCATAAGCTTAGTAGCATGACAAATAGCATATTATATGGACAGTGCTGACATGGCAAATTTTCTTATATAGCTAAACAAGAATGTAACATACTTTGTAGCTATTAGTTATGTGTATGAATATTCCAGTAGGATCTAGAACTTACTCATGTGTAATTGTATCAACATAAATACTTATATATGTTATTGATTTCAATCAGTTAAGCTCAATAAAAACGGAGTTGATTTTCTTTCTTTTTCTCTTTATTTTCATTGGATTTTCTCAATATCCAGACATACTCTTACCTTGTTTCAAACATGGTTTCAGAGCATCTATTGGTTCAATTCCAAATAACAACTCTTCTAATTTTGTTACGCCAATAAAGGGTGATCAAAATAGCTTCATTGTTTGGAAAACTCAAGTTCTTACCTCCATTAAAGGCAATGACCTAGAAAGTTTCATTACTAGTTCAAATAAGTGTCCAGATTAGTATCTTGTTCAAAATGCAGATGCTGCTAGTTCCTAAAATGGTGGATTCGGATCAAGAGTTGATAATCCCACCTCCTTTGCTTGGATCAGAATTGATCAGTTTCTTCTCAGCTAGATGATATCTTCCATTCAAGAAAATCTACTGTCATCAATAATTCATTGTGTTTCATCTTAAGAGCTTTAGGATTCATTGACTCATATGTTTCTTTGTCAAACTCAAGTTTATATAATGCCCTATTAAAATGCAACTACACACTACTAATAAAAGTTCAATGACTATGAGTGCCTTTTAGTGCCTGTTTTGCTAAGATGAAAAGGTTTGTTGATATTTTTGCTATAGCTAGTAAACCTATTGAGCTTGCTGATCTTGTTAATTACATTTTGACTAAATCAGAATCTCAAGAATATGAATCTCTTGTTATAAGTTTGTTATTGTAACATATGGACTCGGATAAAAAAAAAGAAAAAAAAAGTTTCTATTTAAGGAAAGACTAGGGAGAGAGGCATTTTGCTTTCCAAAAATAGAAAGAAAGAGAGAGAGAGAAGAAGAAGAGAACCTGACCCTTTGACTCGGTTCACGACCCGAACCCGCGCGACAAGACCCGACCCGATCTCACGATTCTAGCCAGCCCACCGGCCAATCTTGGTACCGATCCAAAGCTTGAGAGTCGGCCAACGCATTTCCACCGTCATTGCCGCCAGAAACTGACCAGAACACTAGTGAATGAGCTCGAAAAGTCGTGGCCAAACCCGTTTCTCCCTACCACCGATCAGCCGAAATTAGGTCGTGCCTCCACTTGGATCTTGTTCCTTAGCTTCCCCTAATCATTTCCCGACCAACCCCATCACTTGAAATGATCGGATTGCAGTCGATCGACCGCTGGAAAACTCATGTTTTTAGGGAGCTCGATCCGCCGTCGCCGCCGCGTGTGGTAGGTCACCGCTGGCACCATTGGACTCACAGAGGTCAGAACTAGTAGACCAAAGCTTCCCGTTGCCGTTGACTAAGTTCCAGTCACCGTTGACCGTTAGGGGCAATTCTATAATTTCATAAAATTTTGGAGTAATTCTATAATTTTAAAATTAGACATTTTGGTAATTTCATATTAGGGCAATTAGGTAATTTGAGATTTTGGGGGTAATTCAGTAATTTACATCGTTAGGGGCATTTTGGTAATTTCACATTTTTTAGGGGTAATTTTATAAATTCAAAGCTTGTGGATATCTTTATAATTAGAATTGAGGATAGTTTGATAATATGTAATTCTGAGGATAATTTGATGAATTTTGATGTCGAGGGCATTTTGATAATTTTACAAATTTGAGAATATTTTATTACGGATAAATGTTGTTTCGAGCATATTAGTTATAATTCCCAATTATGATTAGTAATGATGTTATTTTCTTAAATTAGGAGGATCCGCAAACGAGAATCAAACGGCGGACGTTGTCGATTCCGAGTTCGGACACCGTCACTGTGAGTGGAATATACAAAACCTATTTTTGTTGTAGTTTATTTTTATTTTTAAAATATGGTAAAGCATGTTTATGAGATTGGTTTTAAAAGTTTCGATTTAATGATTTTATAGAAATGGATTTTATCTTTATTTTAGTATTTATTACGAAAAATATGTTTCATTAATAATTTTGGTTACCGATTTTGAATATGCATGATAATATTTTAAAGAAAGGAAAAGCAGATTTAAGACATATTAAATGAAAAAGGAAGTGAGATTTCGAATGAGAATTTGGATGAGATTATATGTTTATGTATATATGTACAAAGGTATATGAATATGAGCATAATGATCATTTTTTAAATTATTAGACAAATTTTCCCCTTAAAATATGTAAAAAGATGACAAGATGGAGTTGATGAATACGAGATATCTGCTATTGAGATTGATGATAAAAATGGATTCGAGGGTGGGGCAAGTACAAACAGAGACTTTGGGCCGTGTACTCGGGCAACTTTGTCTTTTGGGGACCAAAATTATGCATGCACAGATATGATAAGATATGAGATGATATTTTTTTTTATCTATCTGTGTAGCTTCGGGGCGTGATTGTACTTAGACAGCACGTCATTACCTGTCCGTTGAGGTCCAGATATGATGCGATATGATATGGCTTTTCCCTGTCTATTCGTGTAGCTTCGACGAGTGATTGTATTCAGATAGTACGTCATTGTCCGTCCGTCGAGGTCCGGATATGATGAGATTATTTTCCCTGGGTACTTATTTGGTGATAGTTCTCGATATTTCAGTATTGATGTTATAAGTGTTGTGCAAATTTTATTGAACTCGCAAGTGCACGAATCTATTGTAGAATAGATTTGTGGTGACGAGTGTCGATCCCACGAGGAAGTGAATTTTAATTGCTTGTAGAATTAATTTTCTAAGTGGGTGATTGGATTTATAATGAAAATGATGTAGGCTATCTGTTAATTTAAATTAAAGCAGTGGGAATAAACTATTAAAATAAAGTGCTTGGATCTCCGGATCTGTACTCAACATGTACCATTGGCTCAACAATCATTATTAGTACCAATTTAATCATGAAGGGAGATTTTCCACTCCTCATGAACCACACTCTAATAGATATGGTGCTAAGTGCTACCCGTGCCAAATAGTAATAACCTTGCCTAGGGAGGCGGTTATACTTGCCGATATCTGACAAGATTATTACTATCCCTACGAAAAGTCAAAAAACCACATAAATTAAAATAAAAGAAAAATTAAATTTACCAAATTAAGCCCATGGAGCATGTTAAAGACATTCAAAGTACCCATGTTGAAAGGAAATTAGCTAATCATAATTGAACTAGGGGTAAAATGGAAATTTTATTAAAATACGTAAAAAATACAAGATGGAGTTGGCATTACAGAAATTTGAGCTCAAAAATGGATAATAAGTAAATTATTATAAACTTCCATTTATTTATGCAGTATATTTGTGATATTATTATTTGAGTACATGATTTGAATTTAATAAGTTATTTAAGTTTTTGTGATATTTTGATGAGATGGTGTTTTGATCTGATTAATTATTTTAGAGTAAAATTATGTTAAAAAACTATTATCCACTCACTGAGCTCACTGAGTTTTATACCCATCCCGTTTTATTATATTTTTTCCCATAACAGGAGATTTGTAGGTACAACGGTCGACCCAGTAGCAATAGTTATTTTTGGAATTATGGCCACGTTATGATGTTAGAAGTTATCATTGATTTATTGAGATATTTTGAGATTGTATAATTTGTTATATTTCAATGATTGCGGATAACATATGTATTTTATTGATATTGGTTATTAAATAACTTGGTATTTTGTTGAGGAAATTGGTTGTTCAGAGATAGTTGTATTTGAAATTCTTTTGGGAGTGCTTGATTTATAATTTTGTAGATTTGGTTATGTGTTAAATATAGGGAAAACTCTGCTGAATTTTTCAATAGAATCCTAATTAATCAGATTACGTCAGAACGATTAAATAGAATTAGGCAGATTCGCCCTGAGAGTTCGGGGCAGGTCGTGTCAAGTTGGTATCAGAGTATGGTTTTAGATTCTATAGACTTTACTGTCGTATTTAGAATAAGTTTTACATTTATTAAGTGGGAATTATTATTTTGTAGGCATCATCATGCTCCATCATAGCAATAGACGTAGTTAAGGCCGTGACCGTGGTCGTATTAGGTTAGTAGCTGGGTTGACTCCAGGCATTGTACCTATAGGGGAAAATGAACCTGTGAACGAGGGCATAGTTGAGTCCTCAACTCATGAGGTGGCACAGGATGTACTAGAGAATGTGCTGAACATTGAGCAGTGATTTGATAGGCTAGCATAGATTATGACTGCAATGGTACAGAATCAGACTCATGCGCATGCCAGTCATGCTAATACTATTGAGCGTGTGAGAAGTTTGGGGGCCAAAAGTTTTAATGGTTCTGGAGATCCACTCAAGGTAAAGTCGTGGTTCATAAAGTTAGAACATATTTTCGATGTAATAAAATGCTTAGATGAGGATAAACTTTCCTTTGCCACCTTTCTACTTAAGGATAGAGCCTACTATTGGTGGCATAAAATGGAACGTCGATATCAAGGGCATGATGCGATTACTTGGGTTATATTTCGTAAGGAATTTTATGATCATTATTTTTCAGTCGTATACCAAGATATTAAACGCAGTGAATTCCTTCGGTTGGTTCAGGAATCCATGTCTGTCGAGGAGTACGAGAAGAAATTTATGGACATCTCTAGATTTGCTACATTTGCAGTGGGTGATGAGAGGGAGAGATGCAGGCGATTTGAAGAGGGTCTCTGATTTGAGATCCACATAATCATGACTGCATCATGATATACTTAGTTTACAGAGGTGGTTAAGGCAGCAAAGAGAGTAAAACATAGTATCTCGGAGGGATGCAGAATTCAAGCCTTGAAACAAAAACGTAGTCAGAGTTTGACAGAGGGTGGCTCTAGTAGTAGGCCACCTAAGAGAGGAGGAACTCATGCTAGCTACTCTGACAACATTTAAAAGAGTTAGGGCATAGGTTTCAGGGGAGATTCGAGACAGACTGTCAGTCACAGTTTAGTGCAGCAGTCCGTAGGGAGTAATTTGAGGACTCATAGACAGTATGACAGGATTAGGAGAGGACACTGTGATGATTGTTCGAGGAATATACAACAGATTTCTTGCCCTTTGTGTGGTAAGAATCATCAGGGCCAATGTCGTGTTGGGGATAAGGTGTGTTATCTTTGTGGGCAGCCTAGTTATATTAAAAGATTCTGCCCTAATTTTTCTTAGGGTGATAGTTCTACTTGAGGGGCAGCTCCATAATATCACTTTCACTTCGAACCAACTTTAGGTCAGAGAGGTGTACAGATCGGGGGTTCTACATTTACATTTCGGAGCCAGAAGACTGCTCCGAGTTAAAGAGGTTAACCTGGTCGGCCTCATACCCAGGGTCGAGTCTTTGCATTGACACAGCAGGAGGCTCATGCTACCCCGTAAATTATTATGGGTACACTATCTATTTTTGGCCCCAAGGCCCATATTCTTATCGATCCTGGATCCACATATTCTTTTATTTCCCGTATGTTTGCCACGCATGTAGAGCGAAAGCCTAAACCACTGGATTGTGGATTAGTTGTTAGTACACCTATTGGGGGTTCACTACTTGCTGAAAGTGTGTATCGAGATTGTATGATTAGTTTGGATAAGCATGACTTTTAGGCAAATTTGATTATTTTAGACATTCGAGATTTTGATGCTATTTTTTGTATGGATTGGCTTGCATCTCACCATGCTATTGTGGATTGTTTCAAAAAGGAAGTTGTGTTTAAAAACCCAGGAAAAACCGAGGTGAAATTCTGTAGTGAGCATAAATTATTACTCTTATGTGTCATATCGGCTATTAGTGCAAGATGGTTGTTAAGAAAATGATGCTTAGCTTATCTTGCGTATGTGATAGACACAAAAGCTAAAGAGTTAAGATTAGATGATATTCCAGTAGTCTAGGAGTTTTTAGATGTATTTACAGATGAACTTCCAAGGACGCCACATGACAGAGAAATTGAGTTTTCTAAAGATTTAGTCCCTAGGATGGCTCCTATATCTATAGCACTATACAGGATGACTCCAGCTGAATTAAAGAAACTTAAAGTTCAACTACAAGAATTAGTGGATAAAGGATTTATTAGACCTAGTGTATCTCCGTGGGGAGCTCCTGTATTGTTTGTTAAGAAAAAAGATGGTACTCTTAGACTCTGCATTAATTACAGCCGTTAAACAAAGTTATAGTACGCAATAAGTACCCCTTTCTGCATAATGATGACTTGTTTGATCAACTTCAGGGAACGAAGGTGTTTTCTAAGATCAACTTGCACTCGGGATATCCTCAACTTAGAATTAAAGGATCTGACATTCCTAAAACAGTATTTAGAACTAGTTATGGACATTATGAGTTTCTAGTAATGCCATTTGGGTTGACTAATGCTCCAACAGCTTTTATGGATCTCATGAATAAAGTATTTCGCCCTCATCTAGATCAGTTTGTGATTGTGTTCATTGATAATATTCTGGTGTATTCTGGGAGTTAAGAGGAAGGTGCGGAGCATTTGCAGACTGTTTTGCAGACTTTAAGACAAAAGCGACTTTATGACAAGTTCAACAAGTGTGAGTTTTGGTTGGACAAAGTAGCATTTTTAGGGCATGTGATATCAACTGAAGGCATTTATGTTGATCCTCAAAAGATCGAAGCAGTTGTAAAATGGGAAAAACATACAAATGTCTTGGAAGTTAGGAGTTTTCTTGAATTAGCTGGGTATTATCGTAGATTTGTAGAAGAATTCTCTAAGATTGCCATTCCTTTGACACGGCTAACTAGGAAGAATGCTAAGTTTCAGTAGGATAATGATTGTGAAAAGAGTTTTCAAGAACTTAAGACACATCTTACCTCAGCACCCGTTCTTACATTTTCATCTGGGAATGAAGGATTTGTGGTATACAGTGATGCCTCTAGGCAGAGATTGGGTTGTGTGTTAATGCAGTATGGAAAAGTGGTGGCTTATACATCTAGAAAACTTAAGAAACATGAGCAAAACTACCCAACACGTGATTTAGAGTTAGTCGCAGTAGTGTTCACACTCAAAACTTGGAGACATTACTTATATGGGGTCACATGTCAGATTTTCACTGATCATAAGAGTTTAAAGTATTTGTTTACTCAGAAAGAGCTAAATTTAAAACAGAGGAGGTGGATTGAGCTAATTTAGGATTACGACTGCACTATTAATTATCATCCAGGCAAAGCAAATGTGGTAGCAGATGCACTAAGTAGAAAACCCTCCAACTTTATAGCTTACTTACGAGTGTCATATATGCCTTTGTTGATTGAGTTGAGATCCTTAGGAGCTGAGTTGAAAGCTGATAATTACGGAGCTTTGATAGCTAATTTTTGAGTTAGGCCAACTTTGATTGACAAAGTTTACCAGATGCAAGATCAAGACCCGCAGTTAATGAAGTTGAAAGAGAATGTACAAAAAGGTCTACCAATCGACTTTACAGTGAGAGATAATGGAGTCTTAGTCATAGGTGAGAGGCTTTGTCTACCTGATATTAAGGAGTTGAAAAAAGAGATCATAGAATAAGCTCATTGTTGAGCTTATGCGATGCATCCTAGTAGTACGAAGATGTACTGCAATTTGAGAAATCATTATTGGTGGCAAGGCATGAAAAGAGAGATAGCAGAATTTATTTCTCGGTGTTTAGTTTGCCAGCAAATTAGGCTGAACATCAAAGACCTTCAAGATGTTCTCAATTGCTTCCTATTCCTGAATGGAAATGGGAGCATATCACTATTGACTTTGTAACAAGACTTCCACGTACCCAGAGTGGACATAATAGTGTTTGGGTGATTATTGATCAACTTACAAAATCTGCTCACTTTTTACCTTTTAAGACCACCTATTCGATGGACAAGTTGGCGAGTATTTATGTGGCTAAGATAGTTCGACTTCATGGAGTACCGGCGTCTATTATTTCAGATAGAGATTCCCTATTTACCTCTAAGTTCTGGACCAGCATGCAAAAGGCTTTAGGTACGAAGTTGAATTTCAGTGCAGTTTTTCATCTACAGACTGATGGTTAGTCGAAGCGTACTATTCAAACCTTGGAGGACATGCTGCAAGCTTGTATTTTGGAGTTTAAGGGTAGTATGGATGTTTCTTTACCCTTAATGAAATTTACTTACAATAATAGTTTTCAAGCTAGTATCGAGATGGCACCATATGAGGCTTTATATGGTAGAAAATGCAGAACTCCAGTATGTTGTGACGAGGTTGGTGAATGGAGGTTATTTGGTCCCAAATTAGTTCAGGATACTAATGAGAAGGTATAGCTTATTCGGGATAGATTAAAAATGGCCCAAAATAGACAGAAGAGCTATGTAGATAAGTATAGGTAAGAACTTAAGTTTGAAGTTGGTGATAGAGTTTTCATACGGATTTCTCCTTGGAAAAGAGTACTTTGATTTGGGAAGCGCGGGAAGCTAAGCCCACGCTACATTGGACTTTACAAGATTGTAGAGCGCATTGGTTCGTTGGCTTATCGATTAGCTCTACCACCCAAGTTATCCAAAATTCAGGATGTGTTTCATGTCTCGATGCCCTGAAAGCACATGTATGATCTTAGTCATGTGTTATTGAGGCAACTAATTAAGTTGAAAGAAGATTTGACTTATGAGGAAGAACCAGTGCAGATATTGGAAAAGAAACACCAAGTCTTGCGTTCTAGAATTATTCCTTTAGTAAAAGTACTGTGGAGGAATCACGCAAAGGAAGAGGCTACATGGAAATATGAAGACTTAGTGAGAGTTTAGTATCCTCACCTGTTCTCATCAGATGTATAAATTTCGAAGACGAAATTTTATAAGGAGAAAGGATTGTAACATATGGACCCGGATAAAAAAAAGAAAAAAAAAGTTTCTATTTAAGGAAAGAGTATAGAGAGAGGCATTTTGCTTTCCAAAAATAGAAAGAAAGAGAGAGAGAAGAAAAGAAGTTGACCCGGTTCACGACTTGAACCTGCGCGACGAGACCCTGCTCGATCTCATGATTCTGGCCACCCCATCGGCCGATCTTGGTACCAATCCAAAGCTTGAAAGCCAGCCAATGCATTTCGACCGTCATCGCCGCCAGAAACTGACCAGAATGTTGGTGAACGAGCTCAAAAAGTCACGGCCAAACCCATTTCTCCCCACTGCCGATCTAGCCGGAATCAGGCCGTGTCACCACTTGAATCTTGTTCCTCAGCTTCCCTTCATCATTTTCCGACCAACCCTATCACCTGAAATGCCCGGATTGCAGTTGATCGACCGCTAGAAAGCTCACGTTTTTTGGGAAGCTCGATCCGTCATCGCCGCCGTGCGTGGGAGGTGACCACTGGCACTATTGGACTCACCGAGGTAAGAACTAGTAGACCTGAGATTCTCGTAGCCGTTGACTGAGTTTCGGTCACTGTTGACCGTTAGGGGCAATTCGGTAATTTCACAGACTGTTAGGGTAATTTTGTAATTTTAAAATTGGTTGACATTTTGGTAATTTCAAATCAGGCCAGTTAGGTAATTTGAGATTTTAGAGATAATTCAGTAATTTACGTCGTTAGGGGCATTATGGTAATTTTATATTTTTTTAGCGGGGCAATTTTGTAAATTCAAAGCTTGTGGATATCTTTATAATTAGAATTGAGGATAGTTTGATAATATGTAATTTTGAGGATAATTTGATGAATTTTGATGTCGAGGGCATTTTGATAATTTTACGAATTTGAGAATATTTTATTACGGATAAATGTTGTTTTGAGTATATTAGTTATAATTCCCAATTATGATTAGTAATGATGTTATTTTTTTAAATTAGGAGGATCCGTGAACGAGAATCAACCCACGGACGTTGTCGATTCTGAATTCGAACATCGTCACTGTGAGTGGAATATACAAAACCTATTTTCATTGTAGTTTATTTTTATTTTTAAAATATGGTAAAGCATGTTTATGAGATTGGTTTTAAAGGTTTCAATTTAATGATTTTATAGAAATGAATTTTATTTGTGTTTTGGTATTTATTACTAAAAATGTGTTTGATTAATAATTTTGGTTACCGATTTTGAATATGCATGATAATATTTTAAAGAAAATGAAAAGCAGATTTAAGACATGTTAAATAAAAAAGGAAATGAGATTTCGAATGAGAATTTGCATGAGATTTCAGATGAGATTATATGTTTATGCGTTTATGTACAAAGGTATATGAATATGAGCATAATGATCGTTTTTTAAATCATTAGACAGTAACCTTCCCCACCAGATACAGTGATACAGATGAGATGACATATGTATGTGGTGTGATGAATACAAAGATACTGCTATTGAGATACAGATGATACAGATGAGATACAGGCTTTTGGGGCCCGTCTAAGTACAAACAGAGACTTTCGGCCATGTACTCAGGCAACTTTGTCTTTTAGGGACCAAAATTATGCATGCATAGATATGATGAGATATGAAATGATATTTTTTTTATCTATCAGTGTATCTCCAGGGCGTGATTGTACTCAGACAACACGTAATTGCCTGTCCGTTGAGGTCCAGATATGATGCGATATGATATGGCTTTTCCCTGTCTATCCGTGTAGCTTCTACGAGTGATTGTATTCAGATAGTACGTCATTGCCCGTTCGTCGAGGTCCGGATATGATGAGATTATTTTCCTTGGGTACTTGTTTGGTGATAGTTTTCGATATTTCAGTATTGATGTTATAAGTATTATGAACTTCCATTTATTTATGCAGTATATTTGTGATATTATTATTTGAGTACATGATTTAAATTTAATAAGTTATTTAAGTTTTTGTGATATTTTGATGAGATGTTGTTTTGATCTGATTAATTATTTTAGAGTAAAATTATGTTAAAAAACTATTATCCACTCATTGAGCTCACTGAGTTTTGTACCCATCCTGTTTTATTATATTTTTTCCCCCAACAGGAGATTCGCAAGTACAACAGTAGTCCCAGCAACAATAGTTATTTTTAGAATTATGGCCACATTATGATGTTAGGAGTTATCGATTGATTTATTGAGATATTTTGAGATTGTATAATTTGTTATATTTCGGAGATTGCGGATAACATATGTATTTTATTGATATTGGTTATTGAATAATTTGGTATTTTGTTGAGAAAATTGGTTGTTCGGAGATAGTTGTATTTGAAATTCTTTTAAGAGTACTTGATTTATAATTTTGCAGATTTGGTTATATGTTAAATATAGGGGAAGCTTTGCCGAATTTTTTGGTAGAATCCTGATTAATCAGATTACGTCAGAACGATTAAATAGAATTAGGCAGATTCGCCCTAAGAGTTCGAGGCGGGTCGTGTCAGTTACCTAGAGATGAAAAGCTTTAGGCTAGATGACTTAGATGCTTTACTGTTGAGTCATGAAATAAGGATTGAATAGAAGAAAAATGAACTCAGTTTGAAGTTATGCATAATCTAGCTGTAAATTCTGTTCAAAGGAATCAACGATTGATATAGAATAACTTCGGATATGGGCGTTAAAAACTTTAGTAGCTTTAATGGTAATATATCTAGCTTAAGTTAAAGGAACAATAGTTTTGACCTGGTTATATCTGTTTTATCCCTCGTGATGGAGCAAATAAGTACAAAAATAAGTTTAAGCTTGTTTTTGTGCCACAAGGTTATTATAGTAAAGAAGACTTTAAATTTGCATACGGTTAAAATAATAGAAGTTTTGGACATAAGCCATTTACTAGTAATAGTAGAGGATTTAGAAGTAAGCATGGCAGCAGAGTGTGTGGTTACCCAGGCAATGGCTATCAAGGGAATATTTATCAAGGAAGTCTAACTTATCCAGATCCAATCATTTCTAATGCTTGTCCTATCTTATCTTCTACTGCTTTTCATTTTAGTGTTAGCTCTTCAACTGGAAATCCTGTTGTTTTCAATTGCTATAAGAGAGTATCTAATACTTCAACAAAGTTTGTAACTCTTTTTCTACTTTAATTCTTCTTTCACTTGAGGTGATGGAATATCCTTCTTGGTATAGTGATAGTGGAGCTTCAACTTATGTGACAAGTAACTCTAAGTATTTTACTTAATATACAACCTTTCACTAGTTTAGAACATTTGCTTATTGGTGACAGAAATGGCTTAACAGTATTATTGGATATGTTATGTTTGCTACTTTAACTTCTGAACCTCTTTTGTTGACCAAGGTTCTTAGTGTTCCTCGTATCACTAAAAGCCCAGCAAGTATTTTTCAAGTATTCACTCATAATAATGTTGTTGAATTTTTTACCAATTTCTATTATATTGAGGTCAAGAACTCAGGGATCGTTTTCCTTAGAGGAATTGCTCAAAAAGGCTTGTTTGAAGTTCTAGGAATCTCTTCACTTTCTCAAGGTTCATCCGTAACAAACTCTATCTTCTTTTCTCACTCAGCTTTCAATAATCCAAAGTCTCTATTTGCTATTGTGTTTGGCTCTTTTAAGTTAGCTTGTTCTACTTTTATTGCTTCTAATCCAGTGTCAAAATTGAATAATGACTCATGTACTCCAGCTACTATGACAGTTTCTCCACTATCAATAAATATAAACTTGCTTCATCAAAGGCTTAGACATCCAGCTATTCATGCACTCAAAGTTGTTTTAAAGTCATGTAATACATTTACTAATGTTAATAAATCTTCTAAACTTAGTTTTTGCAATGCTTTCCAATTTGAAAAGAATTACTTGCAACATTTCAATTATGATGATATTAAAACAATAAAACCTTTGCAACTTCCATATGCTGACCTTTAGGGACCATCTTATACTCCATCTACTCAGGGTTATACTTATTATTTGTTTACCCTAGATTATTACAATAGGTTTACCTTGATTTTTTCCTTGACTACAAAATCAAATGCTCTTGGTGCGTTTACAACTTTCAAGTCTTTTATAAAACACCATTTACATAAAAAAAACTTTTGGGAGAGTTTAGGTATTTTTCATCATTGTTACTATCTTTAGGGATCCATTTTAGACACTTTTGTCCTCGTATTCACCATCAAAATGGTAGGATTGAAAGAAAATACAAGCATATAGTTGATATTGACCCTACTTTGGTAGCCCAATAGTCATAAACTAGAGTTTAGAACTAGAGATGTATTTTTATTGGTTATAGTTCACATCATAAAAATGGAAATGTTTACACTCGTTAGGTAAAGTGTATGTGTCTAATTATGCTGTATTTGATGAGCAATCCTTTCCTTATCAATCTAGTATTGATCTTTCTTCTATTTCTAGTTCTTATTTATCTTAATTCTCAAGTCTCCTCACAATCTAAGGACCAGATATCTCCTTCTACGAGACAAGTTCTTTTAGCACCTTCTATGGCTCATGATTCTTAGGTTTCTAAATCAACACAAGTATATTTTCTCTTTCTTTATTATTGCTGAGCTTTCTGCCTTTTCTCCCACTTAACCTTCCCCTCATCATTTTTCTCCTCTACCTACTAGATACTTAATGATATCTAGGTTTAAGGCTAGTATCTTTAAGCCTAAGCCTTATCTATATTCATTACTTACCATGCATATAGGACTAAACTTTATAGCTCAAGAATTAACATATCTAAAATGTTTTAAGGCAATGCAAGAAGAATTTGACTCTTTACAAGCCAATCAAACCTGGAGTTTAGTTCACCCTTCAAAACTAGTTAAGGTTATATGCAACAAATAAGTCTTTAGAATCAAATATAACCCTGATGGCTCTATCTCTAGGTATAAATCTAGACTTGTAGCTAGAGGTTTCTATCAATCTCAAGGTGTTGATTACAATGAGACCATTAGTACCATTGTTTTTAAGTATGGTTACGACGCAAAAGTGGCTTATTAGGCAAGTTCATGCTAATAATACTTTTATTAATAGATATCTTGAAGAAGATGTGGATATGTCACAATTTGAAAGTTTCATCAATTTTTCAAAGCCACATCATTTCCGCAAGCTTAAAAAGGCTCCTTATTACTTAAAACAAGCTCCTAGAGCTTGGCTGGTATATTTAAAGATTTTATTGTAACATATGCACCGTGATTCCTTAATTCAACTATATTTTGTATTTTTAATTTCATCGTAAATTTTTAAAGACGTCAGAATTGTTACAAATTGTTGCTAGTAATTGGATGCAATTATTAAATTGATCATGCTCGAATAATTTAAATTTGTTGCAACACAAAATCAAGACAATTCGGACGCTATTCAATGGCCACGTAGTCCGTTTTCATTTTGACACTCAGGCCCGGTATTAGCTTAATTTATATTAAGCTTACAAAAAAAAAAGGTGGTGGTTACTATAATGGTGTGTTTATTTTTTGGATTGGAGTGAGAATCCTGAGATTGGGAGGGGATTGAGAGTATGGAATTGAGTGGGATTAGGTTGTTTACTTACACTAGGATGAGAGTATGGAATCGGAGTAAATAGTTTCAAATTATAATTTTACCTTTATTTAAAGAATTGTAGTTTTTTACTACAAAATTAATAAAAAAATATATTTTAAAAAATAAAAAGTTTATTTTATTGTATTTGTAAATTAATAATAACTATTAATATTCTTAATTATGTAAATTATTATTTTTTATTAATTTTAATTTTAATTATGTAAATAAAAAATTATTGATAAGAGTAGCACAAATGAAATATTATTATTATAATATAGTATAAAATTAATTTTTTTAGAATAAAATATTTATAATTATTAATTACTAATATTAAATAAATATAATACTATTATTTTTAAATAAATATAATAATATTATATTTTCAGATAAAATAATATATAATAATATTATTTTTAATTAAGTATCATAATATTATATTTAAATAAGTTTAATATTATTATTTTTAATAAATATATTTTATAAAATAATATAATATTATTATTTAAATAAATTATTATTATTTAATATTATTATTTATAAAGGTAAAAAAGGAAGAGGGGGGAGTGGATTCCCACTCCCACCCCCCCAATGGGAGTGGGAATCCCACTCCCCACTCCAAAAATGGGTGGGACCCACAGAGTGGGAATCCCACTTCCTCCTTATTTGTGTAAGTAAACATTGGAGTGGGAGATAAAGCTAGCAAAATTTGACACGACCCGATTACACGACACGAATAAATGAATATGGGTCGTCAAATTTAACACGATTATTAAATGGGTCGAGTCGCGGGTCGACACGATTTTTTTCGTGTCGGGTTAGGGTTATAGTTCTTGACTCATTTACCCGATAATGACACGATTATATTTTCTATTTTAAAATAATTTATAGGTTTTTGTCATCAAAACTCAAATATTAAAGATGATTTTCTCTTTTATTTTTATTTTTTGAAAATATGAATATAAAACCATTATTTTATTTACAAAATTTTATATACATTTAGAGGTTTAATAGTGTAAATGTGTAAAATATTGGTAACATGTATATTTTATAATATCAATACATAATATATATATATAATTAAAACTTCAATATTGTAAATGTATAATATTTTGGTAGATATGTATATGTATATTTTATAATATCGATAAAGTATGTATGTATGTATGTATGACAATGTGTAAATATTTTATGTAAATTTTATTTAATATATAGATATTAAGCGGGTTATTGGGTAACCCGATTATTTTTCCGTGTCGGGTTTGGGTCTCAATATTTTGACACGATTATTAAATGGGTCGGGTTTGGGTCGACCTAAATTTAACACGACACAAACACGACCCGATAACCCATTTTGCCACCTCTAGTGGGAGGAATCCACACTCCTCACTCCCACTCCAGTAAGTAAACGCAGCTTAAATGGAAAGTGAGAGAGAAGTAGTTTGATTCTTTCCAAAAATAGAAAGCAGAGAGAGAGAGAAAGAGAGAAAAAGAGAGAAAGAAGCTGTCAACCCGCAACTTGGGTCCGCGGGGCTACCCAGCCATATTTTTCGATTTCGGCCACTTCAATGGCCAAGCAAGGTATTGATCTGAAGCTTCAGAGCTGACCAACGTATCCTTGCCGTCCTTGTCACTAAAAAACACCGGCGATTAAGCTTCAAAACCCGCGGCTTCACCCATTACCACCACTATCGATTTCGCCTGAATTAGGCAATGCCACCACTTAGAATTTGTTCCTCAGCTCACCCTCATCATTTTTCGACCAACCCCATCACCTGAAACGGCCGAATTGCTACCGATTAACCACCGAAAAACTCATGGCTTTGGGGAGCTAAATCCGCTGCTGTCGTTGCACGTGAGAGGTCATCACCGACACCATTGGACGCATCAAGGCCAAAACTACTAGACCTGAGCTTCCCATCGCCGTTGACCGAGCTCTAGCCATCATTGACCATTAGGGCCAATTCAGTAATTTCATAAATTTGAGGGGTAATTCTATAATTTTAAAATTGGTGAATATTTTAGTAATTTAGATTAGGGAATTTAGGTAATTTGAGATTTCAGGGGTAATTTGGTAATTTATGTTGTTAGGGGTATTTTCATAATTTCTTATTTTCTTGAGGTAATTTTGTAAATTTAAAACTTATAGATATTTTTATAATCGAAATTGAGGGTAGTTTGGTAATCTATGATTCTGAGGACAATTGGGTAAATTTTGATGTCGAGGGTATTTTGGTAATTTTATGGATTCAAGAATAATTTATTATGGATAAATGTCATTTTGAGTTTATTAGTTATAATTCACATTTACAGATAGTACTTATGTTATTTCCTTAAATTAGGAGGATCCGCGAATGAGAATCAACTCGTGGACGTTGTTGATATCGAGTTTGTACATCATTACTGTGAGTAGAATATACAAAACCTAATTTCATAGTTTATTATGATAGTAAAGCATGTTTACAAAATCAATTTCAACTGCTTCAATTTAAATGATTTCATAGAAATAAATTTTATCTGCGTTTTGGTATTTATTACAAAAAATATGTTTGATTAATGATTTTGGTTACCGATTTTGATTATGCATGATAATATTTTAAAGAAAAGAAAAGTAAATTTAAGGCGTGTTAAATAAAAAAGGAAATGAGATTTTAGATGAGATTATATGTTTATGTATATGTATATAAATGGTTGTTTGCAAAACTATTAGATAGTACCCTTCCTCTCTAGATATAGTGATACAGATGAGATGACATATACATGCGATATGATAAATACAAAGATATTGATATTAAAATACAGATGATACAGATGATATAGATGAGATACAATCTTTTGGGGCCCATCATGTACTTGTGATTTGGTCCATGTACTCGGGTGGCTTTATCTTTTAGGAACCAAATTATTCATGCACAAATATGATGATATATGAGATGAAATTTTTTGATCTGTCCGTGTAGCTCCGGGTCGTAACGGTACTCAGATAGTACGTTATTGTCCGTTCGTTAAGATTCAGATATGATGAGAGATGAGATAACATTTTCCAATCTATCCGTGTAGCTCCAGAGCGTGATTGTACCCAGATATTATGTCGTTGCCTGTTTGTCGAGGTCCGAATATGATGATATTATTCCCCTGAGTACTTATTGGTGATAATTTTCAGTATTCAGTATTGATGTTGTAAGTATTATGCATTTCATTTATTTATGCAGTATATTTTCGATATTGTTATTTGAGTACATGATTTGAATTTAATAAGTTATCTAAGTTCTTATGATATTTTGATGAAATCATGTTTTGATATGATATAATTATTTTAGAGTAAAGTTATGTTCAGAAACTACTATCCACTCACTGAGCTTACTGAGTTTTATACTCATCCCGTTTTATTATATTTTTCCCCCCACAAGAGAATTGCAGGTATAATAGTTGACCCAGCAATGATAATTAATTTGGAGTTATGGCCACGTGATAGGGTTAGAAGTTGTAAATGTTTTATTGAGATATTTTGAGATTATATAATTTGATACATTTTAGTGATTGCGGACAAATTTATGTTTTTTCTTTGATTTTGGTATTTGAATAATTTGGTATTTTATTGAGGAGATTGGTTGTTTGGAGATAGTTGTACTTGAAATTATTTTGGGAGTGTTTGTTTTATAATTTTACAAATTTGGTTATGTGATAATTATAGGAGAGACTTTGTCGAATTTTCAGCAAAATCCTTATTAATTTGATTATGTCAGAATGATTAAATAAAATTAGGCAGACTCGCTTTAGGGGTTCGGGGCGAGTCGTGTCAGTTATGGTCCATCAATGGCATTTTACAAATCCTAAATCAGAGTTTCTCTATTCTATAAGTGGCATTTAGGTCATGTTTTGCTTGCTTTAGTACATGTTGATGATATCATCATTACTAGGTCTAGTTTGTCTATAATACTCCAAGTTATCACTGATATGTAGACTAAATTTGTACTTAAAGATCTAGGGGAATTTAATTATTTTTTAGGGATACAAGTTGCCAAAACAGCAAATAGGATGTATCTGCGTCAATCTAAATACATATCAAATTTGTTAGCTAAGCATCATGTGGACAAGGGCAGTCCTTGTGCAACACCTATGGCCACCTCTCATTCTCTTACAAAGAATTCAGGTGCTCCTATTTATAATATCTCTCAATAAAGAAGTACTATTAGAGCATTACAGTATGTTGCTCTCACTAGGACAAAAATTGCATTTTCAGTCAATAAGCTGAGTTAGTTTCTTTCTACTCCTATTGATGAGCATTGGTAGGCCGGTAAAAGGCTATTAAGATACCTCAAAGGAACACTTCATTTAATTTAGTTTGTAATTTTCTCATAGTAGTAATCTTCAGCTCAATTGTTTCATTGATTCAGATTGGGAATGTGACAGGGATGATAAGAAGTTTGTTGCTAGTTAGGCTCTGTGTCTAGGTCCTACTTAGTGTTTTGGTCTTTTAACAAAAAATATATTGTTTTCAAATCAAGCATAGAGTGTAAGTATAGGGCTCTAGCATTAGCAATAGCGGAAGTGTTGTGGATTCAAGCTTTGCTTTTAGAATTGAAACTCAAATCTGGTGCCATACTTATGATGTGCTGTGATAATCAAGGGGTTATTGTTTTGGCTAATAATCTAGTTTATCATGCTAAAACTAAACACGTTAAGCTAGATATTCACTTTATTAGAGCGAAAGTTTTAGCTAAACAAATCAGCATTTCTGTTTGTCCCAAGTGGTGACCAAATAGTAGACATTTTCACAAAAGCTCTTTCTTATAGCCAGTTTCATTATCGTAGAAGCAAGCTAAATGTTCTTACAGGAACCTTTAGAACATTTAGCTTGAAGGGAGACGTTGGAATATATACTGCTATAGCTGATACAGAGAATGTAGAGTGCAGAACATGATAAGCTCAGTAGCATGCCAAATAGCTTATTATATGGACAGTGCTGACATGGCAAGTTTGTAATATAGCTAAACAAGAATGTAACAGATTTTATAGCTAGTAGTTATGTGCATGAATATTCCAGTAGGATCTAGAACTTACTCATATGTGTAATTGTATCAATATAAATAATCATATATGTAATTGCAGTCAGTTAAACTCAATAAATTCAGAATTGATTTTCTTTTTTTTTCTCTTCATTTTCTCTGCATTTTCTCAGTATCCAAATACACTTTTAGCTTGTTTCAAATTGGTGGCACTTTGTATTGTCTAATAAAGAAGCCAATTCGTTTCTTCAGTTACCATTTTTGTTCATACTAAGATCGTAAGCTTTTGTTTAAGTTCTATGCCGTTGATTTTAATATTTCATACGCAGTATCTAAAGTGAAAGGACTCATTGTATCCCTAGTTGTGTACTTTTCTTTGTTTTCGTCAAATTATAATAAACGAACTCGCTTCAACGTCGGTCTACCTTAAAAAAATAATCTTTATCAACAATAAATTAAATTTAATGTCTTTTTTTTTTCCGTGTCCAGGTTTAAAATCTGAGTTTAATGGGCGTAGAACTGTTTGTGGTTCATTAATATGGCTATTATTAATTTATTTAGATGATTGTCATAGCCTGTGCAAATTATGAACTTTTGTCTTAGGTCGTTTTACATAGAATAGAATAAGTGCATGTGCATTTTACTTGCAAGTTCACAAATATATATTCGAAAAAATTTTAAGTTATAGGGGTTCGTCTAGCGTTTGTAAAGTATTTTCAATTTTTTACTCTTTTTTGTTTGGTTAACAGTAGCCCTTAAAGTTTGATGACATCTATGGGTGGGCATTATCCAATTTTGCTCGGTTCAAGCTAAAACTGATCTAAACCTAAACTAATTGGTTCATGATTTTAGGTTGATATTGTCATAGTGTGTGTAAATTATGGACTGTTGTATTGGGTTGTTTTTACATAAAAATGAATAAGTGCATCTGCATTTTAATATTAATAAAATGTGTCTCATAGATTTTTAATATTAAAATATTTTTTCAACTTTGAAATTAATTTAATATATATATATATATATATATATATATATATATATATATATATATATATATATATATATACTATAAATATTTTAATTATAAAATATTGAAATCAATTTTTCAAGGTAATAGAGTCAAAAAATAAAATAAAATAATTAAAATAGAATATGTGTGACCATTTATAAAACTTTTAAGAGTTTGTATAAACATTTACGCAATCGGTCTAAGTTTCCTTTTCCCGAACATTATGTATAATTATATTCAGATATAACTAACAAGTTTTCAATGTCATATAAATTTGGAATATAATCAGGACTTGGAGAATGGAAGACGAAATTATAGCAATATTTTTTTGTCATAGCATGCAAGGGGCCTAAAACTTTCGCTCTTGTCATCCTCACCATAAATAAATTAAATTCTTTTTTCATAATTTATTTAAATTATTCTTCTATTTTTTATTAAAAAAATTAGACCTTAATACACCTGAAAATATGAACCGGATAATTACTTATGAATTGTACATAGATGGATAGCTGTGAATTTTTTACTTCATCGTTTAATATTTGTGATGTCATTCTATTAAAATGAATAACTTAACCTTATGATGTTATTAGAGTTTATAGCAGTTCAGTTCGATTTGGTTCAAGCTGCAAAAATCAAATGGTTCATAAATCCCTAAGCTAATTGATATTTGTTTGGCTTGGTTTAAAATCAAATTGAGCCACTGAACCAGATGGTCCACAAAAAAAATTAAAAATAAAATTTATAAAAATAAAAAAAAAATATATCAATTAAAAACCTTGGCCTTTATTAGAACAATATAGAAGTTCTTTAACTTTGACATACTTGAAGCATTGATATTGAGACAATATCAATTGCATTCTTCTCTTTTCTTAGATATTACAAACATTAATCAATTATAGCTCAAGAAAATAAGTTTCTGAATCAAAAAGTATGTCTTGTAAAATTTTTAAATTTATTTTAAGTAGCTTGCACATTTTTTATTTGTTTAACTTTCTTTCACGTAGAATTTCTAAATCAACAATTGCTACCATTTTGCTGTTTCGTACTAAGACTTTGGTTCAATATAAAGAACATGTAGGTAATGAAGCTGATAATTTTATTTATTAGTTAAAATATGTGATTATCAATGTAATAGCATACATTTTATTTTATTTTTTTAATTATTGGTGCTTGTTTTTTTTTTTAAAAGGAAAAGAGAGTGGGCAAACCCAAATCAATTTTTACCCCTCTTTCCACTCCCAAAGCTCGAACCTGAGTACACACAAATGAGGGGCGACATATTACACTACCAACCAAAATAGATTTAACAGATTGCTCACTTAAAATAGATTTCTCACTTAACATAATAGTAATTATTCGAGAGATTGTTAACTAAAATAACTGATTGCTCACTTTGAGAGACAATGTAGGTATTGTGGGTGTACAAATTAAAGGATCAAGAAGTGGTGATTGGGAGGCATTGACAATTTGAAATTTCTTTTGTAATTATTTTTAGTTCATTTTTAGACTATTATTATACTTTATTATGTTGTTTATTATTTGTAAATTTATGGACTCAAGATTGTTGTTGTAATAATTACTATTATGTTATTTTTTTATTGAATATACAAGATAAAATTACTTGAACCAAACCAAACAAATTAAACCATAAAGATGAGTCGAACCAAACAGAATTGAATTAATTGGGTCAATTTAGTTTGTATTTAAATGATAAAATCATGAACCAGCTGGATTAAGTTTAGCTCAGTTCTGAACCCAAATCGTACCAAATCAGACAATGCCCCCCCTAGATGTCATCAAATTTTAAGGGCTGTTGTTAACCCAAAAAAAAAAGTAAAAAATTGAAAATACCTTACAAACGCTAGACGGACCACTAAAACTTAAAATATATATATATATATATATATATATATATATATATATATATATGCGTGTGTGTTTGAACTTGCAAGTAAAATGCCTGCACTTACTCTGTTCTATGTAAAAACAACCGAAGACAAAAGTTCATAATTTACACACACCATGACAATGATCTAAATAAATTAATGACAACCATATTAACGAAAACCACACTGTTTTGCACCCATTAAAGTCAGATTTTAAACTTGGACACAAAAAATTTTAAAAAAAAACATTAAACTTAATTTATTGTTGATAAAGATTTTTTTTTTGAGGTGGACCTGTGTTGAAGCGAGAACAGTTATTATAATTTGAAGAAAACGAATGAAAGTAGACGACTGGGGATACATGAGTCTTGTCTCTTCAGACAGACATACAAGTACAATGAAATCTGAAGATCGTCAACATAAAACTTAAACAAAAGCCTACGATCTTCGTATGAGCAAAAATAGTAACTCAAGAAACGAATTGGCTCCTTTATTAGACAATAAAAAGTGCCACCAGGTAAAAACCGGACATGCAAGACCGAGATGACAAAAGATGACAAGCCCTAAAGTTGTAGGCCACTTACACACAGTATGACAATATATGTCACCAAGTCAAAGTGAAGACCTCAAAACCGGTGACACGTTTTTTCCCGTACTGGTGCTCGCATCGAGTACTGGTGGATTAACAGTAGCAAATGAAAGCAGTTCTTGGTCACGTTCAAATACGGCGAGGTCTTCTGGGCTCAGAAACACCAGTACTTCTATTCCCTTCCGATCGTTTGTGTCCATCAAAACAAACAAGTTTGATATCACATAATTTGATATAGTCACATGTACTGGCTTCCCCCATCCAAAATCTGCTAATTCGTAATATGGAAAGTTAACAGTGCTGGAGAAAGTGTAGAAATCGATCTCATCTTTTTCAAACTTGTCTTGAAGCAACTCCGGAATATGGAAGAGACTCTTGGTTTCGAGCACTGTTTGGAGACCCTTTTTGCTAAATTCTGCCTTCGCTTTCCTCAATGAACGAATCAAGTCTTGTACCGTTTCAATTTCATTTTCGCTCGCCTGCGCCGTCACATACCCGACAGAGTTGCCCACGGAGTTTTCAGGCAAGGGCGGCTTTGCCACGGCACGCACGTTCATCGCGTGTACTGACAAAGAAGGTCTTGAATACCCAAGGTTTGATCTTGAAGCCGCCTTTGCACATTTCCAAATCAGTGCGGTCAAAACCTCGACGCGTGACGGTCTAGGCACGCTTGCACTTGCAACTTTAGCCCTGAGATGGTCAATTTTTGATGCATCAAACACAAACCTGTTGGCTTCAGTCGGTGAATTATGGAAAGGTAAGGGTACAAATGATTCGCTTGCTGGAAAAAACGTTGCAGCAGCAAATGTAGGAATCACTTCCTTATTACTATTAATGCTGCTTGATGACTGATTATCTGCACGAGCTGTGGTGGTCCAGCTGTTCACGAATGTGCCTACCGAGGATCCATCAATGAGCTTGTGATGGGTGCAAATTGCAATTGCCAGTCCCCCGCATTTGAAAAAAGTAGCTTGTATGCGCAGCATTGGATCCCCGACGCCTGCTGCTGAGGATTCTGCGTACTTAAACGGATGAAAATCTCGTAACAGCTTCTGATCTGGCTTTTGCAGATATTCAGACAAAAAGCCGTTAGCAAGAGCTTCAACGTACTCGGCCCCTTCGTCATTACATTCGACTGAGAAATCATCTTTGAGTCTCCCAGCAAATGGGTAGAATTTTGTGAGGGTTTTTGATAGGGATGACTTGAGACGTTGCCATATTTGGTCGGATTTCAGATTGGCGTCTGCTTTGTAGAGAAAAATAGTGCTTACATATATGGGAAAAGTGATCTGGTCCATGAGAGACAGTTTAAAATTTCTTAGGTGATGAGGAGTTGGGTATGCTGGCTTGATGTTTTCCCTGGTTAGGACTTGTACCTCTAGTGCCCTCACCATTTTAGCCTAGCGACGGCGGTATGTGGACTTCTAGTTAGTATTTAGTACCTGTCCAATAAAACATCAAAAAGTTGTTATTATATAGTTTATGAATAGCCCTTGACACAGCAAGAAAAAGAAAAAAGTTTTGCAGCAAAGGGGAAGAAACAAACCCCTCGGGAAAAACCAAGGAGCAAACATCAACTGAATTAATAATAAGGGGTCATAAAAATCGAATCATTATCTAGTAATAATTTTTTAAAAAATAGAATCATTATCTAGTAATAATTTTTTTTACTTTAAGATGGTAAGGGATGAGATAAAAAACAGAAAAATACATATTTTGATATATTAACATATAAAACACACTGTATCAAAGTGTATTTATGTGTTTTTCTTATCTTTTAACTTATCTCATACATTAATAATTTGAGAAATACCTTATTGAAAAATTATTCCCCAAAAATATCTCTCACAATATCAAAAGGTTATTATATGTAAATTGTAATTACTAAAAAAAAAAATCAACTAGAATAAAATTCATGCACAACGGGGCTCTCTATAATGCTCATTTTCGAAAGCCCCAAATGTGCGGTAAACAGATTCCAAACCTTTTGATTATAATAAAAGTGTACGTATTTAAATATCTAGTGGATCCTAAATTGTAATATATGTGTAAATTGTAATAATTAAAACAAACATAATAAAAATAGAATTAAATAAATAAAATCTCCAAAATATGGTATGAAAACCCAATAATTTGCTATAATCTCATGTCTCGAAGTATTGATTGCTTACAAGCAATTCAAAGCCTGCCGTTTCCCTGTAGAATGTGCTCTAGATCTCAGTTACTTGACAGCTGACTGTTATACTGCTGCTCCTTGAGAGCTAGAGCCACCCCTTATAAATGCACAAGCGTTCCGAATAGCCTGACTATTTAGGTTGCAAAATTTGACTCCATTATATTTAATAGCTTTGCTTTATCAATGCAAGCTTTGTTTAATGAGTATTTGTACTTGTTATACATGTGCTTGTATAGATATTAATAAAATGTGTTTTTTTCGATCTCTATGAGGAATCATGCACATTTATAGTTGAAACCTAATTACTTTAAATAATTTGTTAATGACTTACAAATGTATACAAGCGTTCTGATTACAGCCCGACTGTGTTTAGTTGCAAAATTTGTCTCCATTAATATTTAATTGCTTTGCTTTATCAATGCACGATTAATTTAATTAATCGGCCGGCCGTTGAATTTCCAATTGCACATAATATGCATGTGCCTTGCATTATTCATATATAGTTACTATTTGTATTAAATAAAGTTTTCCTCATTTCACCGAGGTTTCTTAAAAGAAAAATGACTTAAAAGTAATGTATTATTAAAAATCATCAGTCGTTTGTATTATTTTTAAGTCATTATCTGGACAGGTCTCTTATGTCATTAAAATATGCAAGCCAATTCAGCAATGTGCTATATATCATTAAAATATATATATAATTACAGCGAGGCCACCCGCCAACTGCTGTTAATGTCTCCTATATATCATTAAAATATGCAAGCTTATTCAGCAACGCGCTGCCGCCTTGCAAAAGAAATTAAATCCAGCCCACGCGCTAAGGCTGCTATTGCGACCTGTCCAAAAATTAGCAGATGATTAATTCCTTCATAAAATTTTGAAAAACTAATGATAAGACAAATTTGTCTTTATATTTTTAAAATTAACTAAAACACCTAGATCTCATATAACCCTCTTCGTAGACGTTAGATGTGACTTTTAAAATAATTATTGCCGCCAATCCCTGAAAGCATAACATGTACAGCCACAAACAATCTTGACAAAACTGATCATGCCGTATCCAAGACCAATATTACCACCTCCATATAAGCGATATTCAAAACTCTCACAGGTAGAGCAATGAGAGGTACTAAGAGCCTGACCTACCAATATCTGAATGCATTACCAGAATCAAAATTATTTTATGATCTGATCTTGTATTGAGTAAAAAGTTTATGTGGTGATTGGTGATTAATAAATTAATAAATAAAAAAATAAATTTGTTAAATTATATTCATATACTATAACCGAAAAATAAATGATACAAAATCCTTAAAAGTTGAGAAGATAACCTCATCCGTAAGTAACGCATGGAGAAGGGGCAAAATAGGTACCAATAATACAATTAATAAGGAGTTTACATAAAGGCATGGCAGAGGCGAGTGGAACTGAAAAGATTGAGACAGACGGTAATGGAGTGCCACTCCAAAAAATACTTCAATGTCGGTAGTAGATATTTATCTAAGAAAATTATCAGGAATTAATAGAAAAAATAATAATAGTAATAAGTTATCAATGAGCGATCCCTCATTTTATTAAAGCAAGATACATGGAATTAAAAATACGCCTTTTTTGCTCTTGCCATATGTTTTAATAAACAATAATGCTTTACATATATATTTGGTGAAAACTTCAAATAGACAATATTGAGAATGTAAACTGTCATATTATTCGTGTGCATGGCTTGAAGGCCAATTTATGCAAGAAGGCTGATAGCATAAAAGGAACATAGTACATATCAATCGGTATAATTTGAGGATGTCTTTTATCCATATTTACAACATTATAATGGCATAGTGGCAAAGATCTTGGCTCATAATTCACTTAGTTGAGAAGCTTCAAGATCATATCGTAACGATCCTAATATGATTCTTATCACTGTGGACTTGAGATACTTAATGGTAACTCAAATCATGTTTCACCAATCAAAACTTATCGTCTATCAGATTTATTAACATATTTGTTCACTTATGTAATAATTCTAAAGCAGTTTTCAATAAATAATAAGTCGTATACCATATCTCTTGAAAATACTATTTAGATATATGTTTAACATCTATATGTATACGTAGCTTAGCATTACTATTCTGAATAGTATACTTTAACAGAGTAAATACAGTTCTTATTATTTTAATATATCATCACAATAACTTTCTCTCACCATCGATTCCTTTCTTCTCTCAAATTTTTAGATGAATAGGTGAGTTAAATTTCCATTTCAGTACAGTCTATTCTCCTTGCTCTTTTTCTATTATCAATACAACTCCTATCTCGACAAATTCTTACTCTAATCACTAATCAAACAAAAATGTTTGTTAATAACACTCAGTCAAATTCCTAGGATAAATAAATCATACAAAATTCCAGTAAATAGCAATCAAGTTAAGGACTCATATTACACACCTAAAATCTAGTACACAAGCACAAAGAGACAATTGGAGAATACATGGTGTCATGTCTGATGAACAGAGATGTATCAGCTTTGGAGTTGAAAAATTTCTAGCTTGTAAGACACCCTGTGAGTTTATCATACCACACTTTAAGATCTTGTTTCAAGCCATAAAGAGTTTTGTTGAGTTTGCAAACATAGCCCTCTTTAGATATGAAGCCCCTTGGTTGTGTCATGTATACATCTTCTAAAAGATCTCCAATAAGAAAGACATTGTTGACATCAATTTGCTTGACTTTCCAACCTTTCATTACTGCCAAACTCAGTATGGTTCTGATTGTCGAAGATTTTACCATAGGATTTAATGTTTCTGAAAAATCCACCCCTGCTATTTTGCGAAAACCTTTGGCCATCAATCTTGCTTTGTGTTTAAAAACTATACCATCTGTGTTATACTTGGTTCTAAATACCCATTTGCATCCAACCAGCTTATATTGAGGTGTTATAGGTATTAGAGCCAAGTATTATTCTTGGTTAAAGCATCAAAATCCAATTGTATTGCAGTTTTCCATTTAGGATCAAATAATGCTTCATCAAGAGTTGATGGCTATAGGCTATTATGTGCTATTAAGAATGTTTTAGGCTTGAATACACTAGCATTAGCTCTAGTAATCATAGGGTGAATGGGTAGAGACTATTGGGATGAGTGTGTGGGATGTGACAAAGAGGGTAAAGGAGAAGGTGATGGCTGTTATGTATGTAAGGTAGATGAGGATGAGGGTTGAAAGTGTATTTATGATAGTAGTGTGTTAAAGGTTGAAGAGTTGTGTGGTAAATATCAAGTGAAAAATTATCATTAATGTGATGAGATTGAGCTTCATCCTTTACAGTGCCAGCTTCAAAAGTTTCTAAATTGCTATTAGGAATTAAAACAGTATGATATTAAAGAAGATTGTAATGGAAATCAAAAGGCTTAGATGGTGCTATTAAGAAGTCAGAATCTGATGAATAAGGAAAAGAAGTTTCATCAAATAAGACATGAGTGGCTATATAAATTTTGCTAGAGGAATGTAGATATTTATAACCCTTGTGTAGAGGGCTATAACCCAAGAAGACACACTTTGAAGTGTGGAAGTAAAACTTATGAGTATTATAGTCTCTTAAAAATGAAATACATGAACAACAAAGACCTTGAGAAATTTGTAATTTGGTTTGAGCTTGAAGATGCATTCATAAGGTGACTTCATAGAGAGTATAGATGTGAGGAGTCTATTGATGATATAAGTGGTTGTACGGAAAGAGTCCCATTAGAATTTTATGAGCAAAGTGGCTTGAGTAAGTAGGGTAATACCTAGCTCAATTATATGTCTATGTTTCCTCTCTACTAAACCATTTTGGTTGTGTATAAGAACCTGAATATCTAAGTTGAATGCCTTTTTCATGAAGAAAGTTGACAAAACACCTATACTCTCTATCCCAATCAGATTGAACACATTTAATAGATCTATCTACCTATTTTTCAATTTGCATTTTAAAGACTTTAAAAACAACTATTGTTTCATCCTTGTTTTTTGAAGGAAATATTCATGTGAACCTGATAAAATCATCAACAAAGCTCACATAGTTTCTATAAACTTGAATTGGAAGCACAGGGGTAGGTCCTTAGAAATCTGTATCCAGAACTTCCAAGGCATGTTTTGTTTTAGTTGTAGAAACTAGAAAACGTAGTCTATACATCTTTCCCATTTTGCAAGCATCACATGAATCAAGAAACTTATTTCTATTGAAATTCTTAAAGGATGAACAAGAGTTTATTACGTGACTTAAGACTTTGGAATTAGGATGACCTAATCTCTAATGTAACACAAAAGCACTCAATATACAATTTAGAGTAGTACAACTGCACTATGCAAGCAAGTGCTTGTTTTGTTATTGAAAACTGAATCAACAACAAAGAACATAGACAGAGGATCAGCTAAAATTTTGTATTAAGTGACTATAAAATGCTTTTGAGATAATTGAAGAGAAACCTTATTATATGGAATCAATAGCAATCTGTATAAGCCTTTTTCAGCTTTGCCCTACAGCATGATTAAATTCCTCACCTTATCCTTCACAAAACAGGATTTATCAGTAAATTCAATAATAACATTGTTATCTTTGGTCAACCAAGATATGCTAATAAGGTTTTTGTATACTTGTGGCACATATTACTTAGGTTAAGTGTGGTTTATTCAAGAGAATTATACATTCTTAAGGCAGCACTTTCAATGTGAGTTATGCATAAACCAGTACCATTACTAATGATAAGTTTGGAGTTACCTGCAAAGATTCTAACATAGTCATATTCCTCATACCATTAGTGAGATGATGTGTAGCGCCACTATCAAGGTACCAATTGGTATCAGCTACACCATCCAAGTCAGGCAAATGATTGTAGAAGCTTCTGTGATCCTCTGCTTTGGTGCATATGTGAGCCATCTTAATAGTTAACATCTCTGACATGAAAATGAAGCTGATTCGTTGCATTGCTCATAACACTTTTATCACTTTCTGCTAGTCCAGCATATAAATAACAATTGCACATCAACGAAATGCTTCGTCTTACTATACAGCCTCTGACCAGCGACTGATAAGGGAGAAGATTTTTCAAATGGAAAAAGCAAACGCGGCGGCATGATAGCTAACATCTCTGACACAGTATGCATTCTTCTTTATAGTAATTTGTTATTGAGAAAACGAAAAGAAAATTTGAGAGAAAAATTGACACGTGTCTGTGTTTCTTGTTGTAAAGACTTTTAACTTAACTCAACGATCCTTAAACTCTTCTAATTCCAAGAGGATTTTGCCCTTATTTATTTATTTCTTGGGCTTCTAAGCCCCTTCTTTAATTTTCAATAACATGTTTCATGACAATAGTATATGTACACCGGTCTTTTTGCTTGGTCGATATTATATACTTAACCCGATTTGTTTTTAATCGATGTGAATATTGTCCCTAACTGTGGGCAACTTATCTTTAGCATGGATTTCCCTTCAATCACACAGTTAATTCGCATTTTTTCTTTTCAACTTTCTCATGTTGAATTTAAATCTTTTACTAAACACGTACCAGTGAAAGATGCAAATATATAGGAGAAAACTATATACTCTTGGACAGAGCAGTAACATACTGAACATGTATTTGCCTGATGTGTTGTGTCAAGTTACCGCTGATAGACTCAAGAACAAGAGCGTTGAGTACGTGAGAGAGTATTTTGGCATTCAGAATGATTTCACTCCAGAAGAAGAGGCCGAGCTTCGCGCACAGTGTCCATGGGCGTTTGAAGGCGTTGATAAAGATTGGTTATAATTCACACAAGTAGAGCAATGAGGTACTAACTTCCAAGCACTTAAGCAGCCTAACATTTGAATGCATCACCCCGATCACACAAGTCACGCAGGTTGAAGGTGCAAAATAGGCTCAATTCGATATTCAAGAGGTGACTTGCTACGAATTGTTGAGCAGGAAAAGTTACATAAAGGCATGGAGAGATGAGTAACTGAATAAAGAGAGGACATGCAGTAAGGAGTGCCTCTCCATCAATACTTCAATGTCAGTATTAGAAGTTGATTCTAAAAATTTATCATGAACGAACACAAAAAGTTATCAACTACATGTGCATAGCATTACAATTCTGAAAAAACAATTTTAAAATAAAATTACAATTGTTATTATTTTAATATACCATCACAATAACTTTTCTTTCTCCATTGTGTCCTTCTCTCCAGTCTTTTCTTTAACCATTTTATAGGTGGTAGATTTCCATTTCAATAAAATCTTTTCTCTAACTATTTCACCAAAATTTGGGAGGGAAAAAAAATATAGGTGCAGCCCAAAATAATTTTTAATTTTTTAACTCCTGCTTCTCAACTCGGGTTTAAATACCACCCAGTCAAGACATAAAATCCATAATGCTTTTATTTCCTCTTATTGTTCTTGTCATTCTCTCCATTTTTTGCTCCATTTTATAGCGATCAAATTAAGGACTCGAAATTAAATATACATACACCCAGAGTCAATTGCAAACAAAGGCTACATCTTCGACGTGGAAATGAAGCTCCCTTTCCTTCTTATTTTTATTTTGCTGGTTTGTTGCATTGCTCAAAATACTTTTGACCACTTTCTGCTAGTCCAGACCACATGGCTGTTGCGAGCGCCGCATAAAGAGCAATTGCTCATTAAAGAATTCACTTCGTCATACATGTCCTCTGGCCAGTGACTACTAAGGGGAGTGGTGGAACCACTCTCATGCCCTGGCAACCACAAGAGTTTGAAATTTTTTGTTTAGTAGTAAAGAAATTTTTAAAATATTAACTAAAAGATAAAAGTTGAGAAAAATATTAATAGCCGGTAATTCATAAACTTTAGAAACACATTAATATCTCTTCTACTTTATAGTCTTTATTATTTTACTTTTTCTTTATATAGAAGTAAATTATCTAACTTTTTTCTCTCTCATTAAAGAGTCTAGCTGTGCCTCATCTCCAAGACTCAAAATTGGTGCCTTCGTCTTCCATTTCCTTTTGTAAATTTATTGCACATATTATCACTAAATGTACCATTCAACTCCCTTCTAAAGCTCCTTACTTCTTTCCCACAAGGGCCAAAGATCCAAGAATTGCTTTCTTTGTCAAGATTGAATGTTTGCTTTCCTCTTCTTTTTTTGTACTTTGTATTATTTGCACTTATTTCTTTAAATTATTGTTATTTAACAAGAAATCTTTCATTATGAATTTTTAATTTATATTTTTTAGCATAAAATTTGTTATGTGTTAATTTATGAATTATGTCTGCGATTTTAGTATTAAGATTTATGCATTGTTCATATATTAATTATAGCAATTAATTTTTTTGGCATAATTTCATCTTTTTATATACGCTTGAGTTAGATGGTGTAAAATATAGTTATTGTATGTATTCTTTAGTATAAGGTTATTTATTTTATTTTCAATGCAAAACTCTTTTATATGCATTTTCGCAACCTCTAAATCAAAATCTTGGTTCTTTTCTGGCAAAAGGAAAAACTATTTTATGTGGCAGACGCAAGCGCAGTCGCACGAAAGTTGACATCTCTGACACTATATGTATTCTTCTTCTTTTTCTTCATCATCAGTATTTGGTTAATTAGTGAAAACATGAAAAGAAGAATTTGAGAGAAATATTTGCCACTTTTCTAACTACATTTTATTATTATATTCTTGCTGTACATCGGGAGTGGTCAGGTCTCACTAACAGAAATTTAAAACTTTAGAAAGATGAGTGGTTCGCCTTTTGTAGTGATTCTCCATTGGACCCCTTGATTATAAGGGATTTACTCATCACAAATCAACTTACACGAAAGGGATAATGGCTATAACTGGTGATAACAATATGACACTAAAGTCTGGTGAACTATTATCAGTGCCGTATCAAGGGCTATTCAGCTAAGGCGGTACCCTTGATAAAAATAATGGTGGAAAACATACAAATCCTTCCGGCTTAAAACTATGTGCATTTAGAATCCTGGATTTTGGTTAATATATAGTTGTTATAACTCATAAGTTCAAGAAAATAGCAAAAAATCTTATTCTTCATAATTTTTTTTTACAAGTATTTTAGATTTCTTACACCCGAATATACATATAAGTAAATTAAAAAAATTAATGAAAAAGAAATTTGTATGCTATGGAAATTGGAGAAATGAATATGTGGATTTCCCAATGAGATCATTTCATCAATAGAAACGTATTTTAATTAAGAAATAGAGTGGAAGTTCAGAAGATTCTGATGGATTACAAATTTGAGAAACGAAATATGCATCTCAAAGTACAATGGTTGAGAGAAATTATTGTTTTAACCCCAAAAATAGAGAGAGAGAAGGCAAACAATAAGGGTAGAAAAAAAATTAAAATTTTGGCCATATAGCAGCTTTTTGTTTGGTTGGAGCACCATGTTGACAAAATGATGTGGTACCTAGGAGTACCCTAAGACTTTCTAAAGAAGAGAAATAAAAGTTGGGTTATAAATGATTTTATTAGGGAGAATGTATGTTTCATCACTAATAGATTTTATATTTCTCGTTAAGAGATAGAGTAATGCTAAGGATTTCAGTATTTGAGTCTCAACTAATGTGACATTTATTTATTATATGACAGAATAGACTAGTAAGTTATGTTATATTTATCATCCAATATACAAGTGACATAAAGCATTAAAACTCAAATATTGAGACCCTAGGCATTATTCTAAGACTTAACATATAAAGTTGCCATTTTTTGTTCATTTACTATTCTAGCGCTCCTCAGAGGATTTCATGACAATTCTAAGTAGTCTGGCACCAAAATTAAAGAGAACATGAAAATGATTAGATCTATGTAATTATCAAAAGAGTAGTGACATTCTTACTTTTTTTTTTATTTAAATCCCAAAGACTTGTGTCATATTTTAATTTAAATTTTAAAATACTAAACCTTGAATGAATTTTTTGCCCTTAATTATTTTTACAATTTATTCTATTATCTCATAATGGGAGAAATAAAATAATGATATTTTTGGCTATTATTGGTATTTACAAGTGTATTATTAGGAAATAAAATAAAAATTTTTAGATATAATATAAAACTTATAAATTAATATTAAGGGTTCGATTGAGATTACTTTTAAAAGGCTCAAAAATAATTTTAAAAAGTTAAAAGCTAATTTTATTGTTTGAAAAAGATTTTAGAGATCACTTTTAGGAAAATCTCCCTATCCTACAATAGATTTTGAAAACTATGGTGAGAGTAGTTTTTCAAAATCTGATAAAATCAATTTTATAATTAATAAAATTTCATATATATCCTCATATATATTATAAAAATCCAAAATTATCCTTATTACTTAGAAAATAAAATCATTAAATTTAAAGAGATTGTTATTATTACAAATTAATAATATAAAATATTTATTTTGGTTGTCAATTATGATATATACACAACAAAAAATTTTATATACTTTTTTATAAATGTGTAAATAAAATTTATTTAACATTATGTTCAATTCACTTATTCAAATTTTTACAGTAGTTTAATAGTAAGATTTGTCAAGCACATATGTATGTAATATATGTGATGATATATGTGAAATTTTATTAAGGGTAACACTTATTCTCAAAATTAGAATTTGAAAGCTATTCTTTTCATGTTTTTCAAAGCTGTTTATAAGATAAGGTGATTTTGCATTATTCTAAATCTCCTTGATAGCAACCACAACTGATTTTATGTACAACTAAGAAGTAAAGTTTAGACCTACATGAAGTACTTATAAAATTGAAAATTATATTTAATTTTATTGATATGTTGTATATGTAAAAATATCTTTTTATTTTGTTTTGCCTTGATCCACATCAAGTAAAATAATTTTGCTTAATTAACCTATGTGGCAAACAAATAATATGATAGAAAATGAACTTTTTTAATAAATATCTTAAAATGAATATAGAATTTTGGTTAAACTAATTCAACAAAACTTATTATAATTATTTTTAATTACAATTTTTTGTTTTCAATTGATGAAATTTTTTTTGTTTAATTAAATTAAATGAATAAACTATTTTCAATTAAATTATCGTTCATTTATAAGTTTTATGTTATTTTTACAAGTGTTTATTTTATTTATAATTTTAAAACACCAATTTACCACTCTTTTATTAATTAATTTATTTTATCTTTCATTTACTAGTCTTATACGTCATTTACAAAATTTATATTCATCACAATATTGTTACTGTAATTTTAATTATGGCATCATAAACTTTTCCTTATAATCTTGCTAAACCTACAATAAATACCCATCTAAAGTAACAAATTTTCTTAGTCCGAGAGTGTAAATTTTTTTATAAAGGTTTTATTAAATACATACATTGATCTGATAAATTTCCTCTCATATTGAAAACTATTGACCATATAAAGCAAAAATTAGTTACTAATTTCATAATAAGTTAAACGTTAGATGTCAAAAATTTCTTCCCCTATTTTGCACTATAAAGTTTAAGTTTAGAAAAAGATCTAGTGATGAGCTGCATACTGAGCAAGCTTATTTTGGTTATTATATAATAAAACCATAAATTTACTTACTCTACTTTTCAAACCCACCGGTTTTACATTTCAGCGCATAATATTTTCGGCCAGTAACAATATTTAATTATGGGCCAAATATTCCACTTGAAACACCAATCCGATATTCATTTGCTTCTAATTATGGGTGGTTGATGTCAAATACTTCTGTTTGGCTGCTTGGAAAAATTATTTTCTTCAGTTTTTTGCAAACGTGGCCAAATGAGAAATTTTGCGTGAGTGTATTGCGTAAAATTAAACACAAGGTAAACATATTTGATTGCACCCTTTATTGTTTGAAAATAGTAATTCAATAAGTTGTTAATAATTCTTATTTAATTGACACCTCCTACCCTTTTTCATAAACGGGGGTTCGAGCCTATCCAAAATTGTGAGAGAAATATTAACAACGACGGGAAAGGAAAAAAAATGTCAACTAGGTTGAAATAGTACAAATGATTTTTCTAACGTCAAAGTTGTAAGTTTGAAACAAATATAATAATACATATTTAAGAACAATTTTTAAAAAATCCCATTATAATTTTTTTAAATTAAAAAATTGTTATAGAAAAAAAATACTATTTTAACTATTTAAAATATTTATTTGTAAATTTATAATATTTTAACTATTAAAAAAAATCCAATACTAAACAAACCTAAAATGATCTAAAATAATGTTTATGGGTACTTACGTGTATTAAAATATTTATGTGTAATGTGTTTTCATATATGAAGTGAAAAAACTACAAAATTTATGATTTTTTGTATGCGGTTTCTTCATCTTCTATGTGGGCAACCGGGGAGTCTATTGTATTCCCCGGAAGCCCTCCTTGACTTGAGCAATGGTTGGCCAGTATATCTTTATCAGGTTTGGTAACTTGCTTGTAAGGGAACAATATTTTTCTTCCACATGCATATTCTATATCATACGGCCTAATTTACCAAAAATTAAAGTCTTCAAATTTGTGCTGCCAAAGCTGTTGAAGTGCTTCGGCAGAAATTAGATGCTGAAACTAAATACATCACTGGATGCTGAAACCTCATTAATTCAATTTGTTATAATATTTAGCTTAGGGTTTTGTGTTTTCATATATGAATTCTATTTTTAATTCAATTTATTTTCAAAAAAAATGTGAATTGAGATTTTTGGCTTTTCAGATGCAAGTGCATCTGAATCCCCATCCAAATCTGTGTGCATCTTCAATTTTGATGGGTGTCAAAGCCAGCAAAAATAAAAACCTACTGTAAACAAGATTGTGTATAGTGATTGAGCAAGGTCGTGTCCATAGAAATTGGCAATTATTAATCCTTTTTAAAATGAAAATGTTAAATTGGGGGATTGTTGACAATAATGAAAATCAAATTAAAAATATTTAGAATGCAAATTAAAAGTGTAATTCAAAATGAAAAAACTTTGGTTGAAGGAATTAACTCAGCTTTGATTCGACTATTGATCATTGATACAATTGCAAATCATTACCGCTTATGAGACACACTAATAATCAATCTCTTCTTAATTAGTCGATAACCAAGGTATGACAATTGGTTATTTCCTTAATCAATAGACAACCCTAGATACAATCATAAGATTTAATCAATTGACAGCATCAAAATTAGAAAGACCCAAATCATAATTAACAAACGCATATGATGGTTCATTTAAATTAAATTGTTTATTCCCATGACATAACGCACTGCTACGTTATTTGCCGCAAACATCAAAATCTTCATACGATGAATCTTTCAATTGGCAGTAGATTAAGCTGATAATTAAATAGTGGCCAATTATCTAATTAACAAGCATAATCATGACAATAATTCAGAGAATAAACAAATACCCAAAAGGCAATAAAACAATTAAAGTATAAGAAAGATCTCACAGTAACGGTGAATCAAAGCTTCATTAACGTTCAACCAGAAAAATGAGTTTAGTTCCTCATGGAGAAAAGACAAAACCCTAAAAAAATTAATAATCAATTCTCCAATCCCCCATTCCTTCCTTTTCTCCCCTTTTTATAGTTTTCTTCAAAAGGATAAAAATACTAATATCTAAAATATTATCTAAAATTTAAATTCAAAATTACAAGAGTAACAAAAAGATAAAACACGTTAAAATAAAAACTTCAAGTCCTCAGTTGACAGCACGTGCCCATGCCTTATCAACAAACTTCTTCTGAAACTGAGAATTTCTCCAGGAAGTCAATTCATCCTCAAACATCATCTTGTAGCTTAATTTAGCACCAATCAATAGAATTGCACCTACAAAAATAAAGCACAAGTAAATCACAATTATTAAGTGCAAAACATTGATATTAAAGGGAGTAAACAATACAAAACTAGTGCATGAAATGCACTACAACAAATTCCCCCACACCAAGTTAATGCTTGTCCTCAAGCATATAACTTAAGAATAATCTCAAATCTTCACTCAATTCTCATTCCAACTCATCCAAAAATGATCTTAAGCAAGCACGCCTCAAGGATTTAAGTCAATCAACATTCAAGAGACAAGGATGTCAAAGCATAGAATCTCATAAGCTAGCATAAAGTCACTCAACCACCAAGACAATCTTTTCAAAATCCAGGTGCAACAAGATTTAATAGCCCTCTCACTAATTTCACTCCATGCACTTAAAGTGTTTAGGGTATCATTGATGCACTCAAATCAAATCAAAGAATGCTATTACTATAAGCTTGCTCATATATCACATTTCAACCACAAAACATGAATTAAATGCAAAAATCTAAGGGTCTTAATAAGGTTGTAATAGAGCTAAACGGGTTGAATGAAAATGAAATTTTTATGGAAGAAGAAGAGATCAAAATAAGAAGAATGAACCCATTGAATGGACCTTATGACATCAAAATATTTATCGCTAATCAGGTCGTCAAAATATTTTTTTTCTTTTTGTGGTTTTTTTTCATTTTTTTTCATCATTTTTTTTTCTCGATGGATCTTGCATAATTTTATTCAAGCATAATGAAACTTGATCTAATTGAGAAACTTTTATTTAAGGTAGCAAAAGCAACAAAATATATCCAAACAATGAGTTCAAAAATCTTCTCAAATTAAGGCTCGAAAAGTAGGTAAACGGGTAAGTAGATGGAGAGAAGTAGATGGTTAAGGATCAAACAAAGATAACAAATAAAGATCTTCATGTGGAGAAAAAGAAAAGAAATATGAAAATAGAAAAATGGAAAGAGGTTTGCCCTTATCATTTTAATGCATAAAATCCCGTAATGCGGCTTCAACATGCATAAGAAAGTAAGTTCTAAAATAGACATATTAAGATTGATATTCACTCAACAAAAACAATTAGAGCAAAATGGTTGCTCATAGGCTCAAATCCTCTCAAAGTTGGTGAATTTACTATCAAATCATGTACACTCATCAAATGAATCAACTATCAATAGTGGTGAGTTATTCATTTAAGCAACCAAGACCAAGCTAATCAAAAATCAAATCTATTTATGCATCTAAACTCACATCCAAGAAAAATAACACCAAGTCCAAAATCATTCAAGGATAAGCAGAGTGAAACAAAAACGACTTCACAAAAGAAAAAAAAAATGACGCAACCAAGAATGCTATTCAAAATCATCTCAAAAGCAACAAAATAACACTTCCAGACATTAATATTGCAAAAATCACTCCTCCACACCAAGAACATACATTGTCCCCAATGTATGATAATCAAAGTTCACATAACAAAATAAAGCATAGGGATAAAAAGATTAAAGGCAAAGAAAACGTCCCTAAATTGTCCACATAACATCTATGGGCTTAATGGAAATGGTTGGATAAATCACACACTCTCGAAGAACGCCCCCAAATTCTGCTCCAGTTTGTTCAACTTGTGCTCTATTTTCTCTAACTGAGTGCTCAAAGATGGTATAGAAGTAGAAGGAATAATTGGTAGGCCGTAGTATCGTCGTCAAACTCATCATCATCAGAGGTAACACCACTCTTAGCATAAAGCTTCTTTGGAAGTTGAGTGGGTCTTGGTTCAATAAACTGAAATTTTCCCGCCTTGAATTCTACCACACTTATTCTTTCAAACAAAGGTATATCCAAAAATTCTTTCTTGCAAGCAAGACGCAAATTATGATTGTCAAGATCAAGCACACATAAGTTTACAGCTAACAGAGTAATGTATGGACCAAGAAATAAAGTCTTATACTTTTTAAGCATATTCTGAAATTGATTTGGTAACCAAAAACCAAAATTAGGCCTCACATTATTTAACAAGCACCAGATAAAATAAAACTCAGTTTTAGAGAAAACCCCCAAGTTATCTTTCTTTCCTAAAATATTATATGCTAAGAATCGATGCACACATTTTAAAATAGGATCACGCAAGAACGAACTCTTTGATTTACTCGGGTCATAAGTCTTGTGATCTAAAGATAAATCATGCTAAAGACGATAAGGCTCAAATTCTTCGCTAAAGTCACAAGTTGTCCCTAAATATTCATCACTAAAAGAATAGTCATCATCAATGAATCTTACAGTTACGTTAAAATCTGTGATAGATTGTAAAAAAGTCCATCCCATTAACCTAAACTTTATAACATTAGGAGTATGCAAAGTAAAATCATCTGGTATATTAAATTGAAAAGTAGAATAAAATTCTCTAATCAACTCAACATAACCTAAAAAATCAACATCAATAAACTTGCAAAAACCAATCTTATCTATCAAAGAATCAAAATTTTCCTTAACATTCAACTTTTCAAGAGTCGAGTAATGAATATACTTAGTTGGAAGTAGCTTTTTGCATAGAAATATCTTTGTACCTCTCTTTCTCTTGTTGGGTCGTGAATGTGAGGCACCCTCCGAGATCGGATTCCGTAAGTAGCAAAACACTCATACCCTTTCCATGTTTCGATCTTTTTCTCACTGCTTGGCATTAATTAAAAACTGTGTTCCATGGCACCGTAGTGGGAGCGGCAGTCTTGGATTTCCTTGCTACAGTTTTCTTTTTAACCGTTGGTGACTTGGAAGTTGCTGCTTTCCTCTTTGGCATTGTTACAGAAAAAAGTTGAGTACCCTAAGAGAACTCATTGGTTTTTGCTTAAACGGACTGTTGCCGCGCATGGTGGTGTGGAAAAAATGAAAGGAAGGTGGCTGGAACCTAAAATTGATGAGAGTGGCGTGGCTCGTGGTTGTGGGTAGACTGGATCGTGGAAAATGGTGCGGCAAGGGAGAACACGTCCAGCGGCGAGCACGGGTTGGCGTGGAAATAGATTGTGGTTGGAATGGATCTAGATCGTGGAGAATAGTGATTTCACGAGTCGAGAAAATCGTGGTTGCGGGTGGACTAGATCGTGGAAAATGGTGGTCGCGACTGTGATGGATTTGGAGAACGGCTCACGTAAGTGCTGATCGTGATTACGGTTGTGATAGATCGTAAAGAACGGCTAGAGATCGATGAATCTAGATCGCTGGCGGCTGGAGTGGATCTAGATCACTATTGTGATGTCGCAGTGGCTATCAATCGTGGTGGGTGGCACGCGAGGGTGCTGATCGTGAAAAGGCGGTTGGAAATCGATGAGAGCTGTTGGAGTTAAAGATCGATGGAAACAGCTTGTGGTTGCTGAAAATTAAAGCACCAAATTAGTTTTTCAAAATTTTTTTTTCAAAGAAATTAAATAAAAAGAATAAAACTAAAAATAAAAACTATATACTAAAAATTGAAATATAATCTCACTAATAAATTAAAGGCAAAAATACTTATTAGAAAACACCAAAAAAAATTTTTTCTCAAAATCATTTTGTTTAAACAACTGAAATGTCTAAAAAATACATCCTTAAAAATAAACATCAAATCCTTGTAAAGTCACTAAGTCTTGTAGGTTTCATTTCTAATATCATCCAACTCTTTCATAAAAAGGTTTTAAGCGATTAACTTCTCTCGCACCATATGGAAAAACATTAGTAACAATAAAAGGTCCAACCCATCGAGAGCGTAATTTACCAAGAAAAAGTTTAAGTTTATAATGAAAAAGAAGAACTTTTCTACCAACAGAAAACTCTTTTCTCAAAATCATTTTGTCATGAAATGTCTTTATCCTCTCCTTGTAAAGTCACGAACTCTCGTAGGACTCATTTCAAATATCCTCCAACTCTTACAGCTCTGCATGCTTAAGCTCTACACATAGGTGACAAGGCTTATTAAAACTAAACGGTAAGGAGACATACCTATGGGGGTTTTATATGCGGTGTGATACGCCCACAATGCATCACCAAGTCGCAAGCTCCAATTCTTTCAATTTAGCTTAACTGTCTTTTCAAAGATAGACTTGATTTCTCTGTTTGATATCTCAGCTTGTCCGCTTGTCTGTGGATGATAGGCAGTAGACACTTGGTGAGTGACATGATATCTCTTGAACAAAACCTCCACCATCTGATTACAAAAATGAGTGCCTCTATCACTTATCACAGCTCTCAGTACACCAAATTTAGCAAAAATATGAGACTTGACAAAATCTACAACAACTTTAGCATTGTCAGTCCGGGTGGCCTTAGCCTCTACTCACTTAGAAACATAATTCACGGTTAAAAGAATGTAAACATTGCCAAAAGATAAGGAAAAGGGTCTCATAAAATCAATAACACAAACATTGAATATTTCACACCCAAGAATAGGGGTTAATGGTATTTGATTCCTATAACTTAAATTACCCGTCTTTTGACAATTCTCACACGAATTACAAAAATGTATGAATCATGAAACAAAGTAGGCTAAAATAAACCACATTCTAACACCTTAGATGTTGTCTTCTTAGGACCAAAATGACCTCCACATGTATATGAGTGAAAAACTTGAAGAATAGAAGGAATTTCATACTCAGATATGCACCTTCTGATGACTAGATCAGAGTAATGTTTCCACAAATACGGGTCACCCCAAATATAATACTTAGCATCACTTTTAATCTTATCTTTTTTAGCCCTTTTTAGATCACTAGATAGTATTCTTGTAACTAAATAATTAACAATGTCAGCGTACCAAGTAACCATACCTTGAGTTACAAAAAGATGCTCATTTGGGAAATCATCTTTCAAAGGTGCTGCTTCTTTACTCGAAGTCAATCTACTAAGGTGGTCTGCAACCAAGTTCTTTGCTCCTTTCTTGTCACGGATCTCCAAGTTGAACTCCTGAAGTAATAAGATCCTGTGGATGAGTCTCAATTTTGCTTCCTTTTTGGCGAGTAAATATCTAAGAGCCACATTATCAGAATAAACAATCACTTTAGTACCCAATAAATATGAACGAAACTTTTCTAAAGCAAAAACAATAGCTAAAAGTTCTTTTTCCATTGTTGAGTAATTGCACTGAGCAATATCAAGTGTCCTTGAAGCGTAATATATCACATGAGCAACTCTTCCAACCCTTTGTCCAAGAACAGCACCAACAACGTAATTCTTGGCGTTGCACATTTTCTCAAAGGGGAGGTTCTAGTTAGGTGGTTGTATAATTGGAGCTGAAGTCAATAACTCCTTGAGCTTATCAAATGTTGCCTTGCATGCCTCATCAAAATCAAACACCACATCTTTCTGAAGCAGCTTGCATAAAGGCTAAGCTATGTTCAAAAAATCCTTGATAAAGCGTCGATAAAAACCTGCGTGACCAAGAAAAGAACAAACTTCCCAGACACATGTAGGATAAAGTAAAGATTTAATGACATCTATCTTAACTTTATCTACCTCAATTCCTTTAGTAGAGACTACATGACCCAAAATAATACCCTAATCTACCATAAAATGACATTTTTCATAATTCAAGACAAGATTTGTTTCAATGCATTTGTCAAGCACTTTCTTCATATTATATAGATAATCATCAAAAGAATCTGTGTAAACTGTAAAATCGTCCATAAATACCTCTATGATATTCTCTGCATAGTCTGAAAAAATATTGACCATACACCTCTGAAAAGTGGCGAAGGCATTACAAAGACCAAATGGCATACGTCAGTACGTAAAGGTTCCCAAAGGGCATGTGAAGGTAGTCTTTTTTCGATCTTCAGGTGCAATTGATATCTGATGAAAACCTGAATAACCATCAAGACAACAAAAGTGAGATTTTCATGCCAACCTTTCTAATATCTTATCAATAAAAGGAATGGGAAAATGATCCTTCCTAGTGAGTGAATTAAGCTTTCTAAAATCAATACAAACGATCCATTCATTTTGAACTTGGGTGGATACTAACTCACCATCGGGACTTTCAACAACTGTTATACTTTTTTTCTTTGGCCCCACTTGTACTGGACTCACCCATTTACTATCTAAAATTGGATAAATTATACATGTATCAAGAAGTTTAAAAAATTCTTTCTTCACCACTTCCATCATGAGTGGATTCAAATGGCGTTGAGCTTGTATCGAAGGTTTGGCATATTCCTCCAACAGTATTCTATGCATGCATGTAGATAGGTTTATTCCTTTGATATCAGCAATTGTCCATCCAATAGCCTTTTTGTAATCCTTCAGCACTCTCATAAGCTTTTCTTCTTCTAAAGCACTAAGCTTTGAAGAGATGATCACCGGAAATGTCTCACTATCTCCTAAAAATAGGTACTTTAAATGACTCGGCAATAGTTTAAGCTCTATTTCCAGTGCCTGTAAAATAGATGGAAGAAGTTTTTCATGAGAGGTAGGTAATTCAATATAAGACACATTATGAGTTAAAGTTCTCAAAGAATTTAATTCAAAGATTATCTCTCGCAATGCAGAATTTAAAACAAACTCTCTTTCATCCTTTTGCAATCCTTTGAGGCCCAAGTTGTTGTTTAAAGCAACTACCAATGAATCTTCAACATCCAAATAAAAAACTTCCTGCATTAAAGGATCAATAACATCCACAAAAAATACCAATTGTTCATCCATAAGATATTTCGTGGCATCATTCATATTGAACTCTATAACCTCTCTATCGAACTCTATAGTAAGAGTCCCTTTATGTACATCCATTTTAGTCCTAGCAGTCTTAAGAAAGAGTCTTCCTAATAAAATTGAGACATAATTAAAAGAGTTATCCTCTTCCATATCAAGTACATAAAAATTAGTAAAAAAATCAACTCATTAACTTTTACTAAGACATCTTCTAACACCCCAACAGGATATGCATTAGACCTATCAGCTAGTTGAATTATCATGCCAGTTTTCAATGAACCAACATTCAAAGATGAATAAATGGAATGAGGCATGACATTAATAGAAGCTCCTAGATCTAACATAGCCTTCTCAACTCTAACACTACCAATTTTGCAAAGGGCAATAAACATACCTAGATCCTTGCATTTAGGAGGTAGTTTCTTTTGGAGAACGGCAGAAACATTCTCCCTCATGTGAACTCTTTCATCTCCTCTCAACTTTCTCTTAGAGGAGCAAAGTTTCTTAAGGAATTTATCATAACGAGGTATTTGTTTTATAGCTGAAGTTAGGATGATCCTTCCATTTGTGCATAAGGATCATAACTACTTCGAGGCATGCCCAAAAATCTTCCAACTGCATGGGCTTGTTCGAAAGGTTCTTTTTAAAGTGTAGGACACAAATCAATTGAATGACCTATATTAGAATAAATGCCACAAGCCTTTACCTATTGCACATTACCTATAACAAACTTTTCCACAATATAGGTAAGTTTATCTAAATGTTAATCAATAGAATAAGTACTTACCTCATTCACTTTTCTTGAAGTGAGATATTGTCTATTGCCAAATTGTTGTGCATTAGCAGCCATGTTTGAGATCAACTCCCTGGCTTGAGTAGGGGTCTGGTTCACTAACACACCTCCACTAACAACATCTATCATACTCCTATCCATCAATGAAAATCCTTCGTAAAAGTATTGAATTAGAAGTTGATAAGAAATCTGATGATGAGGACAACTACCACAAAATTGTTTGAATCGCTCTTAATACTCATACAAAGTCTCCATAGGAAGTTGTTTGATACTAAAAATGTCTTTTCTAATGTTGGCAGCTCTTTAAGCAGGAAAATACTTCTCGAGAAACTGCTTCTTCAAACTATTCCACGTTGTAATAGATCCAGGAGGTAAATAGTACAACCAATCTTTAGTTAGCCCATCTAAAGAGAAAGGCAAAGCTCGCAGCTTAATCTGCTCTTCAGTTACATCTTGAGGCCTCATGCTTGAACACACAACATGAACTCCTTGAGATGTTTATGAGGATCTTCACCTGTAAAACTGTGAAACTTAGGTAATAAATGAATAAGACTATATTTTAATTCAAAATTTACCTCCAGGTCTACATATTCAATGCAGAGTGGTTGCTTATTCAAATCTGGTTCAGCTAACTCTCTAAGAGTTCTTTCTGTAGGCGCAACTCTATCTATCACTTGTTCTTCTAAATCGCTAGATGATTCAACCAAATTAAGCACCGTATCTATTTCAGAAAGCAAAGCTGATGAGGATTGTTGCTTGACTCGCTTGGCTTGCTGTCTCAGCTGGCGAGTTGTTTCCTCAATTTTAGGATCAAACGAAAGTGTATCTGTACAAGAAGAACGAACCATAAACCAAGCAAAGCGTAAAAAGAATTAAATAAATAACACTAGTCCCCGGAAACAGCGCCAAAATTTTATGGGTGTTGAAGCCAGCAAATATAAAAACCTACTCTAAACAAGATTGTGTATAGTGATTGAGCAGGGTCGTGTCCACAGAGACTGGTAATTATTAAATCCTTTTTAAAATGAAAATGTTAAATTAGGGGATTGTTGACAATAATGAAAATCAAATTAAAAATATTTAGAATGTAAATTAAAAGTGTAATTAAAAATACGAAAACTTTGGTTGAAGGAATTAACTCAGCTTTGATTCGACTATTGATCATTGATACAATTGCAAATCATTACCGCTTATAAATAGAACGGTTATAGCTACTGAGACACTCTAATAGCCAATCTCTCCTTAATTAGTCGATAACCAAGGTATGACCGTTGGTTATTTCCCTAATCAATAGACAATCTCATATACAATCATATGATTTAATCAATTGACAACCTGAAAATTAAAAAGACCCAAATCCTAATTAACAAACGCATACGATGGTTCATTTAAATTAGATTGTTTATTCCCATAACACAATGCACTACTATGTTATTTGCCGTAAACATCAAAATCTTCATATGATGAATCTTTCAATTGGCAGTAGATTAAGCTGATAATTAAATAGTGGCAAATTATCTAATTAACAAGCATAATCGTGATAATAATTCAGAGAATAAACAAATACCCAAAAAGCAATAAAACAATTAAAGCATAAGAAAAATCTCACAGTAATAGTGAATCAAAGCTTCATTAACCTTCAACCAGAGAAATGAGTCTAGTTCCTCATAGAGAAAAGAAAAAACCCTAAAAAAATAAAAATAATTAATAATCAATCTCCAATCCCCCATTCCTTCCTTTTCTCCCCTTTTTATATTTTCTTCAAAAGGATAAAAATACTAATATCTAAAATATTATCTAAAATTTAAATTCAAAATTACAAGAGTAACAAAAAGATAAAACACGTTAAAATAAAAACTTCAAGTCCGCAATTGACAGCACGTGCCCACGCCTTATCAACAAACTTCTTCTGAAATTGAGAATTTCTCCAGGAAGTCAATTCATCCTTAAACATTATCTTGTAGCTCAATTTAGCACCAATCAATAGAATTGCCCCTACAAAAATAAAGCACAAGTAAATCACAATTATTAAGTGCAAAACATTGATATTAAAGAAAGTTAACAATGCAAAACTAGTGCATGAAATGCACTATAACAAATTTCTACATTTGAATTTGCATTTCTTATTATGCAGATCCTGATTTTTCTAGATTCGGATCTTCTAAATCTTTGCAGATGCAAATTAGATATAAATTTATTTACCATCTTTAGTGATAAATAAGTGATATAAAGAATGCATCTTCTTATATTTCCATCATTATAAATATGAAATATTAAATGCATTTTCTTGTATTTGCATCCAAGAATTTGTAATGTATCAAAGCATGATGCTTTGTTGCAACTAATATGATAGAATAATAAATAAATGATTAAAAAATTACATATAATAGTTATTTTAGAAGGTAACTTAATGGAGCAGATATAGCAGAAGTGGAATTGATTGGGTATGAAATACTAGATATCATTCTAACACTGGACCAAGCCAATGTGATTAAGTTACGCTCTAATTGAACTGTGATTAAATCTCATTCTAATCCAGATGACTCTACAAAAGAGATTTTTGATAAATAATCCCAAAGGAAATTATAAAGATGGGTTTTATTGATTAATTGAATTCGAAGTTATGAAAACAATAACAAGACATCTCTATTTGTAATAGAGGAAACCTATTTCCTTAAGTTGACTTAAAAAGGGAACTAAATCATAATTATAATAGAAATAAAATAACAAATAACATACCATAATGGACTCTAATTAAAATAATAAAAATTCTAGAGTCTTAAAATGACCTAAAACAATAAAATTTTTAAAATAAACAAAATACGAGCTTAAAAATTGGCAAGATTTGATGTCAGAACACAATGGTGACCATTGAATCGAAAAAATGACTTATATGTCAAAAGAGATTTTTGATAAATAATCCTAAAGGAAATTATAAAGATGGGTTTTATTGATTAATTGAATTCGAAGTTATGAAAACAATAGCAAGACATCTCTATTTATAATAGAGGAAACCTATTTCCTTAAGTTGACTTAAAAAGGGAACTAAATTATAATTATAATAGAAAAAAAATAACAAATAACATACCATAATGGACTCTAATTAAAATTAAAAAAATCCTAAAATAATAAAAATTCTAGAGTCTTCAAATGACCTAAACCAATTTCCTACATCAGTCTCCCCCTCTTATAAATAAACAAAAATAATAAAAATTCTTGAATCCTAAAATAACGTCCTACATGATAACTGATTGAATAAACAACTATGTAAGACATAGTGAATTTCTTGAATTTTACCCATTTAGTTTTATTTTCAAAAAAGATCTGAAAATTGGACAAGGATAGATGGATCTAGAAGATTTGAATAACTAGGCTCACCTTTTTAAATTATGAACAATATTTTTTTCGACCTTTAATTTAACACACTCATTAGTCAAACCTAAGACCTAAGTTTTAGTTTGGTCGGAAAATTGGCTCAAAGTGGCGATGACTTATGGTGATGTCGCTTTCGGTTTATGGTAGTTTTATGGTGACTTATGGTGATGTACACACACACACACACACACACACACACACACACACACACACACACACACACACACACAGAGACATACATACATACATACATACATACATACATACATATATATATATATATATATATATATAAAGGCACCAACACTAGAGGAATACTATATGTATAGGTTATAGGGATATAATTGTTAGGAAATATGTCTTCTTCTTCAATGAGGATTTATAAATCCAAAATTAAGATATTTACTAGACTTATCTTATTTAGCAATTTTCTTATTCAAGAGGATTCTTATTTAAGGAATAAGTAATTTTTCCTTTAGAATTTGACTTATTTAAGGAGGTTTACAATCATTATTAGTAATGTTTTCTATAAGAAATAATCAACATATATAGGGAGATTGAGTTCACTTGTTTTAATAACATAATACAACAATCAGTTTCTCTGCAAGTAAACAATTTTTAATATGAGAGAAACGATAGATCTATTGAAACATTCGATATCATTGGGGTTTTTGTATGTGAGAAAAAATACTATAATAATTGTAATAATTTTTCATATAGTAGATTTCTCTTTTGTCATCCTTGGTGACAGTGGATTTTCTCTGGTGTGAAAGCTTTTAATGTAGATTATTGTGTTGTGTAATTGACTTTATTCTTCATCTATTTTCTATTTATTATTTGCTTGATAGTTTTACTTGCAAGATTTTAAGTGAAATTAAAGTTCCTTAAAATAATTTTAAATATAAGTTTATACACAATTTTTGGCCATTAGATCATACTTATTCCATGACTTAGAATGATTTTGAAATGAAGCTCTCTCTCTCTCTCTCTATATATATATATATAGGGAAGTTGTCAATTTCCCCTTTCGTATAATCAATAAATACCACTTACCCCCCTTTTGTTTTTGTAATAACCAATTACTCTCATGACAGTATAAGTTTACAATATTATCCATATTTTAAATGCACTTTTATTTACATTTATTATAAATTAAATAAATTATATGAATATAAACTAAATTAAAAAAAATTAAGTATTAAAAATAACAAATATATGTTTTGATGTGAAAAAAATTAACAATAAATTTTTTTCTTGTACTTTTTTTATGTTATAAACATTTTCTTATAATAAATATTTTATAATATTTTAAAATTAAATGTATTTTAAAATTAAATGTAAAAAGTACAAGATAAATATTTTATTATTTATTTTATAATAATTTTTTATTTATCATTCAAGTTTTTTTGCAATAATTTTTTGTCATTTTATAATAATTTCTTATATATTTATTATAAAAAATGTTTATAACATAAAAAAAGTACAAGAAAAAAATTTTATTGTTAATTTTTTTCACATCAAAACATATATTTCTTATTTTTAATACTTAATTTTTTTATTTAGTTTATATTCATATGATTTATTTTATTTATAGTAAATATAAATAAAAGTATATTTGAAAATAGGGGTAATATTGTAAACTTATTTTGTCAAGGAAGTAATTGACTATTATAAAATAGCAGGGGGGTAAGTGGTATATATTGATTACAATAGGGGGAAAATTGACAATCTCCCTATACATATACATGGAGCAAGTTTTGTTAAGTGATAGAGAATGCATGTTCATAAAAGGTAAAATCATTATTTTGCATTCTAAATCTCACTAACATTTCTACTTTCATATATTTAAGTCCTTTAAACTTTGATTTTGTGTGTTTTGTTATAATTTGAGTACTTTATATATTTCATGATATTTTAGTTATTTCACAATTAAGGAGAAATCAGATAGTATTTTTTGACTCATAATAGTTAAAAACCTTTGGAAGGGCATAAATGGTAAAATTATAATTTTAGAATTTTGGTGGGGCCTAGTTGATGTGGCATTAACCAACTGGTGTGGCATTGATCAATGACGTGACTACATCCTATTGGATTGAAAAATACTGATGAGGCATTGACCGATGACATGGTATTAACCGATAATGTAGTAGTATTTTATTAGACTGAAAAATACTGACATGCCATTAACTGATGAAATGGCAGCATATTATTGGACTGAATCATAGCCCTAATAATATGTTTTAGCCAATTAGAGTTTGCCATATAGTACAATCCTGAGCGTTTGAATTATTTTCAACCGATAGCTATGATTTACCCATTGCATCTATAAATAGGGGGCTCCCTTTCCACCCTAATTTGATTGCTCTGAATCCAAATCTAAGCTCCATTTTGTGTAATTCTGGCTCTATGTTGTATTTACTACTACTTTACTATAAAATTATCATTTTATCCCTAGTTCAATATGAGTGAATAATTTAGTTTCAAGCTTGAGTTAAAGGTGAAGTCTCAACATGATCCATGGGCTTAATTTAGTAAGTTTATTCACTCTCTCTCTCTAATTTAATTGGATTGTTTTGACTCATTATTGACAGACAATAATAATTTTATCTAGATTTTACACGATATACCAACTCCCTAGTGCAAAATTATTATTGTTTAGCGCAATGAGCACTTTACATTTATTATAAAACAAAAACTCCTTTATAGTACTAGTGGTTCATCTTGACCCAGTGTTAATAGAGAAAGTACCTAAATTATTTAGTGGATAGTTTTGCCACATTGTTAACAATAGGATTGGTACATTATTGATAGTAGGATTGTTATTACCTAACACAATGTGCGCTCGACACTATATTTAGCAAAAGATTATTTCCCCCATCCCCCTGTCACAATGAGTGCTTAATACTATTTTTACCAAAATAAGGACTATGACAAGTGGAAATACACTCTTATAAATTAATTGAAACTAAAAGATATTAAGCCCATAGTAAAGTGTTGAGTATGAATCCAAAGACTCAAGTAATTCATTTGAGTTGTTAATTTATTTCGGCTATTTTTATCATAATATTGCTCAAAAATCGCATCTAACCAATTCAAAAATGAACTTGGAAAATTAACCGCAAGCATGATTAAATTTATCTCCTCATGGGATCAACAGTCGTTACCATAAATCTATACTATAATATATTCGTGCGTTTGACAGTACAATAAAATTTGCATAACAAGTTCAATGGGCACAATTTTAAACACAAGTTTGTAGACAATTTTGGCCATTAGATCGTACTTATTTCAATGGTTTAGAATGAATTTGATGTGGATTTTTTAAACAAATAAAGTCTAAAAAATAAAATTAATGGGCCCCACTTAACTCTTCAATTCTCTCACTTATTATGTCTTGCATTGATTAGTTGTTCTAATAGATTCACCATCTTTACCTCTTTTGTATCTCCTTTCCACCGTTGTATTCATCTACCACTAAAATATGTTGGTGCTAAAATGAAATGAGTAGCTTCGAACTCCAAGGACGAGTCTGTCTTATTCTATCTAACATAAGTAATTCAATAAGGATTTTATCGAGAATTCAATTCCTTATATTTCTTATATTTCATACATGTAAAACTATAAAGTAGGCACTCCAAAAATAATCCAATAATTGACATGACCCGCCCCGAACTCCTAGGGCAAGTCTGCCTAATTTCCATATAATATTTCTCACGTAATCTGGTTAATTAGGATTCTACCGAAAAAATTCGGCAAAGTCTTTCCTATAATTATTACACACCAAATCTACAAAATTATAAATTAAGCACTCCCAAATAACTCCGAATACAACCAACTTCGTCAATCAATTATCTCAACCAAAATACCAAATCACTCAATTATTCAATATCAAATAAAATGCATATGTTATTCGCAATCTCCAAAACGTAACAAATTATACAATCCCAAGTTATCTCAATAAATCAGTCAATAACTCCTAACATTATAACGTGGCCATAATTCTGAAAATAACTATTGTGGCTGGGTCGACTGTTGTACCTGCGAATCTCCTGTGGGGGGGGAATATAATAAAAAAATGGAATGAGTATAAAACTTAGTGAACTCAGTGAGTGGATAATAGTTTTCAACATAACTTTACTCTCAATTAATTAATCATATCAAAATACCAACTCATCAAAATATCACAAAAACTTACATAACTTATTAAATTCAATTCAAATACTCAAATAACGATATCGTAAATATACTGCATAAATCAATGGAAATTCATAATAGTTATAACATCAATACTGAAATACCGAAAACTATCACCAAACAAGTACCCGTGAGAAATAATCTCATCATATTCGGACCTCGACGGACGGGCAATGACGTACTATCTGGGTACAATCACGCCCTGGAGCTACATAGATAGACAGGGAAAAGACATATCATATCACATCATATTCGGACCTCAACGGACAGGCAATGATGTACTATCTGAGTACCGCCACGCCCCGAAGCTATACGGGTAGATCGGAACATATCATCTCATATCTCATCATATTTGTGCATGTCCTCAAAAGAAAAAGTCGCCCGAGTACATGGCCCAAAGCCTCTGTGTGTACTCAGACGGGCCCCAAAAGCCTGTATTTCATCTGTATTATCTGTATCTCATTATTAGTATCTCTGTATTCATCATACCACATACATATCTCATCTCATCTGTATCACTGTATCCGAAAGGGAAGGATACTGTCTAATGATTTTAAAAACGATCATTATGCTCATATTCATATACCTTTGTACACATATACATAAACATATAATCTCATCCAAAATCACATTCGAAAATCTCATCCGAAATCTCATTTCCTTTTTCATTTAACATATCTTAAATTTGCTTTTCTTTTCCTTAAAAAAAATAGTATCATGCATATTCAAAATCGATAACCAAAATCATTAACAAAAAACATTCCTCGTAATAAATATCAAAACACATGTAAAATCCATTTATATAAAATCATTAAATTGAAGCCTTTAAAATCAATCTCACAAACATGCTTTACCTTATTTTCAAATCATAATAAACTACAATGAAAGTAGGTTTTGTATATTCCACTCATAATGACGGTGTCCGAACTCGGTATCGACAACGTCCACGGGTTGATTCTCGTTCACAGATCCTCCTAATTTGAGGAAATAACATAATTACTAACTATAATCATGAATTATAACTAATATGCTCGAAACGACATTTATCCGTAATAAAATATTCTCGAATTCATAAAATTACCAAAATGCCCTCGATATCAAAATTCATCAAATTATCCTCAGAATCACATATTATCAAACTATCCTCAATTCTGATTACAAAGATATCCACAAGTTTTAAATTTATAAAATCACCCCCGAAAAATTATAAAATTACCAAAATGCCCCTAACGACGTAAATTACTGAATTACCCTTGAAATCTCAAATTACCTAACTGTTCTGATCTGAAATTACCAAAATGTCCACCAATTTTAAAATTACAGAATTACCCTAAAAGTTTATGAATTTATCAAATTGTCCCTAACGGTCAACGATGACCGGAACTCATTCAACGGCGACGGGAAGCTCAGATCTACTAGATCTAACCTTGGTGAGTCCAATGGTGCTGGCGGTGACCTCCCACGTGTGGCGGTAACGGCGGATCTAGCTCCCCAAAAACTGTGAGCTTTCCGACGTCGATCGGCGACAATCCAGGCGTTTCAAGTGATGGGGTTGGTCAGAAACCAATGAGGGGAAGCTGAGGAACAAGATCCAAGTGGTGGATCGGCCTAAAACTGACGAAATCAACGGCGAGCAAAACGGGTTGAGCTGCGGGTTTTCAGGTTCGTTTGTCGGCGTTCTGGTCAGTTTCTGGTGACAAGGACGGCACGGATACGTCGGCCGGCTCACAAGCTTTACATAGGTACCAAGATCGACCGGAGGGGTGGCCGGAATCGCGAGATCCGGTCGGGTCAAAGTTGTGGGTCAGGTGGCGGGTCAGGTCAACGGGTCTTTTTCTCTCCTTCCTCTCTCTTTCTGTCTTTCTCTCTCTCTTTCTATTTTAGGAAAGCCAAAAATGTCTCTCTCTCTCTCATCACTTTCCATTTATAGTAAGGAATATATTTTTTTTTAAGCTTAATACAAATTAAGCTAATTCCGGACCCGAGTGTCAAAATAAAAATCCGATTACGCGGCCATTGAATCGCGTCTGAAATGTCTCGATTTTTGTATCACGACAAAATTTAAATTATTTCAAGCGCAATCAATTTTAATAATTACGACCGATTATTCGTAATGATTTGTAATAATCTGCCGATTTTAAAAAAATTTACGACGAAGATAAAAATAACATTACACTAAATAAATAAATAAAAATACTTTCGGCGCATATGTTACAATAATCAACCAACATTATTGATCACTCTCTTTAAACATAATATCACACATCACTGTAAGTAATATGCTTAAATGTTCATGGATGGTTTAAGCTTAATATAGATGTGGTTAGGATAATGAGCATGCGAAGGTTGGCTGCGTAGTTATAACACCTAATCATGATGATTTGGTTATGGCAGCAGGAGCTGATTTTGGTGTTTGTTTTGATGATGTTGATATTCTTGATGCAGAAGCCTTACACTTTAATCCCCAATTTGTAAGTGAGATTGGTTTATCTCTGTTAATTGTTGAGTCAATTCTTTGCGGGTAGTTCAATTAGTGATAGGACAACGCAATACTCGTACTGAATTGTCTTGGATTATTTTTTAGGTGCAATGCCTACTTTTATCAAAGTAAGATTTCAAAGGTGACCATGTACCTAAAACTTGAACCAAGCGGTGGATGCTTTAGCAAAGTTTACTCTTAACTGCTGTGATTATTCAGTATGAATTTTCCACAACATTTAACTTATCTCCTTTGAGGTCTTTTCTTTTGATAAGACGACATTTAACAAAACAAATAAAACACATTAAAAAAATAACTTAATGAATAGTGGGAGAATAACTAACTCTAACTTATAAGAACATGGGAAATTGGAGTGTAACATAAATATGGAATTATATCAAAAAGTCTAGGGAAAGAAATTTACAAAATAGACATAATATTAAAATTATGACCTTGTGATCCAAATTTCATATTTATTAGTAATGATAAGTGTTGTCCAATTAACAGTAAATAACCTATACTTTTTGTTTTTTGTTTTTCCATTTTCTCTAGTTTGCTTTCAATAATATAGGTTATATACTCTTCACTCATCATAATATATCTAATAGAAGAAGAAAAACTAAACCTGCTCAATTTCTAAAAAATGTTATATTATTGTTTGGGGAATAAAATAGGGTGACCACAATCTCCTCCTAGGTGAAAAATGAGCAAAGAGTTGATAGGTGACCAAGAAGTAATTTGCTAATCACCTTGACTAGGTGGTATGAGCACATCACTTCGACCAGGAAGTTTATTTGGTCATCATGAGCAAACGACCTTGAGCAGGAGATAGTTTTGGAGACCATGAGCAAACGGCTCGACCAAGATGTTATTTGGTGACTTCGAGTAGAATACCTCCACTAAGAGCTTATTTAGTCGCCTTGAGCACATTACTTCGACCAGGAAATTATTCAATGATCTCGAGTAGATCATCTCGACCAGGAGGTCACCAGGAGGCAAGACTAGTCAAAACAAATCTTAACTTGTTGGGACAATAAAACCTTTAGTGAAAACTATCGCTTATAACCCATGAATATTCATGTCATATCACCAAGAATCAATAATAAATTATGCGGAAGCGTACCTGAATCTATTACACTTAATTCCTCTCTAAAGTTATGTGGTTGCCTTCCAGGTCTACACGTTCTTCTAGAGAGTCCTTTAATTCTCTTTGCGCTTTCTCTCTGATGATGGGATATCAGAAAGAATGGAAAGATTTCTCCTTAACGTGTGACCTGGGGACCATAACCACTTATATAGACAACAGTTTCCTGCTGTCACTGGGTATTCCTAATTCTGCCCATCATAGAATTAAAATACTATTGGGTCTCTACACATTAAAAGCCCACATCCTTTAAATACATTAAAGCCTATAATACTATAAACCTTAACAGATCACTTTTAATTGGGCTTAACCTTATATGACAGTCTGCAACACATAATTATTCACATATAAGCCCAGCGTTGGATTAAAGATCCAACAATACTAGATTAAAAAATCCAACAATCTCCCACTTGGGCTATCTATGTAACCTCATAATTATGTTTTACAAAAATAACCGTATGAGCTCAACCTTATTGTCATTACCGAAATGTATCTATAACCAATCCGGTCCATCAATTATACCAACATAGGATCAAAGCGGCCTTCGTTACATCTATCGTAACTTGACCCTCAATGGTCACTATGCCAATACAACTGAATGACATGGATCATGATATGGATGTGTAGCATGGAAATTTCATGCAAGGTGATCTTAACATGCCTATTTCCAACTAGTCCACCTTAAACCTTATTGAGATCAAAACATACTAAAATCAGAGTATGAACAAACCAAAACATTATTTCTGTAGAAAATAATCTTAAATATCTAAAAACTGAAATAACTGAGAATGTCTATATTATAAGAGCATCTAAAATCACAAACTCCCACTAAAACTGAATATCCTTAAATAACATAACACCCATACGAGCAGTGTGCTCATGAAACATCTTGGGTGGCAGTCCCTTAGTAAGCGGATCCGCAATCATGAAGTTTGTGCCAATGTGCTCTATAGACAATTGTCCACTCTGAACTCTTTCTTTAACAACTAGGAACTTGATGTCTATATGCTTCGACTTTCGCGAGCTCAATTTATTAGAATACAAAGATCAACTTGTTGTCACAAAATAACCTGAGTGGTCTATCAACACCATCTACTATACGCAGCCCCGTGATAAAATTTCGTAGCCATATCCCATGATTGGATGCCTCATAAAATGCTATGAACTCTGCTGCTATCATGGAAGAGGCTATCAGAGACTGTTTAGCACTCTTCCAAGAAACAGCACCTCCTGCTAGTAGATAGATGTAACCCGAAGTGGATTTCATACTATCTTGGCATCCAGTAAAATCAGAGTCAGTATACCCAACAATCTCAAGCTTATTCGACCTCTGATATATGAGCGTGTAATCTTTTGTTCTTTGCAAATATCGTAAGACTCGTTTGGCTGCTTTCCAATGGTCTACTCTTGGATTACTTAAACATCTCATTTCAACATCCCAAAGAATATACGCTATATCCTATTCGCGTAAAAATCCTTAGCATACATCGATTTCCTGGTCACGACGCATAAGGAATCTTCTGCATTTTCTTCTTTTCAAAGTCATTCATAGGGCATTGATTGAGACTAAACTTGTCTCTTTTAGCCACAGGGGTATCACCTGGTTTACAATCTTGCATGTCATATCTCTTGAGAACTGTTTCAATATAACTCTTTTGTGATAATCCCAGAATACCCTGAGAGCGATCTCGGTGTATCTGTATGCCTAATACAAAAGAGGCATCACCAAGATCTTTCATTTCAAAATTCTTAGTTAGAAATCTCTTGTTGTCGTGCAATAAGCCTATATCGCTACTAGCAAGCAAAATGTCATCGACATATAAAACTAGAAAAATATACTTACTCCCACAGAACTTATGGTATATACAATCATCGACCAAATTTATCCCGAAACCAAATGAGATGATCACTTGATGAAACTTGAAATACCATTGTCGAGATGCTTTCTTAAGCCCATAGATGGATTTCTTAAGTTTGCAAACCATATTCTTTGGGTCTTTGGACACAAAGTTTTCTGGCCGCACTATATAGATCGTCTCATCAATGTTGCCATTGAGAAACATTGTCTTTACATCCATCTGACGCAACTCAAGATCGACATGCGCCACTAATGCCATTATAATCCTAAAAGAGTTTTTCGAAGAAACCGGAGAGAAAGTCTCTTTATAGTCGATGCCTTCTTTCTGTGTAAAGCCTTTTGCGACAAGACGCGCCTTGTACCTTTCCACATTGCCTTTCGAATCCTTTTTGGTCTTAAATATCCATTTGCAACCAATAGGTTTTACACCTTGTGGCAATGGGACAAGATCCCATACATCATTGTCTTTCATGGACTTCATCTCTTCATTCATGGCATCAATCCACTTTGGAGAGTTAGAACTTTTCATAGCTTGACGGAAATTGATTGGATCATCTCCATCATGCCGATGCCTACCTCATGTTCTTGAAGAAATACAATGTAGTCATCTGGCAATGCACTTCTCTTTTCTCTAATGGATCTCCTTAATGGCATAGGTTCTTGAGATGGTAGAGTTTGTTCTTCTGGAACAAATTCTTCTATAGGGGTTTCTCCAATATTGTCTTGATTTGTTGTGTCTTAAACAAAATCAAGAATGAGACCCTGATCAATGCCAATAACACCTATGGGAATATCAACATATTCATCTTCAAAGACAAAGTCCCTAACTGTATCTCCCCCTGCAAACTCGACATCCTCAAAGAAACGAGCATTTCCTGACTCAAAAATCAACTTAGTCGTGGGATCATAAAATTTGTATCCCCTGGATCATTCTGAGTATCCAATAAAATAGCAACTTACCGTTCTTGGGTCCAGTTTCTTCTCATTAGGCCTATAAGGCCTTGCTTCAGCTGGACATCCCCAAACATATAGGTGCTTGAGACTAGGCTTTTTACCTGTCCAAAGTTCATAAGGGGTTGGAACCCTATTAAGGATATACATGCATTTAAGTCTTCTCCCCCGTGTGATTACGTAAAGTAGAATGAGAAATCATACTCCTCACCATGTCCTTAAGCGTCATATTTCGTCTTTCAGCAACACCATTCATAGTGGGTGAACCTGGCATAGTGTACTGTGGGATGATACCGCATTCCTCTAGGAATTTCACAAATAGTCCTGGACGTTGTTCACCTGATCCATCATATCTATCATAGTATTCACCACCACGGTCAGATCTGACGCTTTTGATTCTTTTACCAAGTTGGTTCTCAATTTCAGCCTTAAAGTTTTTGAACGTATCCAAAGATTGTGTCTTTTCATGGAGGAGATATATATAGTCATATTTAGAAAAATCGTCTGTGAACGTCATAAAATATTGTTGACCGTTCCAAGCAGGTGCAGGGAATGACCCACAAATGTCTGTATATATGAGTTCTAAGACATCCATACTCCTATTGGCTTCAAATCTCCTTTTATTGGTTTGTTTCCCGTTAATGCAGTTAACACAGATGTCAAAATCTGTGAAATCTAATGGGTCGAGAATTGCGTCTGACACAAGTTTCTCTATTCTCCGTTTGGAAATATGACCCAATCTCCTATGCCATAACGCAGCTGAATTCTCATTGGTTAACTTTCTCTTTAAACCTCGTGTACTTAATTGCAGGGATTCATTAAATGAAGCAATTGTATTAAGCATATAAAGATTATCATTGTCTGTCAAAGAACAAGAACCAACTAGTTTTGAATAATGAAACAAACTAAATTTTCCATTTCCAAATGAACAAGAATAACCAAATTTGTCCAAAGCGGAAATAGAAATCAAATTCTGCCTAAAAGACGGAACAACAAAAGTTTCATCAAGATCCAAATAAAATCCGGTCTTTAATAATAATCTATATTTTCCAATTGCTTCAACTTCAACTATTTTGCCATCACCCACATAGATGTATCTTTCACCATCATTGGGTTTTCGGCAATTGAGACAACCCTGCATAGATACACTTATGTGAGTGGTTGCACCAGAATCTATCCACCATGTGTGTCTAGGTATCGAAGTTAAATTAACCTTAGAACAAACCATGTAATGACTTTCAACTCCGCAAAAGAAACAACTAGTATCGACTATATCATTTAATTTCTTTTGTTGTTTCTTTTGAGGTAGTGATTTTACAGCTCTCTTATCCTTATTCCTTTTGTTGCCCTTGTGTTTACCCTCATACCTTATTGAAATTAAACTTGTCAAGAGCGTACCAATTTTAGCCTTTTCATTCTTGACAAAACTCTGTTCAATTTCTGTAAAGAATTCCTTAGCTGTATTTGTTTTCTCAATTATTAAGCCCCTGAATGCTTCTGGAATGGCCTTCTTCATGATCATGATACACATGCGATTTGATTTCTCCCACCTTTCCATTTCCCTTTTATCATCAAGGGTACTATCAACTATAAGAGGTGGGGGAGAATCAACCCTTAACGCAAGATCAAGATCCATGACTGCAAGAACTATTAATAGATTCTCGTGCCATGATTTGAAGTTAGAGCCATTTAACATAGGAATTGAATTGATGTTGGCAGTAATATTAACAACAGACATAACTGAATAAAGAACAACAAACAAGCAAAATAAGCTCATATTAGTCTTAAAACAAAATTAAATTCAAATAAAGGTAAACCACATCTCAAGATACCGGGCACTCCATTAATATTCTATCTTTGGACAAAATATTAACTTGTAAGTAATATCTTAGTGCAGTAATCAAACACTGATAATAAGAACATGTCAAATAATGAATCTTCCTTTGGGCCGATTTATTATTCACATGTAAAACCAAATAATCATCACGTATTTATTACCACAAGTGCACATATAATTCTATTAAATATGGATCTTCCTTTGGGCCGATCAATATTTACAGGAATTACATATACAAAACCGTTTGTATTATAAAATAAATTAATTTTCACAAGAGAGGTCACTTTGGTGACATGTTGCTTCAATTAATTCATCTCAAAATATATATAAACCAACCAATATGTGAATTTAAAAAATTACCCAAAAATAACCCAAAAAATTTTTTTTTTTTTCAAAGTCCGGTCAACGGTCAAAGTCAAAGTTTGACCGGTCAAAATTTTGACCGGTTCAGAACCGCTGATTGGTTCTAAATTGGACCGGTTCAGGTCAATTGAACCGACCGGTCCAGACCGGCTCCAAATCAAAAACTGAAAACCCTAAATTTTTTTTTTTATTCTTTTAGTGGCGACCATAGCTGCAGCTTGAATGCCCTGTCGCGGCCACCAGGCCGCGGCTTCCTGCTTGCGCAGCCAAGAAGCCACGTCCTCTTCAGCATGGCAAGCATGCTGTAGCATCAAAACCGCGTGGCTTCCTCTTCTTCCTTAAGCTTATGGCCGTTTTTCTTTATCTATTCTGCGGCTTACAAAGGTGGTGCGGCTCTATTATGGCTCACCTTTCCCATAAAGCCACCCCCGACCCTTTTTTTTTTTTAATTTCCTTTCGGTTTCTTGACGCAGCGGCTATACCAGCCGCTCTCACTGCAATAGCCGCGGCCTGGCGGCCGCTGCTTGCTTGATGGCGTCGCCCAATAGGTGAAAAATCGATGGTCAGTTTATTGCCACCAGTTGCAATCTCTTAATCAAACCAAAACTATCAAACCAAATTTAGAGAATTTGTTTTTCTTAATTCTGAATTTCTTTAATTTATCCTTAAACTTAATAATTTTAATAATTCTTATATTATTAAGTTTAAGAACACCAAATATATCATTATTAATAAAAATAATTTGATTCTTAATGATTCAACATGAATAGGCTCTGATACCACTTGTTGGGACAATAAAACCTTTAGTGAAAACTATCACTTATAACCTAGGAATATTCATGTCATATCACCAAGAATCAATAATAAATTATGCGGAAGCGTACCTGAATCCATAACACTTAATTCCTCTCTAAAGTTGTGTGGTTGGCCTTCCAGGTCTACACATTCTCCTAGAGAGTCCTTTAGTTCTCTCTGCGCTTTCTGTCTGATGATGGGATATAAAAAAAAATGGAAAGATTTCTCTTTAACGTGTGACCTGGGGACCATGACCACTTATATAGACAACAGTTTCCTACTGTCACTGGGTATTCCTAATTCTGCCCACCATAGAATTAGAATACTATTAGGTCTCTACACATTAAAAGCCTACATCCTTTAAATACATTAAAGCCCATAATACCATAAACCTTAATAGATCACTTTTAATTGGGCTTAACCTTATATTACAGTCTGCAACACATAATTATTCACATATAAGCTCAACGTTGGATTAAAGATCTAACAATATGCTAGATTAAAAAATCCAATATAACTAAGCTTAAATTGATAAATTCCTTCCGACTATAACATCTACTATGACCAAGTATTATAACTACAACTCAATAACTACTCTGTAATGGACTCATTAATTCATGATTTAAATAAGCATTCAACTTAGTAACAGCCACGCATTGAAGATGGTGTAATAATTTCAGGTGCTATAAAAGCCTTGAGAAATCTAAAGCAAGGGGAACTCTCTTCCTTTGATAATTTCTTTTTCTTTAAGATTTATTATTTGCTTTTCCCTTAAATGGGTTGGTCACTGACTTGAGCGTCAAAGGATTATCATCGGAAAAAAAATCCGGTGCTCCCTGACTGTTTTGCTGTTAAGTGCAAGAGAGAAGGATAAACAGCTCAACCCAATTGACAGCAGAACATTCGAACTGAAGCAAATATAAGAGCTCACGAGGCATCCTGGTCGCATCAACAATGAAAATTACAATTAATTTTCTGCATCAACAATTACAATTAATTTCCTGAATTTTGCCGAGATTATATTTGTCGTAACAGTTAATAAAACATAAAGTCGAGCAAATACAAAAGTTTAAGATCCAGAATTAATGTAATTTACTTGCCAACTTCCATCCTGCCAAATTTTTCTTGATAAACTACCTACAATCAATAATAAAAAATTAACAGTGAAAATTGTTGGCATTTATTTTTCTTGCAAGTTTGCAGTCGTTTAGGTGAGTTTATATGCGGGGGGAAAAAAGGTAAATAAAAATAAAGAAAAATAAATTTCAAAGAAAGGACTAGTGGAGAATAAATTTCAAACATAAATTAATAGAAAATGACTGCAGATTAAAGTCGTCCTCAGAATAAGAGAGCTGATTAGTCTCTCTTTTTTAATCCCAGATTAAAATGAAAGAAGCTTGAACATGCATGGCTCACAGATTTAAATAATCAAATTATATAAATTATTAGAAAAATTCCAACTACTACATACAAGTGGCTGAAACTGTAAATGCCAAAGAAAACTCATATTCCAATTTAATCCTCACAATTAATGTCGATGTCGAAGAGGTTCTGTAAATTTATATGCATCTGGTAGCCATTACCTTATTTCACATTTTCTTTTCATCTGCTGCAAGATAGCTGAAGAAGTAAACAATAATGAACTTGGCAATTTTAGACATTTTATTATTATTAATCCTATCCTGCTTTGGTTCTCTTCATCAAGCCTGCAATCTCCAAGATCAAGACTCTCTACTGTCTTTCCAATTCAACGCAATAAATTCAAATCCTCCCTTAAATTGGTCTTCTTCTGTTGATTGCTGCTTGTGGGAGGGAGTTTTTTGTGATAAAGATGGCTATGTTACCCGTCTTTGGTTGCCCTGGAGAGGCCTTAGCGGCATCGTTTCTTCTTCTATTGGCAACCTCACACATCTACATCACCTCAACTTTTCACACAATCACCTCTTTGGACCTATCCCGGCTAGTTCTTTTTCATCCTTGATTCTGCTTGAAAGTCTGGATTTGAGCTATAATCTTCACTCAGGTGAATTTCCATCATCTTTATTGCCCACTTCTGTTAAGATTGTAGATTTATCGAGCAATTATTTCCATGGTACAATCCCACCAACCCTTTTTCAGCAAACGGGAAATTTGATCAGTTTCAATGTCAGCAACGATAGCTTCACTGGGCTGATCCCTTCGTCAGCATGGATTGACTCTTTCTGCTCTGTCGAGGTCCTTGATTTCTCATACAATACGTTTACAGGCCAGGTTCCACAAGGATTAGGAAATTGCACCAGGCTGCGGGTTCTTCGAGCAGGTTACAGTAACCTCGCAGGGTCACTTCCCTCTGACATTTACTCAGCTACATCAATTGAAGACCTATCCTTACCTGAAAATAACCTCTCTGGACCCATCAGCAGTGACATAGTTCACCTCACAAACCTCACAAGACTCGAGCTTTACGCCAATCAATTGACTGGTTCAATCCCTAAAGATATTGGTAAGCTTGCCAACTTGAAATATTTGCTCCTTCATTTAAACAATCTTTCTGGTTCTTTGCCTCCATCAATGATGAATTGCAGCAATCTCAACACCTTGAACTTACGAGTCAACCCGTTAGCAGGCAATCTTTCGGCCTTTAATTTCTCTATGCTTCCCCAGCTGGGTACAGTTGACCTTGGCAACAATATGTTTTCTGGTAGCTTCCCATCTACTCTTACCTCATGCAGGTTATTGACCGCAGTTAGGCTGGCTAGTAACCAGCTGCGAGGAGAAATTTCACCCGAAATTGTTAAGGTGAAATCTCTGTCTTTCCTTTCGCTTTCTGATAACCATTTATCCAACATTACTGCTGCAATCAGGAATCTGTTGGGTTGCAAGAACCTTAGTGTTTTTATCCTGTCTAAGAACTTCATGAATGAGGCAATCCCAAATGACAATCAAATAAAATTCTCAGATGGACTTCAGAATCTCAAAGTTCTGGCTTTAGGCAGATTGCAAACTTACTGGTCAAATTCCACTTTGGCTAAATAAACTCAGAGTGCTTCAGGTCTTGGATTTATCAGTAAATCAAATAACCGGATCAATTCCAGGGTGGCTAGGGAACTTGCCAAGATTATTCAACTTAGATTTGTCTAACAATCTCCTCTCAGGACAATTTCCCAAGGAACTTTGCAGATTACAGGCACTGGCATCAAACCGAGTGAACTGGAGCTATCTAGAGTTGCCTATCTTCGGAATTCTTAACACTGCTGCTAGTCAGCAGTATAATAATCTCTTCAACTTTCCACCAGCAAATATTCCTCAGAAATAACAGGCTCACCGGAATGATCCCTATTGAGATTGGTAGACTAAAGCTTGTTCATGTGCTTGATCTTAAATACAACTACTTCTCTGGCCGCATCCCAGATCAAATTTCTCAACTCACAAACCTTGAAAGATTGGATCTATCTGGAAACCATCTGTCTGGTGAATTTCCTCAGTCATTTAGTGGTCTCAATTTCTTATCTTCATTCAGTGTTGCGGACAATGATCTTGTCGGACCAATACCTTCAACAGGTCAGTTTCAAACTTTTCCTACCTCAAGCTTTGAAGGAAATCCAGGACTGTGTGGTACTTTCTTACAGCGCCCATGTACTGTTAAAACAAGAACGAACAGGCTCAGTGTACCAAGCGAATTGTCAAACATAGAGCTTCGCTATGGCCTCATAGCTGGAGCTGTTTTTGGATTCACTATTGGGTCTATATGTGGGTTACTGTATCCGCTTCGCAGGCTAAAGTTTCTGCAGAGCTTCAAGGAAAGAGTAATACACTGAGAGATATGGATAATTTAATGCAGTAGCCACTAGCTATATGAATTTAATATAATGATGTATTTATATAGTCGATAACAATCTTGTTTATTTACTCAAAGTAATTGCCTTAAAAACACCTATGTAATAGACAAGAACTAGACTTGTCATCCATAATTCCTCAGTTATTGTATCCTCAAGTTCTTGGATTTGTTTCTTTACAATTTAGAATTTGGCTTGATTTCTCTATGCAATCTTTCAGCCTACAATTTCTCGATGCTTCCTCAGCCGGGTAGTGTTGACCTTGGCAACTATTTGTTTTTCTGGTAGCTTCCCGTCGACTATTACTTCATGCAGGTACCTAACTGCAGTTAGACTGGATTATAACCAGCTAAAAGGACAAATTTCACCTGAAATTGTTAGGATGATACCTCTTTCCTTCCTTTCACTTTCTGGTAACAATTTATCCTACATAACTGGTGCAGTGAGGATTCTGACGGGTTTCAAGAACCTTATTGTTCTCATCCTCTCTAGCAACTTCATGAGTGAGGCAATGCCAAATTATGATCTCAAGAAAATTTCAGATGGATTACAGAATCTCCAGACTCCGGATTGTGGTGGTTGTGAGCTTATTGGCCCTTTGCCTCTCTGGCTTTGTAACCTCAGGAAGCTTCAGGTCTTGGACTTATCAGGAAATCAAATCACAGGTTAAATTCCAAGGTGTGGTTCGGGAAATTACCGAGCCTATTCCATATCGACTTGTCATGTAACAATATTTCTGGAGTAATTCCCAAAGAACCTGGCAGACTGCTGGCACTTGAATCACAACAGGACCAATTGAATAGCAGATACATGGAGTTGCCTCTCTATATGCCACTGACTTGTTAAGAGATGTAATAATCTTATCGAAAAAAACTCGGGGCATCGTTCCCTTAGCAAATATTACCATGATATGGTAAACATTAGAATTGTATTTATTTACTTACTAATTTTTTAAATTTTCCTTTTAAAGCTTTCACTTAATTGAAGTTTTTGACTTCCTAAGAAGGAAAATAAATAAACATACGTTTCAAAGAAAGGAAAAAGAAAAGGCTACAAGAAAATCTGTTCATCATGAACAGTGGAGATTAGTACCGCAAAGTTCTTTCAGTATTAGTTAAGGAAAACGACTGCTGGCTAAAAACGCCACCTGAGAGAAAGAGCTAAAGAACTGATTGATTATAATCTAAAATTTGAATAGGTTAGGAATTTTTTATTTTAAATCTAAATGAATCTGAATACAAATGTGTGAATGATATATTTTTTAATATTTAAATATAAGTCACATCTTTGTTTTTATAAATAAAAAACATCTTAAACATGATTATTTGATATTTATATCCTTGTAAATCAAAATAAAAAAAAAGGATTTATAGTTTAAGAAATAAATATATGTAGTCGAAATATTTTTAAATATAATATTTACTTTTGAGTCAAACATTTTCTTATTCAGATAAAGATCACAAAAATTTATTTTTTTTATTTATATGTAAATGTCTAAAAATCATACATAAGTTATAAAAACTAAATAAATAAATTTTTAAAAAATATTTGAAATTAATAAAATGTCAGACTTCAAACTAACATACAAGTCCTTAACTTTTTTTTAATCCTAAATTCAAATGAAACCAACTTGAACATGAATGGCTCATAGATATAAAAAGTCAATAATATATATATGGATAGGGAGTGAGAGAGTAATTTTGGAACTGTTATGTGCAAGTGGCTTTAAATGTAAATGTTAAAAAAAAAATCACGTTCCAATTTAGTCATCACAATGTCAATAATGCCAACAAGGTTCTGAAAATTCACATGCAGACTGCAGTTGGTGGCCATCAGCTTATTTCACATTTTCTTCTCATCTGTTGTAAGATATCAAAACAAGAAAACAATGATTTGGTAATTTTAGACCTAATTCTTATCTTTCTTTGCTTCTTTTCATCAAGCAAGCAATCTCCAAGAGCAAGCCTTTCTCTTATCTTTTAAGACAAATTCAATGTAATAAATTCAAATCCACCGTTAACTATTGGTCTTCTTCTGATGATTGATGCTTGTGGAAAAGAGTCTTTTGTGATGAAGATGTTGCCCAATAGAGGCCTTAATGGCATCATTTCTCCTTTTATTGGCAACCTCATACATCTATATCTCTTGTTTTTTTTTAAAGGAAAGGTAGGTGGACAAGCCCAAATCAATTTTTACCCCCATCCCCACCCCTAAGACTCGAACCCGAGTCCACGCAAGTGAGGGGTGACAGATTGCATTGCCAACCAACTCAGCTACGCCCTTAGGGGCACATCTATATCTCCTTAAATTGTCACACATTTGCTTTTTTGTCCTTTCCACACAAGTTCTTTTTGTGCAAGTGGTTCAAGTAGCATTAATTGAATTTAACTTGTTTTTTATACTCAAGAAGTCTTGGTCTCCCCAAGTGTTTCTTTCATTTATTTTCAACAAGTTTGAAAATTTAATTGCCATGGGGAGGGGTTCATTTTTTCATTTTCAGGTTTAGCCCAAAAACCTCAGCATATCTAGTTCCTTCTTTATATATGATATAATTAAGGAAGAAAAGAAATGTACTACTTCACGCACATTATTGTAAGAGAGGCAATGCCTAATGTTTGAGGGGTGAAAGAGGGAGCACCATTAGATGCACCTTCACACAAATCTTCCTCTCCTCGACTTAAGGGTATAGGAGAATCTCCTCAAGGGTGATCTCTTTGACTATGCAAGCAAACGATCGGGCATGTGTAGTCATTGTGAGGAAAGGCCTGGACTAAGTCAACTAGAAGACTTGGTCAGAGGTCAACCCCCGAATTCCCTCCAAAAGAATCAATCCACACTAATAGTCATGCGGCTTGTCTATTGTTGCCTTAAACTACTAACAGTCATGCAGCAAACTAAGAACACTATTTTTCGTTACTTATAAAATCACCAGAAAATTCAAATAAGGTAAGTTATAATTTTCTCTCTCTATCACTGAATCCACACACCCTCACTCAAATTTTTTTCTTTCTTTTCAAAATTTCTTTCTTCTATTATTTTTTTTGTGATTTTCTCTAAAGTCTTGAGTTTAAGACAATAATAGACAAGCCGTGCGATTTGTGGCATAAGTTTTTTCTGGATAACCCAGCTAACTAACTTGAGTATTAGAGGGTTCACATGGAAGAAATCTGCAGCATCCCCTAACCATTCTCTATGAACGCATGTGATTTGACAGGAGGTGCTTACGGTCAAAAGTACAAGTGCGAACCGTCTCCCCAAATAAAATAAATTTAAGTGTTGTTGGATGTTTAGTAGCTATATAACTCAACCAAATTTCTGTATCAACACCTAAACTAAGACTCCTACACATAATAATAATTATTTTGTCTTCCTTTTTCTCCTTTTGTCAAACTTGCAACCAAATAGACCAAGTCTCTCTTTTGTCTCTCAACTTCAACATATCTTCTCCTCGATTGAACTAGTCTTCTTTCACTAATTGTTGCTTGTGGGAAGGCATCAAATGCAATGCCGATGGTCAAGTCAATCATCTTTGGTTACCCTAGAAAGGCCTTACTGGCACTATTTCCTTTTTTTATAGGGAGCCTTACACATCTATTTCACCTCAATCTTTCACACAATCATCTTTCTGGCAAATTTCCATCATCTTTTTCATTTAATTACATTGAGGTCATAGATTTTTCTAGTAATTTGCTCTAGGGAAAAACCCATCAACCATTTTTTGTCTAACTTAAAGTTTGATCACATTTAATGTTGGCAACAATAGCTTCACAATTATTATCTCTTGGCAAGTGTAGGTAGAGTCTTTTTACTCTATCAGGCACTAGATTTGTCCAACAATCATTTCACTGGCCTGATTCCTCTGGGACTTGAAAGTTTCTCCAAATTGAAGACTTTTCGAGTAGGTTTTAATTATCTCAAAGGATCAATTTATGATGACATTTATACTGTTACATCTTTTAAAGAGCTCTCCTTATCTTTTAATCATATCTCTAGATCCATTAGAAATGGCATTGTCAATCTCACAACCCTCAAGATTCTTGACCTTTATTCTAACAATTTGACTGGCTTGATCCCTCGAGATATTGGCAGGCTCATTAACTTGGAAATTTTTCTACTTCTCAACAACTCACTGCCTAGTTCTTTGCCTCCATCTTTAAAAAAACTGCATTAATCTCACCACATTGAACTTACAACGTAATTTTTTTAAATGAGATATTTCAACTTTCAACTTCTCAACACTTCTAAAGCTTCGTGTACTTGACTTTAGTAGAAATCTGTTCATTGGTAAGCTGCCAATAGTACTTAATTCATGCAAGTCTCTGACTACAATTAACTTGGGAAAAAGCCAACTAGAGGGACAAATCTCACTAGACATAGTTACATTGAAATCGTTGTCTTTTCTTTCACTTTCTAAAAGCATTTTAACCAATATTACTGGTGCAATCAAAATTTTGATGGGTTGTAAGAATCACAAAGTTCTCACAATCTTTCAGAATTTTATGGATGAAACACTACTAGATAATAACCACCTAACATTAGTAGATGGATTCAAAAATCTCCAAGTTCTGGGTTTAGTTAAATGCAAATTGTTAAAAAAATCTACCAGAATTTGTATACAAGTAGGGACAATAATGTCGGTTATTATAAAGCTTGGTGTATGACATTGAGGTTAGACAGCAAACAATATGTTGATTAAAGGCTCTTGTTTTGTGTACGATAACAATCTAATATCAGACAAGAAAGTTAAGTGACGCACTCATTTTTTCACGTGACCAAGCATCTTTGAAATACAAAACGACAAACTCAGAATGCTATTTAACTCACTTATTTGTATCACATGATTTGCACGTGAGAAATGCTGTTAATGGTAGTTAAAAAAGGTGGGAAGATTTTAGGTTTGTTAAAACAAACCCAGAAACTTATCTAGTTGTTGAACCATTCTAGAAGCTTTCTAAACCTGTATATAAAGTCATAATGGTTGTAATATGGGTGATTTTGATTCCTTGTAACTCTCTTAAAAACTTGTAATATGATTTTAGTGAATAAGAAAAAGTATGGTTCTATTTCTTAAGAGGATGTAGGCCATCTTGGCTGAACCACAATAAACTTGTTCTGTTTTTTTATCTTTCTTTTATGCTTGTTATGCATTCAATTGTTTTTTATTTACCTTGGTATTGTTCTTTAATCCATCAATCAATGTGCAGCAATCGTTCTTGGGTGAAAAATCAGAAGAACTCTAATCAAATCTCAATAATCTAGAATCAGAACTTTACATCTCTAATTCTTATTTCAAGAATGGCTACTTACAAGTTGGATGTGGAAAAGCTCACTAAGGAGAATAATTTTCATTTATGGAGGCTTAAGATGAGAGCATGGTTGGCTCATTAAGGGATTAAAGAAGTCTTAGGAGACAGTCAAAGCTCCAAAAAACCCATCAAGATCAAAGACAATGATCTTTAAGATATTATAGACAAAGCATATAGCACAATAATTTTGCATCTTGGTGATAAAGTTTTAACAGAGGTGGGGGATCAAACAATAGCCATAAGTCTTTGAAAGAAATTGAAAGACTTTTACACTAAGAAATTACTTATTGAAATGCTGAGTACAAAGAAAAGATTATACACCCCTCAAATGGAAGAAGGTAGTTCTTTGACTACTCATATTGATGCCTTCAACAAGATCATTTTAGATCTAAAAGACATTAATGTGAAGGTTAAAAATGAAGATAAAGCAATTAAAAGACAAAGATAAAGAAATTATTCTTCTATATTCATTATCAACCTCTTATGAATATTTTGTTGATAACTTACTATATAGGAGACAGCTTTTAACCATGCACGATGTCAAAGATGCTTTAAGCTTAAACAAAAAGCTCAAAGAAACCTAAAACAAGATATTATGAAGGGCTGATAGCAAGGATGAGAACAGAGAAGAGAGATGGCTGGAAAAGAAAAAAAAATGAGATCCAGGTCCAAGGATAAGAATGTGAAGTGTTTTCAATACCACAAAGAAGAACACTTCAAAAAAGACAACCTTAAAAGAAAGAACAAGTTTAAAGATGGTAAAAAAAGGAATGGTGATGCTACTGTTGATTAGAATGAACAAGAAGAAAGATATAACTCAGTTAGAGTTCTTATGGGCTCTTGTAACCAAATTGAAGTTAAATAAACTCTTGACTCTAGTTGCACTTACCATATATGCTCGAATAGAATTTTTTAGAACTTATTAGTCTTTTTTATGGTGGCAAGATCATGATGGGTAATAATGCATCCTGTAAAGTAACTGATATAAGCTCTATAAGGCTGAAAACGTCTAATGGCTTGGTTAGAGAGTTAGCTAATGTGAGGTATGTACTTGAGTTAAAAAGGAACCTAATTTATCTAAGTATGCTAGACAAGGCAAGATGTAGTATTATAATTAGATCCTGTATCTTAAAGGTCACTAAAAGGTCTATGAAATTAATAATAGATGACATGTCAAATGATTTGTATGTATTACAAGATACAACCATTTCTGTTAATGTTGGTATTGCTAAAAGTTAAGTTCAAGATAAAACATTATTACGGCATCTGAAGTTAGGACACATGAGTGAAAAAAGGTTAAAAGAACTAGAAAAACAGGAGGCCTAGAGAGTGATAAGATAAGTGCTTTGGGGTTTTGTAAGGAAAGTATCATAAGTAAGTCTTTAAGAACTAGATTCAAGATTACAGTGCATACAACTAAAGGCACTTTAGACTAAATACATTCTGATTTGTAAGGTCCTTCACAAATAGAATTATTAGGTGGAGTAAATTATTTTCTATCTTTGATTAACGATTTCTCTAGAATGGCTTGGGTGTATCCCTTAAGGAATAAAGATTACAGATTTGATTAAAACTCAGATAAATAGAAAAGTCTAGGGGTTAAGAGCTGATATTGGTTTAGAGTTTTATAATTAGCAATTTGATGACTTCTTTGTCAAAAATAGGATTTTTGATATAAAACAATTAGACATACACCTCAACAAAATGGCTTGGTAGAAAGAATGAATAGAACTTTAATAGTGCAAGTGAGATGCATGTTGTTTCATTGTAAATTGCCTAAGTCATTATAGATTGAGACTTTATACATGGCCTTTCATCTGATGAATAAGAATGCCTTAACTACTCTTGATTTTAAAACCTTTATAAGGCATGGTTGGGAAGGCTTGCAAATTACTCAAATTTGAAGATTTTGAGTGTCCTACTTAGGCTCATTCAAAACAAAGCAAACTTGAACCAAAAGCCTTAAATGTGCCTTTTAGGGGTATTCTGATTGGGTTAAAGGTTATAAGCCTTGATGTGTTGATCTAAGCCTCTAAAGTGTATAATTAGCAAGGATGCAGTCTCAACGAAAATGAACTACTGAGGGATCAAACTGCCACACAAGCTAATATTTAACAGATTTCAAATTTGAATGAAACTCATTTTAAAGTGGAGCTGTTTAAGACTAAGGATGTGTATAATAGAAATCAAAATGAAGTAAATGATATAGAGACAAATGAGGCTGTTGACTAGCTAGTAAAATAAATTTCCACACAAGATTATCAGCTCACAAGGGATAGATAGCAGAGAAAAATAAAGGCATGTACCTAAGTGATTAGGATATGTTGATTTAATAGCATATGCTTTTATAGCAACAATAGAGCTTTACCGAATAAAACCAAACACTTATAAAGAAACTACTGCGAGTTAGAATTCAACTCACTAGATCAAAGTTATGCATGATGAGATGGAATCTCTATACAAGAATAGTACTTGGAAGGAGGTTCAGAAACCAAAAGACAGGAAAGTTGTATGATGCAAATGAATTTTCAAGATTAAAATGGGTATCTCTGATATTGAGCCAAAGAGGTTCAAAGCTAGGTTGGTTGCAAAGGGGTTCACGCAAAAGGAAGGTGTTGACTTCAATGAGGTCTTCTCTCCAATTGTAAGACACACCTCAATCAGAATAATCTTATCACTTATTGCCATTTATTACATGCATCTTGAACAAACATATGTAAAACCTGCTTTCTTACATGGTGAACTTCAAAAAGAGATTGTAATAGCAACCTGAAGGTTTTATTGATTCTAATCATCCAAATTGGATTTGTTTACTGAAGAAGTCTTTTGAGACTTATGAACAGACCTAAGATATTGCTTGCGATGGCCATTTAAATTTGTAGAAATTTTTCTCTTTATGTTATAAGCTAAGCAAATTAGCAAAATCATGTAAAGATTATAGCGAATCCCATTTGCTATTAGTACTTTGTAATAAAGAGAAGTTCAAGCAAGTTGCTCGGTATTGCTATAGCTTCTAGGAGAAACAAAAGCAACCAAGATGTTTATGTTAAAAGTCCAATACCAATTTCATGATCTAATCTAATTACACTTGTCCAAACCTAATTTCAAACCTAATTACTCAATCCATGAAAGTTTCAAGAATTGTGCAGAGAATGGGAGATGAATGTAGTCTAAAAAATATCTAATAGAGGTAAAAATATCTAAATCTAGAATAATCTTAAAAATTTGGTAATATTTGTAAAATATGGTTGTTTATTTTTGTAATTTAATATTTGTGTAATTTGCATTAGTTTCAGGATATTATAAATACCCCTAAGCTTTTTGTTATAGGCATTAGGTGAAAAGTGAAGAATTAGTAGAGAGAAAGAAAAGTAAGCCGTGGCTGTTATAATGCTTCTCTTGCAAAATATTAATAAAGTCCTTCAATTTAGTAAAATTCTCTTATTGCCTAAATAGTTTTAGTTTTGAGCAATTTAGTCCTCCTCTATTTTCAACAATTGCTATCAGAGCGTGGTTAGTTCGAGACCACTATAGTGGTGTTGCAAAGAGTTCATAACAGTCAAGGACTGTTGTAGGAAAGTTGTAGGAGTACAACGAGGACAATCAATGATCGTTTAATGGAGTTTTGTTGAGTCGTAAGGAGTTTGAAACCCTACAAGTTCATCAGTGAAGATTAAGTTTACTTGGCATTATAAAAGTTTTGCAAACATGATGGGTGACTTTCAAGCAATTGGAAGAGCCAAGAAGATCAACAACAAAAATTTCATTATATGGCCAATATTGATAGAGTCTTACTTGTAAGGGCAAGACCTCCAAGAGATTATTTACAATAACAATATGAAACCACCAACTGAGGACACCATTTTAAAGATTGAAGCTGGGAAGGTCATGTTTGCCATCAAAAGTACAATTAAATAAGGGATATTACAACACATAAAAAATCTTTAAAAACCTAAGGAAGCTTAGGACACTTTTGCAAGATGTTTTCAAAGAAGAATAGCACATGACTATAATAATTGACAAATATTTCAACAACATAAAATTTCTATGCCATGAAATTTTGGAGTTAGATCCCACTATTGAAATTTCTAAATCTACAATGAAAAAATTATTTGCCATGGTTTGAGGCCTCAGTTTAGGAGCTTTATTACAATTGTCCAAAGTTGGCCAACTTAGCCAACCATTTAAGAATTTGAAAACTTGTTTGCTGATCAAGAAATGATTGACAAGTAAATGAGTAGGGCCTCAACAAAAATATGGCAAAGAAGCACTCTTCAACAATAAAAAGAAATGTTGATTCAAACGACATAGTAATGGAGGATCGTAGGAAAATGTTAATAAGTCGGGAGATCATCAACAAGAAGGTAACTCACAGACAAGGGGAGCATGAAGGAATTGCGACAATGGTGGCAAATATAAGCCAAAGAAAAAGTTCCAAGAGAATTGCTACAATTGCAGAAAGAAGGGCCATGTGGCAAAAGATTGATGGTCTAAGAAAAAGTTTGAGGAGATTAATGTTGTCATTTCCAATCAAAAGAAGGATAATGATGAAGAATAGAAAGTTAAAGCATTAGTCACCATCAAGGAAAATGAGCTAGCCCTCATAGTCAAAATAGCTATCCAAATTAACCACGAGAGTGACTGGATCATTGACTTAAGGTGTTCAAATAACATGACTGGTGATAGAGAAAAGATAAAAGACATGACTAAGTATAAAGGAGGTCTTATGGTAGTAGCAACAAATAACTCACAATTGCAAATAGTTCATGATCACATTATAGTTTTTACACTATAATATGGTCCACACAAAGTGTCACTTCAAAATGTGTATCATGTCCCAAGTGTGAAAAAAACCTACTCTCAGTATCTCAGCTAACATCATCAGGCAACTATGTCTTGTTTGGTTCTCAAGATATCAAAGTGTATCTAGATCTAAAGATCTTGGAGACACCTATTATGGAAGCATGAAGGTTAAAATCAATCTATGTATTACCAGTAGAGTCTGTCTATGTTAACAAGATTCAAAGGATTAAGACAATAGATTTATCGCATCCTCAATTAGAACATATTAGCTATCATAAGTTGAAAGTGATGATGAACAAGTCAATGCTTAGAGGTCTGCCTCAACTTGATGTGATAATAGACACGGTGTGTGCAAAATATCAATATGGCAAAGCTCACTGTTTTCCATATAAGGAGTCAAAATTCAAGGCAAAAAAAGCATTAGAGTTAGTACACTTTAATGTGTTTGGGCCTGTCAAGCAACCTTTTATTAGCAGCATGCAATACATGATGATATTTATTGATGACTTCTCCAAGTATGTCTGGGTTTTCTTTATGAAAGAAAAATCTAACATTGTTCAAAATTTAAGGAATTGAGAAACATAGCTGAAAGATAAGTAAAAAAGAAGGTTTGCTACCTACAAATAGATAACGAAATAGAGTATTGATCATATGAGTTCTCCTAGTATCTTTAAGACTATAAGATATGCCATTAGTTTACTTGTGCCAATACATCACAACAAAATAGCATAGCAGAACAAAAGAGCCAACATCTACTGAAAATTTATCAAATTGTAATACATGCGAATAATGTACAAGAAAAGTTTTTGGTTGAAGCTATGAAGACGGGTGCTTATGTGATCAACAAACTTTCTCAACCAAAACAACGATTTATAACACTTTATGAGAAACTATGGAATGTGAAGCCTACAGGCAGCCGCCTTCATGTATTCGATTATGTGTGCTCTGTCTTCCTACCAAGCCACTTGCGAAGCAAATTTGACAAAAAGGCAATTCATTGTATCTTTGTCGAGTATGACAACTAGATGAAAGGATGGAAGTGTTTTGATCCAACCAGTGGCAGTGGGTGATGCTACACAACACAAAATGTGGTGTTTGATGAAGTATCTTTATAGTAGTCTTCAAAAAAAGAAAAGCCATCAATTTCAAAGAAATTGAAGACCAAATGAAAGAACATATTGTCAAAATTCACCAGAGTCAAGAAGAATTAAAAGATTATAATAATTCAAGGAATGATGATATGAGCATGACGAGAAGCAGAGTCCTTGGAAGATAGATGTTCACTAGAGCCGTATTAAAGATGAAGAACCAAGTGAACCAAAATCAAGAACTCTTAAATCTCAATTTAAAAAATTCAAAAAAGAGAGAGCCAAATCTCAAGTACGATAATACAATGGTTGCAGAAGTAGAAAAAATAAAAAACTTGAGAACATTTGAAGAAGTAGCACATAATTCTCATTGGATGAAGGCAAAGGAAGAAGAAACCACCCAAGATTAAACTTAGGATTTGGTTCTGAAACCAAAAACTGCATAACTAAAATCTTGCAAATAGATGTACAAGAATAAAAAGCATCCATATGGTTCAGTTGAAAGGTAGAGGGCTGATTGGTAGCTCGAGGATTCTCACAATAATACGGGGTAGCTTATGATGAAATGTTTAATATGGTGGCAAAGCTCACAATAGTAAAAGTACCATTTGCACTCTCAGCTAGTAAGGGATAGAAATTGTGGTAAATGGATTGAAAAAAATGTCTTCCATAGAGAATTCAATCAAGAGATCTATATGAATCAACCAAAAGAAATTGAGAATAAAGCTTATTTAGACTATGTATGCAAGTTGAGAAAGGCACTTCATGATTTAAAGCAAGCACTAAGGGCATGGTATAGTAAGATTGTTGAATTTCTAACTCAAAGTGGTTATTCAATAGCAAATGTAGATTCTAGCTTGTTCATCAAAGCTAGTAAAAGAAAGTTGGCAACTATATTAGAGTACGTGGATGATTTGAATCTTACTGGTGACGATGAAGAAGAGATTTGACAAATAAGAGAAAACTTATCAGTTCGTTTTTAGATGAATGAGCTTGGTTAGCTTAAGCACTTCTTTGATCTAGATGTTGCTTAAACAAAAGAGGAGATATTTCTTTGCCAACAGGAATATGTCGAAACTTGCTAAAGAAGTTTAGAATATTTGAATGCAAGGCAATCTCAACTCCAATAGAAGTTAATGCAAAATTATGCACACATGAAGATAAATATTTACAAGATGGAACAATATATCAACAATTAGTAGGAAGTTTTATCTATCTAATGCTAATGCAACCATACATTTTATATGCAGTAGGTTTTATGAATCGATACATGCAAAATCTGAAAAAGCCTTACTTAAAAGTGGTTCGATGAATACTAGAATATGTGAAAATTACAATTAACTACTGTCCATTATACGGGAAAGGTGAAGTTGCAAGCTGACTGGCTATTGTGACACTGACTACGCCGGAGAACATGATACAAGAAGATCAACTATTTGGTATGTTTTCATAATTGGGTCCAGAGTAGTTTCTTAGTGTAGTAAGAGACAATCAAATGTACCACTATCAATCATAGAAGCAGAATATAGAGCAACAACGATAATAGCTCAAGAAAGCACTTAGTTGGTGTAGTTGATGAAAGATCTACACTAACCAATAGATTACATAGTACTATTCCATTACAATAACCAATCGACGATCAACTTAGCAAAGAATCTAGTTTTCCATAGAAGAACTAAGCATGTGAAGACGCACTATCACTTTATTAGGGAAAAGGTTTACAAGATGAAATTGAAAGAGGTACATCAAAATCCATGATCAAGTTACGAATTTGTTTGCAAAAAATCTTAGTAACAAAAAGTTTGAAGAGTTCCGCCAACAGCTCAATATGTATCGAAGGATGAAAGTAGGTATTGAATGGGAGGTGTTAAAGATTCAATACCAATTTCATGATCCAATTCAATTACACTTGTCCAAGCCTAGTTTTAAAGCTCAATCCATGGAAGTTTCAAGAATTGTGTAGAGAATGGGAGATGAGTGCAATCCAAAGAATAGCTAATAGAGGTAAAAATATCTAAATCTAGAAAACTCTTAAATGTTTGGCGATATTTGTAAAATTTGATTGTTAAATTTTTATAATTTAATATTTGTATGGTTTATATTAGTTCAAAAATACTACAAATACCCCTAAGCTCTTGGTTGTAGGCATTAAGTAAAGAGTGAAAAATTGACAGAGAGAAAAAAGAGTGAACTATGAGTGTTGTAGTGTCTTTTTTGTATATTATTCATAAAGTCCTTCAGTTTAATAAAATTATTCTATCATCTAAATAGTATCAGTTTTGAACAGTTTAATCCTCCAATGTTTTCAATACTAAAACTCTTTCATTTTAACAAAGAAGAGTAACATTCGATTTTTAGTTTCAAAAAAATTGGAGCATCCAGCATTTTTGGTACAGGGACAAGCAAGCCTTCTTTGCTTGTCTCCTGTGTACATTATGAGAAAATATACCATTTGACAATATATCTCATCAACCTCTGAATCCTTTTATTGCAAATTCACAACCATAGGTCTGAATTCTAAACTCGGCAACTTCTGATAACTGCAGCAATAGTGTCACAGGCCATGCCTTTTATCTATCTGAACGAATTCTTCCCATTTTCAACTGCTGGACATCCATGACTCTGTGACAATAAAGCGAATCTCCTTACCTCCACACGCTAGAACTACCAGCAGGGCCATCGTCCACCTCACCAACCTCAGAATTCAAGACCTCTTTCCAACAAACTGATTGGGTTAATTCCAGGTTATTGCAACAAAACAACTTGGCTCCGTCCCCGGTAATTCCAGCTTTAGCAGTCCCAACTCCAACAGCAACTTTACTGGCAGTTTGTGCCCCTATTCTAGAAAAGTGCATCACTAGTTGCTTTAGAATATATTTGTAACTGCCATATATCTGCTTCATGTTAAAAGAACAACAGCTAAAGCGTTTGGTAAGAACTCACTTGTAATCGGCGGCTAATATTACCAACTATCCACCTACCGATACTTGATAGTTAATGATTCAAAAAGCAAGTAAAGAATTTATTAGGGGATTAAAACAAAGCACAAGAACAATTATTTGGTTCAGCCAGTAGGCATCCGTTCGCGGGCTAAAATGGCTAGTTTATTTTATTCAAGCTTTTGAGAACACAGTACAAAGATCACAAAGTTACAAGGAAAAGAATGAAACAAATGGCTCTCAAATTAGATGAGGTTTTTATGAGAAGGACCCAAGCTTGTGCTGTGATTATCAGCCCAGGCCACAGCGGTTTCCCAGTGGAACAAATTAATTGATTTTAATCAATCAAACTGGCTATCACTGCCACATAAGTAGTCCCATAACAACCTTGACACGTCAACATTCTCCCGAAGGAACTAAATTTTTTAACCCATTTTCAACAAAGAACTTGCGGAAAAATAACAAATACTCGTCAGTTGATATAAAATAATTACTCTTGTCAAACTTTTAAAGAATACGTCTCCACATATTCAAATCTACATCACTATCTAACTCTCATTTATTCACGATGGGCCAACCCAATCCAATCCGTATATGGTAAACAGTTACCATATGCTGTTATGAGAGTTAAGAGAAGTTGATTTAAAATCAACTTCCTACACATTAGTTTTAATATCAAGAAAATTCCATAAAAATTAGAGAGCATAGTAGAGAATGCAGAGAAAAAAATTTTACAATGAAACAACTTAAGTGAAAATAGGCATCTATACTATGATTTAAGAAGGATTTTCAATTGTAATTTCTTTCCAACCATAGGCGTGATTCAACACTTGATTATTTTGCTACTTAATTCGAGAAGAAAGTAATTTCTTGAACTCTTATTTTTCTTTCAATTTCAACGAGTTTGAAATAAATAAGACATGACAGAATCCCATATTCTTTTTCTTTTCTTTTTTCCATTTTTGGCAATTACTCATTTCTCCACAAGAAAACTTGAAATCTTAGTGACTTCTGATCCAAGGACTTCAAAAATTAAAAGCAAAAATGGCATTACAAAGTATGATATTAGCATAAGAAACGAAAAAATTGCAGCTGCAGCAATACCTCTCGAAGGAAAAGTTTATGAGAATGAAGTACGGGCATGATTTCAAGCTTTTGCACAAAACCCGTACGCCTAAAAGTTTCTATATGATAAATATAAGTCAAAAGAGGAAAAGAGAAAGAAAATTAGGGATGGTAATGGGAAGGTTAGAGGATCGACAACGCCATACCTATCCCGATATTCTGCATGTATCCCTATCCTGCATGTATTTCCATCCCCTCCCTGTTTCGGTCAAAATTACTTGAGGAGATTCTGATCCCATCCCTATATAATAACAGGGAATTCCCGAGGGTCCCTGATCCTCAAATAAATGATATATTTTTAGTTTTCTAATTAATTTAATTATATTAACCTAAAAATATATAAAATAAAATGAAAATGATCATAAATGCAGCTTATTTCATTATACTTCATCAAACTTTTAGTATATATAATATGCAAATAATGATTTTCAAAATAAAATTCAAATAATGTGATTTTTATACAATATTGACTTGAGTATTATCCATGAGTAATGATACCATTGGCCACTGATTATGACGCGATGAAGTTATGTGTGGGGCTCCTAGTTGACGTTGCGATGAGTTGGGTTGCTGGCCACTAACAATGCAACATGCTAGTATGTTATAATGAGATGAGAACAAGTTGCATGCTAGCTATGGCGCGAATAATTTGAAAAAGATGAGTCATATTATGAGAGATTGACTTTGATTTATGAATTTTGAACTTGTGGGATTGTGGGCTTTGAACTGTAATTAAATTTAAATTACATTAAACTTTTTATATTAACTAATATTTGTATTATTTGTATAAATTTTGATATTTGTTATTTGCACCAATATTTAATATTTTATAGTTTAAAATTTATTATTTATTAACTAATAATCATAGAAAAATAAAATAAAAATTAAACATTAAAATAGGAAAATAGAGAGGGGATGGGGATTCTACCTCATCCCTATCCCTTTCTAGAATAAAAAATTAGCTAAAAAATTATCTCTATCCCTTCCTCAAATAAGAAATTGGGTATAAAATCATCCCATTATTTTCTCCAAATAAAAAAAATCCCCAAGAGCCCCATCCCTATAGAGATTTCTGTCATCCCTCAAGAAAATCAATATAATATGATAAAGGCAAATATATAAGGGACCCCTCTAAGTTACGGTAACCGTAACTTACGTCCGTTGTCGTTTTTTTTATTTTGTTTTCTTGTAAAATTTCATTCAAGCCCCTTATACTCTACATTATTTATAATTTATTTATAAATATTATAAAATTTTTACATTTATTCATAAATTTTTAAAATATCAAATTTATCCCTATAATTTTTAAATTTGAAAATACCTAAATTAAAAATATAATTATTATTATTATTAACAAAAATAAAAGGTATTATAATTAATTAATATATTAACAATAATTATTATTATTAATTAATTTTTTATTATTAATAATAATTAATAGTAATAATTATTGTTAATAATTTAACTAAGAAATTATTATTAATTATTATTAATATATTAATTAATTATAAAATCTAAATCTATTTTTCCAACTCTCAGGCTCATTTGAACTCTTTCTGAAAAAATAAGAGAAAATAATACTCCCAATAAATTTGTCATCACCATACACTCTTTATTAAGTTTGCCATCGCTCTCTACGCCCATTTCCTTATCCTTAAATAAATAAATAAATGAAAATAATAATTATTGTTAATAATTTAACTAAAAATTATTATTAATTATTATCATATGGGTTGGATTTGAAGTGTTGTCCAAAATCCAATTGAATGAATTGGATTTGAATATAAGTATATTTAGATTATTATTTTGTATTTTAATTATTTTGATTATTATTATTATTAAAAAATTAATTAATAATAATAATTGTTATTGTTAACAATTTAACTAAAAAATTATTATCAATTATTATTAATATATTAATTAATTATAATACCTTTTATTGTTGTTAATAATAATAATATATTTAAAATTAAAATTAAAATTATATTATTATAATCATAATTATAATTGTAATCCATTAATAATAATTATATTTTTTAATTAAATGGAGGGTATTTTAAGAATTTAATAATAATAATAATCCATTATTATAATTTTAATTTTATTGTTGTTGTTGTTAATAATAATAATAATAATAATAATAATAATAATAATTCATATAATAATTATTATATATTTTTAATTAAATGGAGGGTATTTAAGAATTTAAAAATATAATTAAAAATTTGATATTTTAAAATTTTTTGAATAAATTTAAAAATTTTATAATATTATAAATAAATTATAAATAAAATAAAATATAAGGGACTTCAATGAAATTTTACTAAAAACAAAAGAAGAAAAAGACAAACGGACGTATGTTACGTTAAACCGTAACTTAGAGAAATCCATATATAAGACCAAGAAAAAAGATCTATCTTAAAAAAATATACATATATTGAATCGCAAAAGACCAATTCAACAGTCAAGTCTTCCCCACATAAAAAGCTGATACCTAAACCCACATATAATAATCAATCCATAACTGAACGAGAAAAAATTCAATATCCAACCCACTATTTTATTTAGTAGCAAGGCACCATCAAGTTCCAAAAATAACTATTTCAACTCTCAGGCTCATTTGAACTCTTTCTGAGAAAATAAGAGAAAAATATACACTCTTTATTAAGTTCGAAATTCTCAACAAACAATTAACAAATGAATATAATACCTGCAGCTGGTGGACAAATCATCATTTGTCATATGGGAAAGTCCATCCTCAGAAAGTGAATGTTAATGAAGATTCACATCTTTCATTTTCTTGGAGGACTTCATGACGTCATCGTCTCTCTCACTAGTCATGGAGATTTTAATATTCTAATGCAACCCACCATGAACAAGTTAGCCCAAGTGATGCACCTCCATATGTTTTGTCCCTTCAATCCTCTCTGATATATCACAGCACAAAAATCTGCTGCCAAACACAAAAAAGAAAAAAGAAAAAAAAAACCATGCCTGACTTAGTCTTGCAGCTTTTAATGCTATTTCTGTCCTGCTTTGCCTCGCTTGCCAAGCCTGCAACCCAATAGATCAAGACTCTCTTCTGTCTCTTCATCCCAACTTATCTTCTCCTCCATGGAACTGGTCTTCTTCCACTGACTGCTGCTGGTGGGAAGGCATCAAATGTGAGGCCAGCGGTCGTGTCAGTCATCTATGGCTACCCTTTAAAGGCTTTAGCGGTACCATCTCCCCCTCTATTGGCAACCTCACTCATCTATCACACCTCAACCTTTCACACAATCACCTTCATGGTCCTCTTCCCATCGGTTCCTTTCACTCCTTAACTCTGCTTGAAACAATTGATTTTATTTATAACTCTCTTTCTGGTGAGCTCACCGGCCTTATCCCTTCCTTGGCTTGGAATCATTCAATCTGCTCCATCAGGCTTCTAGACTTCTCCTACAATGATTTTAGTGGCCAGGTTCCTCCTGGACTTGGAAATTGCTATAGGCTGAAGTCTTTTCGAGTAGGTTATAATTATCTTTCAGGATCACTTCCTGACGAAATTTACGCTGCTGCTAACAACCTCTCCGGATGTATCAGTAATGACATCGTTAACCTCACAAACCTCATGGTTCTTGAGCTTCACTCTAATCAATTGATTGGCTCTATTCCCAAAGATATTGGCAAGCTCACCAACTTGAAATATTAGCTTCTTTATAGAAACAATCTGTCTGGCTCCTTGCCCTCATCTATGATGAATTGCACCAATCTCAAAACATTGAATTTAATGGACAACCTCTTTGCAGGCAATCTTTTATATATATATACAAAACTAGGAAACTATCTTAGGAAACTATACAAATTAGGATCCCTATAATTAAGCTAATAAGACAGCTATATATAACTAAATATATTCTGTAACACTTATAAATCTCAATCTATGTATAGTTGCCTCCCTACGTTGAGACTAATGCTACTAATCAACAACATATTAAACTCTTCAACCTACCACCAGAAATATTCCCCAGAAACAACAACCTTAATGGCATTGTCCCCATTGAAATTGGTTAAATAGAATTGTTTCATTTCCTTAAGCTCAGCCATAACTTCTCTGGCAAAGTTCTAAATCTAAAGTTCCGAAACCTCTAACTTAGAGAGATTGAAAACCATGTATCCAGTGAAATCTTTGTGTCAATTATCATACAGTAGTCTCTATTGTAAATTTGCTGATAATAATTTTGAACTAATAACACTTTAGGAGATCAGTCCATACCTTTCTGAGCATCAAGTTTTAAGGAAATTCAGGATTATGAGGTGCAATAGTACAGTGCTCTCGCATGGTAAACCAACAATTTCCTATACTGTTGTTCCTAGTAATAATTATCCGAACGGAGTTTGGATGACTGGATACTGTAACTCATTTGTGAGCTAACATTCCCGTAGCATAATAGCAATACATGCTTCTCAAGAAAAAATAAGAGGATCAAATTGACTTTCAGGTTTTTATGTTTCAGCTCCCAGTGGTATGGATGCTGGTGAGGAAGTAGAAGATACATAGTCCCAAGATAGAAACAAGAAAAACCAGTCAACTTCAACGGGTTAGCTTAGACTAAAATTGCTCAAACTGGACAAAAATGACCAACAACAAATGACTGAATCTGCAACGCTAGACCTCTCAGCAAGTATAGGCCTCATATATTGCGTGAACATGGGTCTAGAGGTAGTAACCATCTAGTAACTTTCAAGTCAAGGAAACTAGCGCAGGGATTCTAGCATATCAAGAGAAAAAATTAGCCATCAATGAAGTGTGCATATAGCTCACTAGTAGCTAACAGCTGACTTTATTCAATTTAGGACAATATTAAACTGGTTTCCCAAATATTTTTGCTGCATTACTTTTACTACCATACACAAGCATCTTTTATAAAATATGCAATAAAATTAAATAAGAAATATATTGCTTCGGCAAAGTGGAAAAGAAGCCTGATAAAAAGTTTTCATCTACTCTGGAAGTTCTCATTGACAGCCATGCACGTGACTATCTTGATCAAAATATAAGAGGGTGTGGTCCTTCATTATGACTTTCAATTTTTAAGAATAGCACAGGCTGGTGAACATTGGTAAGAAAAAGAAAATAGTAACTAAAATTTGAATCCTCTAACAATTGATCTAAAGAAACCTCAAATTCCAATACTGACGAGCATTGCCAGGATCTATATTACAACCATAAATTTTCTATGATTTTGCTACTGTAAAATAACTAATTCCAATTATGAGACTTAAAATATTAAGAACAAAAAGTTTCAAACCTTTGATGCAGTGACACCCCACTGGAGCCCATTACTCTCTCCAACACCCCTGTGAGTGTAATAATCAAGGTTGCGAGTAAAAAACATTAATAGAAGGAACTTCAAATCTGAATACCAACGCAAAAAGCAACTTAGCAGCTATGCCAGCTTTATTCACTGAGAAAAAGACAATTCAATATATTTACATTTAAATGCATGGAAGTAGCACAACTTTATTTTGTGTGTGTGTGTCTCTCTCTCTCTATATATATTTCTACAGAGATATCATACATGGTTCAATTTTACTGACAAGATGGAAGAAAAGATAAAAATTTTCACAAACTCTTCTCTTCCCCCCATCTTGTCAAAAGCGAAAGTGAGTTTACGTTTTCCTCTTGTGTACTTCACTTGCAACAATGAGTCTTCAATCCACCCCCAATTTTTGTTACAGTCTGTAGCATTAATACTTCATACAACAAAGTTAAATCTATCATACATGGTTTGGTCTATGCTCAGAACTCTTAAAATGATGTCCGTAGCAACTCTATACGTATACCAAGCCCATACCAAGCAGAATGCAGCTTCTTCATTCAAGAGCCTCAACCAATCCATTTTCTGAACAAGCACAGAATCCGCTCTAGGTCTTCCGTGGACCGTGAACAGGTTATGATTTAACATCCATTTAGGCACTATACTAGTTTTAAAAAGTAATGATCTTTCATCATTACCTTAGCATGTCTCCGGTATGCAATTGCAGCCCACTCAAAGCAGGTGAGATGCTAAAAGTGCTATTATCACCATAGAATGAAGGATGCCCAAGAGGCATTGGCCGATCAGGAAGTGGTGGAACTTCGATGTCCCCCTCCAACATTTTCAGAGCATCTGAAATGGTAGGCCTCAAAGCCACCATAACATGAGCACACAAAATCCCAACCAAGACAAATCTCTCCATTATTGCCTTAGGATTCAAACTCAAAAAATCATCCTCTTTCAACAAAGACGGATCTAAAGCCTGCCATACTTTTCCAGCTTTCACTAATGACCAAACCCAATCCGTTATCAAGCATGCATGTGGAGATCCTGATGTTGACAAATCAAGAGCCTTTCTCCCACACATTATCTCCAAAATAACCACCCCAAAGCTATAAACATCACTCTTCTCAGTCAATTGCCCATAAAGAGCATATTCAGGTGCCAAGTACCCATGAGTTCCTGCCACTCTTGTAGTAAGATGAGACTGCCCTTCCCTGCTTTGTTTTGCGAGACCAAAATCTGCTACTCTTGCTCTCATGTCTGCATCTAACAGGATATTCGTGGCCTTAATATCTCTATGATAAATTGCAGGTTTCACTCCATAGTGCAAATAAGCCAACCCGTTTGCCACATCTAGTATTATATTCTTCCTTTGGGGCCAAGTCAATGGCCTCTTAGCAACTCCACTTCCATTATTGAAAGTAGGGAACAAATGGTCATCCACATTTCCATTGGGCATGTAATCATAAACAAGATATCTCTCGCTCCCTCTCTCATTATCCCCGTCAACCACACAGCATCCTCTAAGAGGCACAAGATTCCTATGCTTCAAATTGCTAATAATCTCAACCTCATTACAGAACTCAGCATCACCTTGAAAATCAGACTCAATTACCTTTTTAACAGCAACCATTGTCCCATCTTGTAGAATCCCCTTGTAAACAACACCAAAGCCACCTCTCCCAATAAAATTCTTTTGCGAGAATTTATCAGTTGCTCTCTCAAGATCCTGAATCTTGAACCAAATTGAACCAGTATTAGGCCTCAATTTCGGCCTAGAACTTTGTCCCTCTAAACTAGAAGAGGAATCTAAACCCGAACCATAAAATTTCTTCCTCAACTTTTTATCCCACCAAAAATACAAACCCAACAAAACAAACATGACAAAAATAGCCACCCCAGCTCCGGTCAAGCCAAAAACAAGAGCTGAATGTCTCTTATTTGAAGACTTCATGGGGGACATCAATGACAAACCCAAAATACATGATAAAGCTCCATTACTTTCAGGACCAAACTCATTAACGATACCAGCAGCATAAAGAATTGTAAAGTAAAAGCAATCAGTAGCATGACTCGTATTACCATCAACAGCAATCAACTGACTCTGAACTTTAAACCCAGCAGCAACACAAGAATCACAAGCCGAAAGATCAGTTAGATCAGACTTACAAGACGAGTCCAGCTGAGTTGATCCACCAAGCTTGTTCTTCCAATCCTGTAATGACTCAATACTTGCACATATATTACGGCTGGTCACAAAGTGAGAAGGGTCTAAGCAATAAGAAGCCAACTTATCAGACAAAGACAAAGCTGACAGCTTTGTTTGAAAATCCTGTAAACAAGAAACAGATGTGGGCAAATTTGGAAGTCGAAAAGAAGTAGTTTCTTTGAGATGCTGGGCAGAAGCAACTCCATAGAGAGACAATAAACTTTGGCAACATGGATTCTTGCTGTTTCTGATATTGGTGCTGTTGGCTTCATAATTTTCGCAACTTGTTTTGTTCCATGGGATTCTTAAAACATAATTCAGGTCCAATGGACATGTTGTAGAATCATTTTTAGACGATGGAGAGGAGGCAGAGGTGATGAAAGAGAGAGCTGACAAAGAAAGAAGAGACACAATTTGAAGCAAATGAAGGCTCTTCATTTGTCTCTTTTTTGCCAAGTTTTGCGAGCTCCAAAGTTGATAAATAGAGAGAGAAACGAGATGGGAAAGAGCAATTGAGGATTCCGAGTTGTCGTTGATGCCATAGGATGTATAGGCGATGGGTCGATCTTGCGTGTTTTATAATCAATGGCTGATTTTCTGCAAATTAGTAAGAGACCTCACTCTCAGAGTATAGCGCGTTTGTTAGACGCTCGATTGTGGAGGAAGAAATGGGATTTTATAATCACGGAGTTATAAATAAATCATTTATGAGACTGATCCAACAATACTTTACCAAATTAAAAAATAAAAAATAAAAGACAAGTGTTAAACAAAGTACTAATTTATTTATTTTTTTTACTTTTTTAAGATTTAAACTCATATTATTAGTCAAAGAAAATTGATTAAAATCAATCGATCAAATCGTTAAGCACATACAAATATATCATGTTACGTGTTAAAAATAATTTATCATCTCTCTCATGATCTTGAATCTTATTTTCTTTGTTGAACGATCATCCTCACTAAGAGAGGGATAGTTTTTGCAGGTTAGGGTCTGACTCCATTTAGAAAACAAAGTTTTTAATACTTCAAGATAAATTTCCTAGTAACATAGCATAACCAAATACAATATAAAATGATCGGCATCTATCAATAATTATGTATTCATTAAATTTGGTTAAATAGTAAATTTATGAGTAATTCTCATAGTTGACTTTAGAGCATTTAGGGTCTAAAGTGAATTTTTTAATGAGACCTCTTTTTATCCTACAACTTCAATATTTAAAGAAATATAAAAAGCTCAAAATTCATTACATCTTCGATTCTTAAATTTCAACAATAATTAAGATCATAAAAACAATTTCAAGATAAAACTTAAGAAAAATAGTCAAGAAAATATCTTTTTTTACTTTCATTAGAACCATTACAAAAATAAACAAAAATAAATAAAGTTATTTTCAATTTTAAAAATCTTTTTTTTTTAAAAACAGCCCACCTATACCCCAAGATTTACTTAAATGGTTACAAACCCCTTAGTTTCATAAATGATCACATAGACCCTTTTGTTACCATTGTACCATTGATTACAACAACACAATAATTGACTTTAAATAAACTTTTATAATAAATATAAATTGGATTGAAATAATACAATATATAAAATAAGATAAAATTTATAAATTATTTTTAATATTAGAAAATTATGTTAACATTATTATTTGTCATATTCTTTTAATAATAATAAAATCTACTTGACATATTAATAATGCTACAATAATTATACTTAATATTCACGGTGATTTATGAAATTTATATTATTTTATTTACAATATCTTTTTTAATTATGTCTCTATTAGTATAAACCTTGAATCAATTTTTTGATTTGATAGATTTTAGTATTAATAAAATTCGTTGGGATAGACTAATAATAACTTAATATTAAAAATAATTTTTATTATATATGTTATCTTATTAATTATACTTATTGTAATATTTTATTTGTATCATATGCTATTTATTTATTATTTTTGTCTTATTACTATATTTATATTTATTTGAGTTGTTATAATCTAAAGGTATAATAGTCATTTATGAAATTAAGTGAGTTTTGTGTGACCATTTATGGAACTAGGGGTGTGTGACTATTTAAGCAAATCTTAGGGGTATAGGTAGCCTTTTTCAAAAAATTATTGACAAAGTTTAAATTTATTTTATATTTTTTTTATTTCTTCAAGATTTGAACTTAAAGATAAGTGAAAAAAAACTATTTGAAAATTACTCAATCAAATCCTTAAGTACAAATAAGATAAAAATATATCTTTTTATTTATCAAGAATTTGAGATAATTTTTCTGATAACGTAACTTAACAAACTATAATATAAATAGTTGACATATATCCATGATTGTGTACAATGGCGGTGCTAGGAATTTAATTGTAGGGATTAAGTTTAAATAACAATATAATATAAAAAATGATCAACAAATAACAAGTACTAAAATAAAAATTCTTTAATATATTCAATTCAATACATTTATCACTTACCTTTACTTGTTTCACATATTAAAAAAATTAAAGAATAATTTTATCATCAAGAAACAAAATAAATATTTTTCTATATATACAACAATAATATGACTCAACTATTGATCTCTCATTTGATTTTACAAAATTCATAGATGAAAATATTTTTTTTTACTGTAGTTATGATAACTAATAAAATCAATAAATAAATTAATGAATATAATTTATCCATTTTAGTATCAACTATTTTTTATGTTAGCTTACCAATACCTTTTAATTTTGAAAATATGTTAACAAAACTCACTTCCATAATGTAAACATCAAGTTAAATTTTAAGGGTCATAAGATTCATTAAAAAAAAAGTCATTTGGATAAACTCAATAAGATTAATAATTTTAAGGTCAAAGGAATCTCAAAATAATAATATTTTTTTGTGGGTAGAAAATATAAAAATAAGTACTTCATACTTTAGTTATTTTTAAAATTTAATAAAATTTTCATAATAAATTAAATAAAAATAAAATAAATATCTAATAAAATATGTAAATTTTAAAAAATTATGTACGCTTAAGCCCCTAGTGCTAACGTGGCACCGCCACTGATTGTGTATTTGTTAACTTGGTGAAACAGCGAATTTATGAGCAATTCTCAACAGTAAGATTTTAGATAGAAAATGCATCACACGCGCGAAAATCGCGAGGCTAAATGATAGTGTTAGTGCTGACGAAGTGCAGTTTTTGATAATGGCGGACTCAGTGGACTGAAAGATTCATTCAATCTGGGCAAACTTAAGGCGGCCAATTGTTGAACTTATTTATTTTTGTAAAATAAGTGAAAATTAAAATTCTTCTAAACCTTTATACTCATTTATTTAGACTAAATTTATCCTTCAACAATAAGATTATTTTTTATTCCTCTTTAAAAATAAAAATATCCAATTAACAGTACTTATAATAAGTTGTTAAGTTATATTCTAGCTCGTTTAAAAAGACATATTTGTATCATCTAATATTAGAGTGATAAATTATAACACGTTTATTAACTAATGTAAAATTAGTTGGATTATAACAACTTGAGATTATACAATTAACAATAGTATTGTATTCGTGTCAATATATTAATTTTAATTTTAGAATTTTTAATAGGCAAATCTATTTATGATAGAATTAAATGTTTGAATAATCATAATATTGTGACACGTATGATCTAATAAAATTATATTTTATTTTTAATATTTAAAAAATTATTTTATTAAATGGTTGATCTTATCCTTACATTTTGATATTATTATGTCAAATTGTGAAAACACAATTACCCAAAAAAAAAAACTGAATTATCATCTCAAGTTTTATTGTGTGCAATAAATTTAATTAGAGTAAGAGTACTGACATTTGAACACTATAATTAAAAAGAATAAAATGAAAATGAGTACTATTTAGATTACAATATCAACGTAGCACATAAATCAACAACATTATTTTTGTCATAAAAATATTTTACTGGTGATCAAATATGACAGTTTCGTTTATATGTTACAAAGAAATTATTTGTCCTCGGATTTGATAATAAATATGTCAAAAGCGCATACACAACCCGAAAATGGGTTGCAATAAATTTAATTCGTCATCAATTTTATCCTTGTATTTGATATAATTTTTTTTAAAAAAGTCATTTGAAGTTTTATAATTTTATCTTATCATTTAATCTTATATAATTATTAATCAAATCTTTCTTCAACGCGAGTGTGAGCAAAATTCGAACTCTAATTTCTTGCACCTTCCAAAAACTTTATAAATAGAAATATCTCCACTACTTTTAAATTAATAATAAGGAAAAAAAAATATCAAGATCACATTCAAAATTGTTTGTTTTCTAGCTTTGAAAATACTAGTTAAGTGAGAAATTTATTCTAAGCCGTCCAATTTATTGTGCGCACGTAGTTACTACTGTTAGCTTCCTAAGTTGATCTTATCAAAGAAAAGAGGTCAAGCTTTCAAGTTGATGGAGACCTTTTCAACAATGTTGACGCGTCAAAAATGGCAATCAACACCATTGTCTTCTTGAGACTTTCGGTCTTCTTCGACCATTAATTGATTACATCACCCTACCAAACTATTTCATCATTAGAGAATTATTGGGTTATTTAAATATGCCTATGCTTCAGAGCCTTCAAGCTCTTTATCTCTTAATATTTTAATTCTCAAAAGACCATTTCAATTAAATATACGAATGAATCTCGTGGGGATTCTTTGCTCTTGGTTAACTGAGAGGTAGATGTTTTGACACTAGAATTTACTGCAAAAGAAAAAAGATGGAGTCGTGTTTGGCTTGAGTGTGATTCAACAGCATAAATTAATATAATAAATGACTAGACATTCTTGATAAGTTTTCATTTCTTCCGCGATATAAATTTTTTATTTTCAGTTTTAAATATAGATTTAAGTAGCATTTTTTTTTTCCAAAATCTAAATTAGTTGGAATACGAATATCTTAATAACATATTTATTTTTTTTTAATTTATGAGTATAAGTGACATCTTATTTATTTTTATAAATAAAAAAATTTTAAACATGATTATTTGATATTTACATCATTATAAATTAAAAGAAAAAAAACATATTTGATTTATGGTTTAAAAAATAAATATATGTTATCGAGATGTTTTAAAAAAATAATATTTACTTCTTGTTCAGACTTTTTTTGTTCAGTTAAAAGTCATAAAATTTATTTTTTTCTATTTATATGTAAATTTCTGAAAATCATAAATAAGTTACAACAAATAAATGAATAAATTCTAAAAAATGTCTTAAATTAAGAAAATTTCAAACTTCAAATGTTTAACAATAACTCCTTAGTATTGTTGATTGACTGTTAGACTAAACTGATAACTATTTATTTAGTGTGTTTGCTAGTGAATAAACATATTTTATAGTCTTAATTTAGATATGCTGAAAATCGATATCTTTTAAACGGTATTAAAAAAAAATTGTCAAGAAACAAAAAAACAACCTTCTCCAATTTACTCCTTAATTTTACCCTTCCTAAGAGCAGCTTTCATTTCGTTCTCTCTAACGATCACAAGAGTGATGCTCATTGTAGAGGACATTGATCCTTTTAGAAATTATGTTTGGTTTCGAGTTTGGAGTCATTGTCTATTCAGGATCTCGTACTAGGACCATCGGATTCAAACAAAATAATTAATTTTTTTATTTTTTTTTAATTTCAGAAAATGGTGGGGTCACTATCCAAAATCAAAAATAAAAAAATAAAAAATAAAAATAAAAGTGACCATTAGAATTCGATCCAAGGGCCCAAGCGGAATCTCGCATTTTAGCAAAAAGGGGTCAGCATAAGACAAACATTCTAACTTCTAAACGGTGTTTATGAAAACAATATTTGAGAATGAAAATGAAAATGATATTTTTTAGAATAAATATTTGTATCATTTTGTAAAATTAGTTTTCTAACACTCAAAATTAAAAATGTGTTTAATATAATTTTTTAAAATGAGTAGTGTAACTTAGTTGAAATAAAAAAAAAATATAAATTGAAAGAAAAAATGAAAAGAATTTAAGAGATCATATCATTTTCAAGTAGCAAAAGAATTAAGTGTTGGATCATGAAAATGATTAAAAAAAAATCATAATTGGAAATCCTCTTCTAATCACATTATAAACTCCCTTTTTCTAATGAGTTGTTGAATGTTCTTATTTAATCTTGATGAAGAAGAGAAGAAGAAGAAGATTATCTTGCCACACACATTTTTTCTGCGTTATTATTATCAGGGAGATATTACTAAAATAGGAACTTCCTTCTTAACTTTCAAAAACCAAACATGGTAACTGCAAAGCAGTTACCAATTATAGGTCGGGTTGAATGGGCCGACCCACCCGTCTAACATAAATTGTGTGAGATAAAATTAGGATGTATTGAATTTAATGAAGTGGGCTCTAATATATTTTTCTTATTATAAATTTGTTTTGAAAATGATGGGAATTTTTTTTTTAAAGAAAAACTAATTCTAATTATAACTTGAAATATGACTATTTGTATTTTCAAAAGTAAGTTTTAGAAAATATATCACCAAAATCCAAAATAGGCATATATGTTCTTCACTTTTATATTTTCAAAAATGAAAGACAGAAAATGAAAATGCAACCAAACACACCCGTTTCTTTACATATATCCTTCTATATTTTATAAAGGTAGATTTGGAGTTCTAAATTCTAGATTTATGATAGTTGTTGGGTTTTCTTTGTTGATTTTGCTGTGGCTACTTAGGTTTTGTTAATTTTATCTGTCAAAATTTTTTTTTATATATAAAAAGATCTGAGTATGTAATTTTTAGATTTGGAGAACTACAAACACAATTGTCCGTACATTTGGTAAAAATATTTTTCAATGATATTGAGTGTGCCAACTTAAGTTCAATTACATCAGCATCATTTCATTGGTTCACCTATTGTGATGGATTACTTGTAAATTTATTTATATATCTGTCATAGACTTATCATTTTAAATTTGTAATAACCTACTTGATAATTGATTTTGGGATGAAATAATATGTTGCTTGTTCAGAAAATACATAATATAAAATGTACAATAAATTTGACTAGAAGCATCTTGCACATGTTAAAACATGTCTTCTAGACGATATAATTTAATACATATATGCAAAGGATATTTAAAACCATAGAAATTTCAAGTGTTTTTTCCTATGAATGCACAAGTGACTATAAAGAATTAGCAGTTATATACTCAAATCCTTAACCTCAGCAATAAGGAAAGCTAAATCAGTAGTTGTTGGTTTTTATTATAATATAGATTGGCAGGTCAAATTTTTTACACGATAAAAATATTATTCAACTTGAACGTTTAAATTAATGGTAAGAACCCGATAATAATACTGAAAAAAAAAATCTTAAATTAGAGCAAGTTGAACGCAACTTTTTATGCCATCTAACATTTTTCATTATATATATTTGTTCTAAGAGTGAGACTAGTTACACTTTAAAAAATACTCTAACACTGTATTATGCTAAAAACCTATCAACCAAATTTAAAATTAGTTTCTATATTTTATATACTCTTTTAAATGCAAAAGGACACGCACTTAGACCATTTAAATTAATTATTCTTATTTATTCTATACACCTACAATAATATACAACTCACCCAAAAAATTTTAAAAAAAGAGAAAAATCAAAGAATAAGAAGAAACAATCTTCAATTCTTTTTGCATAAACTGGCACTTAGTCACCACTACAAAATCCATGAAAAGGTATTAACTGATTATCCTGAACAAACTAAGAAAATTAAACAAACAATTAATTCCAACTTCAAACTTCATTTTTCATCTTATGCTAATTATTATTAAAATATTGGAAATAAAACTTTTGGGATTTAAGGTATGAGAATTGAATGGTGAATGAGTCTAGTAAATGGGTGCTCAAAGTAATTATATTATAATCATTCGTAATAAATTATTCTTAAAATAAAATCATATCATGGGTATATTTATAACAGTAATTTTACTATAATACGAGTACAAATAGTACTATCATTTCATCGTTGTTAATTTCATAGAAAAACAAAACAAAAGTGGTACTCATTTGATCATTGGTGATTCTTAATAAATTTATTTTAAAAATTCCTGTCATTTTCATGGATAGCTGAACCATCAGATTGATCACAAAAACATAATTGAGCTTTTTTCTTTATAGAAAGCTTTTGTTGATTTTAAGAAGTTAATTTAGGTTACCCAATTTCTCTTTATTATTCTTTTTTTGAACGGCGTTTTGAAAGTTTATTTGAGAACAAGATGAACAATATTGTTAAGGGCACATTTTGGATAAATGAGAAACATTAAGAAATTAAAATAATTTAATTTTTTTAAGATGTGTATTTGAAATGAGGTTGGATGAGATAAAATTAGAGTTTGAGTAAACATCATTCTAAATTCTAACATTTTCCTTCATGTAAATGGATTGAAAGAATAAAAAATTCATTCGAAAGTGTGCCAATAAATATGTGAGGATAATTAAGTTTGAGATTTTGACTCTAACATAAAGTTAAAAAATCACTTAATTGAAAGCCACAACTTCAAACTTCAACTGATAAGTAGAAATCCAAAAATTAATATGGTAAAATATTAGTAGCAATAATCTGGGCTAGTTTTTGTAGACCGATTTTCTAAGGGAAAAATCATTAACCAATTAATTTTGTAAAATAAAATATACCAATGGATAGCTTACATTATTTTCGTATATTTCAGAATTGGGTGGCTTATGAATAGAGAACGCAAACCTAACAAGTAGTGACAGTTGTCATTTTGACACGACTCTCTTTGCGCAATTGCTTTTATATATTTTAAATTAGTTATAATTTTTTATTCAACAACGTTTTAAAGGAAAATTTGCATAGCTAGTCCAGAAATTTTTAGATTTTTTAAAATTAGCCTCACTAACTTTTCTATCACAACTAACTAAATATGTAATTCTTGGACGAAAATATCTTTATTACTCTCAACAGATCACTAATTGATGCCACTCTTAATAAATTGATGTGAGTATTGTTGTAAATGTTTTCTTCTTTTTTTTTTTTAACATTGTGGGTTCATAAAATATTTAGTTTGATTTCATTAATTAAAAAAAATCAATTAAAATAAATAAATTTTGAGTAAAAACAAAGTAGAATACGAACCTAGAAAATATGTGATAGGTGCTTGTTACATTTGAGCTTGGGTGATAGGTGATTGTCACACTTGAGATTAAGTGATAAGAACCTTCACACATGCACAGCAAGCTCTTGTTGTGCTTGAGCTTGGAGGATAGGTGCCACACCAAAATGTAGTTTTCTCAATCCGGGTGGATTATGTTTTGTCCATTTATTTTTCAACATTTGTATATGACAAATCGCATAAAAAAATGGTTAATAACATTTATAAATAAAAAAAACAATTCTTTTAAAAAAAACAAAACGCAACTTGCAACAGGCACTTATCAAGCATAAACACAGACGTATGTTTTATGCACCCTAAAATACAACACAACATGTGTTGTGTTTAGTGCAATAGACATCAAAACAAAGGTGCATAAGGTGCATATCGCACCAAAAACACAACACAAAACCAAAATTATTGTCATCATCATCTCAATGGCTAGCCGCCACCATTATCATTCTCATACCATACAACATTACAGCCACTGCACATCATTTCAAACACTCAAATAATCAAAAAATACTCACACACATTTCATCAAACACTTTTTGTGCAACAGTTAACTTTATACTATATTTAGTGCAATTTTTCGTTCTCTCACCAATACGTACCTAACTATCTATTTCAATGGATTTTTATTCATCAATTTGAAATTTGAATGCTTACTAAAAACATTGAAAGGGTGGTTAATGATCATATATTTTCTATATCTTTGTAAATATAGTGGTATCATTGTAAATATAGAAGCATAAATTCTTTAATTTTTTTTTTGAATTTTGATACTTCTTGATATACAAGGATTGTATCTATATAACTAGCACCGTTAATGCAAATTCTCACTAATACGCAGAATTTGGTGAGGTTTCTTTCATTAAATATGAGTCTAATTTCACATGGTGTTAGAGCTATGGCTGACAGTCAATCACCAAAGAAAGTTGAAAATCTTAACTAATGAGAGGATAATGTTTTCTTGGTACATCCATCATATATTCCAATAGCTGTATCAATCTTTGTCATTGGTGGCAAATGTGGTACATGGTAAGAGCAATGATGATGGCTCCACGAGTGAAGAACAAGCATGGTTTTGTTGACGGGACTATATCCAAACTAGATGATGATGGTGGTAGTAAATGGCTATGTTGTAATGGTCTTGTTAGGTCTTGGGTGTTGAACTCCATCTTAAGTGAACTTGTAGGAAGTTTATATATGCACAACCTGCTAAAAACCAATGCACCAAAAATCTAAAAACTCAAACAAGCCATCATCTCTACTTTAGGCAAGGTGATGTTTGTATCTCCCTTTATTATACTAGAATTAAATTCATTACAACCTGTAGAGCCATGTGTTTGTGGGAATGCAATAATTGTGAACCATGTGTTTGTGGGAATGCAATAATTGTGAATCAATTGCAACAATTGGATCATGTGATGGGATTTCTTTAGGGGTTGCATGACAAATATGCAGCAACAAGAAGTCAGATTTTGTTGAATGATCTTTTTCCTAATATAAACAAGATTTTCTCACTTGTAAAATAAGAAGAAAAATCATAAGATCTTCATGCATTAGAGGGACCTTCAAAAGCACTAGCTCTTACTACAAAAAATCAACAACACTCGCTGTAAAATTTCCTTGATAATTGAATTGAGGGCAATAGTATTATTACTGATAACAACTGTGGAAATTTGAATGGCAATTTTGGAAATAATCAAATAGGCCAATATATGAACAATTTAGGAATTGAGGTATATAAAATTAAAGTGTTTTGAATTGAATGGATATTCACCAAATTGGAGGAAACTTGGACAAGAAGTAAAAGAAATCCTAAGGCAACAGTAGTTGTAACCAATAAAGAATCTATACTGAGCTATTTTTATTATATTTACAAAGATACTACTATATTTACAAAGATATAGAAATTATATGATCTTTAATATTGAAGTAGCACAATCATCTTGTGGGATATTCTTATGTCAAATAAATTATGTCTTTGATATTTTAAAAAGATGTTGGACTACTCGATGCTTGTACTTCACATTTTTCAATGGAACAACAATTGCATCTTTCACCTACAGATGGGGATTCTTTACCCAATCCTTTGAGTTACCATTGTCTTGTTGGGAGGTTGATCTATCTAACCACTACAAGAACTAATGTTTTTCTTGTGCATGTGTTGAGCCATTTTGTGTATGAACCATGCACAATGCATATGGATTTAGCTTTAAAGGTGCTTCCATATTTGAAAATATCTCCTAAAAAAGGTATCTTGTTGTCTTCCAGTAGTGATTTGCATATCCATAGCTATAGTGATACTGATTGGGATAGTTGTCTTGTAGCTCGTTGATCAGTAATTGGATATTGTACTTTTCTTGGGAGCAGTCCTATTTCTTGGAAATCAAGAAAGCAGAATGTTGTTTCTCACTCTACAGCTAAAGCTAAGTGTGGTTCCATGGCATACCTTTCATGTGAGTTACAATGACTTAAGGTTTTGTTCTCTAATCTTAGGTTATCTCATACTGCTTTTATGCATGTTTATTTTGATAATCGGTTAGCATTATACATTGCTAAGAATTCAATCTTTCAAGATCGTACAAAACATAGTGAGTTAGGTTGTCATTTTGTGTAGAATTAATGTAGTCCAAATTATTACTTCCCTTGTACATCAACATCTCTATGCATATTGCAGATATCTTTACAAACCACTTGGTTGTGATCTTTTTCTTCACCATGTGCAAAGGTTTGGTATTGTTGATCATATATTTTCTATATCTTTCTAAATATAGTAGTATCGTTGTAAATATAGTAAGCATAGATAAGCAAAAATTCTTCCTTTTTTAAGATTTGATACCCCTTGTTACACAATGATTGTATTTGTATAACTAGCACTGCTAATGCCAATTCCCACTAATATGTAGAACTTGGTGAGTTTTCTTTCATCAAACGTGAGTCTAATTTCACACTAATACACTATTTTTCACCTTTAATTTCTATAAAATAGAGTAATTCAATTTCACATCAATAACAAATCAAAATTTACCCCCCAAAACATGCTATTGTTATTAATTAGAGAAGTTGCTGTCGAATGAGGTGTACAGGAAATGGAAGACTAAAGCTACCATCAATGCTGCTGATGTTTCGTCATTGTGCCGCTTCTGACTTTACAAGTTTGTAGGGCTATTTTTATTGATTTAATATGGGTTATCTTAATAAATTTAATGGAGACTAATAAAAAATTCAAGTTTCTCTTCAATTTTTAAAATATATTTTTTTCAGTGAGACCAGAGTCTCCATTCGTCATGAGCTGAATGAGCATTGTATGATACCGAAACTAAATTATGCATGAGTGAGCATACAATTTTTTTTTCCCGCATGATAAATTTTATTAAAGCCAACACTGGTTGAGAATAGATTTTAAACCAAGTATATAAACTAACCTCAACCCTCAACCCACGCGCGATCGCTTGGATATGAATTAAAAAACTGCTACCACATTTTTTATCTTGAGGTATCCGAAGCAAACCGTCACTAATAACAAAAACAAAATCATTCAACAATCCAAATTGCTTACAATCGGTGCAGTTTGGATTTGCCCAAACAATATTGAACAAATTCTAGTTCTAGCAAAATCAGTGGCTGCCCATCAACGCTAAAGATTTTGTTTTCTGAAAAAGCTTTTACATAATGGGTAAATCCTTTAAAACCTAAAGTTTGGTGTAATAGCTTAATATATCCCTATCATTTGTAAAAGGCCTCAACTTATCCATCTCTCTCAATTTTTTTATAAAATTTAATAAATTTACCATACTGAATTTGGCTAATCCAAATAAATGAAAGAAAAACCTATTTTAAACAAAAGTTGTGAATTATATAATTAATTTAATTTACTTTTTTCAAAGTTAATCTGTAATAAGGGAATAAAAATTAAAAATTTTACTTGTATTGAAAATTTTATCTTATTATTATAAAAATAATTGTCAACTTGTTTCTTCTTTTGAAATTAATTTTTTTTTGTAAGTTTATATATTAATCCGCACTAAATTCTAATAAATGCAGAAATATTGGAAAACTTTCTATTTTAATTTTAGAAACTTCAATAATTATAAGTAATATTCCCAATCAAAAATTTATTTTCAGTTGGCATTGAAATATTTTCCCTAGTAGATTATACATTTTGCATGATTAATAAGTACTAATGCAAATTTGAATAAAAGGGAAAAATGATTGTCTTATTATTAATCATTTATAATTTAAAATATTCAACTGATTTATTTCATTTATTTGAAACTTTAAATTATCCAAATTCATCAGAAGTAATGACACGACCCGGCTCGAATCCACAAGGCAAGTCTGCCTAATTCTATTTAATTGTTCTCACGTAATTTGAATAATCAGGATTTTACGGAAAAATTCGGCAAAGTCTTTCCTATGTTTATTATAAAATCAAATCCGCAAAATTATAAATTAAACACTCCCAAAAGAATTTCAAAATATAATTATCTCCGAATAACCAATTTGCTCAACAAAATACCAAATTATTCAATATCCAATATCAAATAAAATACATATGTTATCCGCAATCCCCGAAATATAACAAATTATACAATCCCAATTTATCTCAATAAATCAATCGATAACTCCTAACATCATAACGTGGCCATAATTCTGAAAATAATTATTGTTGCTGTGTCAACTGTTGTACCTACTAATCTCTTATTGGGGGGGGGGGGAATATAATAAAACGGGATGAGTATAAAACTCAGTGAGCTCAGTTAGTGAATAATAGTTTTTCAACATAACTTTACTCTAAAATAATTAATCATATCAAAATACCATCTCATCAAAATATCACAAAAACTTACGTAACTTATTAAATTCAATTCATGTACTCAAATAACGATATTGCAATTATACTGCATAAATAAATGGAAATTCATAATACTTATAACATCAATACTGAAATACCAAAAAACTATCACCAAATAAATGCCCAGGGAAAATAATCTCATCATATCCGGACCTCGACGAACGGGCAATGACGTACTATCTGGGTACAATCACTCCCCGTAGCTACACAGATAGACAAGGAAAAGCCATATCATATCTCATCATATCCGGACCTCAACGGATAGGCAATGACATACTATCTAGGTACCGCCACGCCCCGGAGCTATACGGATAGATCGGAACATATCATCTCATATCTCATCATATCCGGACCTCAACGGACGAGCAATGACGTACTATCTGAGTACTTTTACGCCCCTGAGCTACACGGGTAGATAAAAAAATATCATTTCATCTGTATCATCTGTATCTCATTATCAGTATCTCTTTATTTATCATATCACATACATATCTAATCTCATCTGTATCACTATATCAGAAGGGGGAGGGTACTGTCTAATGATTTTAAAACTAATCATTATACTCATATTCATATACCTTTGTACACATATATATAAACATATAATCTCATCCGAAATCTCATCCAAAATCACATTTGAAATCTCATTTCCTTTTTCAGTTAGCATCTCTTAAATCTGCTTTCTTTTCTTTAAAATATTATTATGCATATTTAAAATCGGTAACAAAAATCATGAATCAAACACATTTCTTGTAATAAATATCAAAACACAGATAAAATTTATTTCTATAAAATCATTAAATCGAAGCCTTGAAAATCAATCTCGTAAACAGGCTTTACCAGATTTTAAAATCATAATAAACTATAATGAAAATGGGTTTGTATATTCCACTCACAGTGACGGTGTCCGAACTCGGAATCGACAACGTCCACGGGTTGATTCTCGTTCGCATATCCTCCTAATTTGAGGAAATAACATAATTACTAACTATAATCACGAATTATAACTAATATGCTCGAAATGATATTTATCCGTAATAAAATATTCTCAAATTCATAAAATTACCAAAATGCCCTCGACATCAAAATTCATCAAATTATCCTCAGAATCACATATTATCAAACTATCCTCAATTCTGATTACAAAGATATCCACAAGTTTTGAATTTATAAAATTACCCTAAAAAATATAAAATTACCAAAATTCCCCTACGACGTAAATTACTGAATTACCCCCAAAATCTCAAATTACCTAACTGCCTTGGTCTATAATTACCAAAACGTCCTGTAATTTTAAAATTACAAAATTACCCCTAAATTTTATGAAATTACCGAATTACCCCTAACGGTCAACGGTGACCGAAACTCATTCAACGGTGACGGGAAGCTCAGGTCTGCTAGATATGACCTCGGTGAGTCCAACGGTTCCGGCGGTGACCTCCCACGCATGGCGGTAACGTATCTGACTCCCCAAAAACCATGAGCTTTCCGGCGGTCGATCGGCGGCAATCCAGTCATTTCAAGTGAAGGGGTTGGTCGGAAAACAATGAGGGAAAGTTGAGGAACAAGATCCAAGTGGTGGATTGGTCTAAAACCGGCGAAATCAATGGCGAGCAAAACGGGTTGAGCCGCGGGTTTTCGGGTTCGTTTACAGGTGTTCTGGTCTGTTTCCGATGACGAGGATGGCAGGGATACGTCGCCCGACAGTCAAGCTTCAGATCAGTACCAAGCATGGCCGGTTGGGTGTCCGGAAATGGGAGAAATGGCCGGGTCTGGGTCGCAGGTCGGGTTGGTCAAACGGGTCTTCTGTCCCTCTCTTTCTCTCTCTTTCTCTCTTTCTATTTTAGGAAAGTCAAATGTCTCTCTCTCTCATCACTTTCCATTTATAGTAACAAATATATATATATATATATATATTTTTTTTCCTCGGGTCATATATTACAAGTAAAAATATCAAATTAAGCCAAAAAGTTTGAGAAACAAGGTGGGTGTGTTGGAATATTATACATTGTAACTATACGATGAGATATTTAATCAACCTATAAGAATGTAAAGAGCATTTACCCCAATTATAACTATAAAACTCTAATTAAAGAACTCTAATCAAAGGAGATTCAGAAACAAGTATTCAGTTCACAAATCCACCATATTTAACTTTTAAAACGGAACTTTCCCAATTTCTTGTCACTTTTATTTGGAAACAGGATTTCTAGTGGAGCCATAGTATATGTTATGTTGTAACTAAATACCTAACAACTTAGAAGGACAACAGAAAAGGATTTCATTCTGATATTTACTTGGCTTTAATTTTCCTACTGAAGAGAATCAAGTTAATTATCTAAATTTAGACAATCAGTTCTATATCCATCTCAAATGTTTAAAAATTTGTTGTGAGAGTATGTTGAAATAGAAACTTTTTGTTTTGCAAATATTTCTTTAAATCACAAGTAGCTAGTTACAAGAATCAAACTTTGTTTTCAAAAATATATATGTAGGAAGAGATCGATTGTGATGCTGACATAAATGAAGAATTGGGTGCAACATGGAGAAGAGTTTCTAAATGTTTGAGAAAATATATTTTACCCTACCTATACTTGTAGGAGAGCATCAAGAATTGAATCTATGTGGACTTGAATTGGTGCCCTTAATATTATTGAAGGCACCAGCCTACCATTAGACAACATCTTTAGAGGGTGTTTTTGTTTTTCTAGAGGGGCTAATAACTTGTTTTTCAATTTCGTGGTTTCAGAAAACTAAATAAGTATGTTTTTATTTTTACTACAAGTATGTGACAGAAACACACGGAAATGAAAAAAAGAAAAAGTAAGCTTGAAATCAATAATTTTTTTAAAAGTAATAAACTGAATTGCTCTTTTTTCATTCATTTTTTTCAGAGATATATGAATATTTTTATGATTACTTGAAGATACAAATGATAAATAGTTAATAGAAAAAGGAACAGAATATCTAAAAGCACTTAACATTTCAGATATTCACTAAATAAACTCTAATAAAGTAAGCACATCAAAAGAACCTGATGTCTTGGCAAACTAACAAATATTTGTTATCAAATATTTTACAAATAAGACACCCACTATATAACACAATTTATAATACACTTAAGAGTAATTTTGCCATATTGTTGAAACAAAACAATCCATCTTTTATTTTATGTTGCTTTGATCGAAATAGAGAAAATTTCGTTGCTAATTAAATTGATTAATCATCTTGCATGTCTTAGTTTATGCATTATTTTTCCCGAAAGAAAGTTCCGTTTGCTTAGATAATTATTGAATATATTTATCAATATAAATGATGTAATAATAGACGGGCTTAAAGAATAAATAATAAAATAGGGAGATAGCCAACTTCCCCCTTAGTGTAATCAATATATACCACTTACCCCCCTGATGTTTTTGTAATAGCCAATTACCCCACTACAACATAAGTTTATAATATTACCCCTATTTTCAAATATACTTTTATTTATATTTATTATAAATTAAATAAATTATATGAATATAAACTAAATAAAAAAATTAAGTATTAAAAATAAGAAATATATGTTTTGATGTAAAAAAATTAACAATAAATTTTTTTTCTTGTACTTTTTTATGTTATAAACATTTTCTTATATAAATATTTTATAATATTTTACAATTAAATGTAAAAAGTACAAGATAAATATTTTATTATTTATTTTATAATAATTTTTTTATTTATATTCAATTTTTTATAATAATTTTTTATCATTTTATAATAATTTCTTATACATTTATTACAAGAAAATGTTTATAACATAAAAAAAAGTACAAGAAAAAAATTATTGTTACTTATTTTACATCAAAACATATATTTCTTATTTTTAATGCTTAATTTTTTATTTAAACATATAATTTATTTAATTTATAATAAATATAAATAAAAGTATATTTGAAAATAGAGATAATATCAGAACTTACGTTACACTAGGGGAAAATTGGCTATTATAAAAATAATAGGGAGTAAGTGGTATATATTGATTACACTAGGGGGAAATTGGCTATCTCCCTAATAAAATAAACAGACTAATTATTCAACTTCCCCTAAATATAGGGAAGAGATGTGAGAAGCCCTCTTCGATAGTAAACTGGCAAGACCGATTCTTTTCTCAAAATTATTAAAACAAACAATTATTATTCCTATTTAAAGCCCTCTACTCTCCTATCCAAAGGCTCTTTGTTTGGTCTCCCACACATTTTCTTTGATTTTTTTCCATTCTTTCTTCATCATCTCTATCCTTTCCTTTTCTCTCCCCAAGTTTTCTCTCTAATTTTGTATTTCAACTATTATTAATTTATCTCCCATGGGAGATCGTTCTCCGACTTCAGATAATGTTTACAGCATCTTCGGCCACGCCATTGGCAAGACATACAAATTTGTTACCAAATGGAATACTGATAAGAGCCCAATAAACAGATCAGAAAATGAAGCTGAAGCCAAATTCGATGCTAAATTTGAAGCTTACAGAAAGGTATGTCATAATTTAAGATATAAATAACTCAACCTCTGGAATTTCTTCCTCATGCTTTCATGATTCATTCAATACATGTAATGTATATACAAATGTGCTATACTGTTTTTCTAAACAGTCTTAATCGTCCAAGAAAATTTATTGACGAATGAAATGAAATACATACTATCAGTGGAAATGGAACGCACCTTATCTCTCAAAATCTACAAAAAATATAGAAGAATTATTTGGCACACGTAGGTATTTCCATAATTTCAAACCTTTATTTCTTCTTGAAATTTTAGGATATAGAGCCCTTTATTTCTTCTTAATATAGAGCCCTCTCACGCCGACGTTTATACTTTTTAAAATCTACAAACTCTTAATGAAATAAAATTGTCAATTTCTATGAAAGAATTTAACGGGGAGCTAAGCTATGGCCTGGGGCCTTGGCCACCTTGATAAGAAATTAAAATTATGAGGGTCTTTACTAAAATTTAATCTATTTTGATTTGAAAATTTTGTCTCATTCCCATCAAGTTTACGCTATTGTCATGTTTCCATTTTGGCCCACTTCAAACCAAAATTCTAACTACACTCCTGATTAATTACAAAGTAAATTTTTGTCTTTCCGTAACTTTTTAAAGTTCATGCTTTCTTGTAATCTTCAGGGACTGCAACGTAATGAATCTTCAACCACGGGGAGATATAATTCCCGCGGAAGCGTTGACGATAACTTCATTTCACGGTCGTCTGTTTTTGAAAAGTGTGCAAGCAGAAGAAGCCACACACCGTCACCTAAAACGGCATATAGTTCCAAGAGTACAAGCCGGCATAACCAAGATAAGAGGAGTACAAACAGAAAGAGTGGGCCATTGTTATCATACGAACAATCATCCGAGAGCTCAACTAGAAGAGGCATCAGAACAACATCATCAGAGTCAACAGAAGGTTCAGTTAGAAGAGGCGTTAGAACAACATCGTCCGAAATGTCGGAGGGTTCATCAAGAAGAGGCAGCAGAACATCATCCGAAGTATCGGAGGGTTCATCAAGAAGAGGCAGAACATCAACGGATTCGACTGAGGGTTCAACAAGACGAGGGAGAACATCCGAAACGACGACGGAGAGTACTGCAGATCCCAGCCTTTCAAGAAATATGAGCAGGCGGAGCCCTATTATATTCTCCCAAACCACCGCGGCAAGGAGGAAGCCGCCACCGGTTGAGAGAAAACTTACATGCACGCTTGAGGAATTATGTGAAGGTTCTGTTAAAAAGATCATGATCAATAGAGAAATCGTCACCGATGACGGGTTTGTTTCTCTTCTTTCTTCTATCAACATCGTTTTCTTTGTTTTTTTTTCTTTCTGTTCTTCTCTTCCTTTTGGCCGTATATTAGAAACCCTGCTAGGTTGTGGGAATATCTTTGGTACACATGAATAATTTGATGCATTGGATTTGTTAATGTGCATGTTCTTAGGATAAATGTCAAAAGAAAGCTTCTTATTGATAATAAACTTTAAAAAGAATTTTAACCTAATACTTTCTGTCGTCAAAATTCACCACTGCGATTGGTGGTTAGTAGATAAGAATAATATTCCGTATTGCTAGTGACTAACTCCTGGACTAGCTAATCCAAAAACAACACCTTAACAGATTGTGTGCCCAAAACTAAAAGGTTGTTTGACTCAGGCTAGCTGTTATAATAAAACTTAGAAATGTATAAAGCATAACCATTTGCAAATATTTTCTTTAACAAAAAATTATAAGAGATGAATTATATCCCATTAATGCATGGGTGTGTGGTAAAGTTAAAGTCTGCAATTAGGTTCATCTTCTTTATCTAGCTGTAAGAGTTCTCAAGCGGGGAAAACTAATATAAAATTGGCATTACTCTGCAAAAGTAATTTTCAAATGCATCAATCTCGTATAGTGTGCATGTGTTTATGGCAGAACAATTTACCAAGAAGAGGAGACACTAAGAGTAAAATTGAAGCCGGGATGGAAAAAGGGAACAAAGATTACATTCGAGGGGAAGGGCGATCGGAAACCCGGCTATCTTCCAGCGGATATAGTTTTCTCGATAGACGAAAAACGGCACCCTTTGTTTAGAAGGATTGGTGACGATTTGGAAATAGGAGTTGAGATACCTTTGGTTCAGGCTCTCACTGGCTGTTCTCTTGCTGTCCCTCTTTTAGGAAAAGAAAAAATGAATTTGTCATTTGATGAAATCATATATCCAGATTTTGAAAAGGTTATTCAAGGCCAAGGAATGCCAAAACCCAAAGAAGAAGGAAAGAGAGGAGATTTGAAAATTAGATTCTTGGTTGAATTTCCAACAAATTTGAGTAATGCACAGCGCTATGAAGCCTATACCATTTTACAAGATTGTTCTTGACGATTGTATTTTTTCTTCTTTCTTTCTTTCTCTTTTTTTCCTTTTTAAATATCATTGTTTTCAACCCTTTTCCTTCCCATGCTCTCTTTGGAGAGTCCTGTAAATTAGAATCGCATAAGATTCATTACGTTTGTTAGTGAATTAATTGGAATATTATATATGCCAGTTAGCTTATATTTTACTTAATTTATGAGAAATTAGAGAACTTTAATGCATTTGCGGACTAATTCATAATTGATTTCATTCTCTCTCTTTTCTTTTTTTTTTCCCCTTTTATTTTATTTTATTTTAGTTCTGTAGTTTCCAATCCCAAAAAATCATGAAATCCTTCATGATCACATTATGAATATGTTAGTTTTTTTGGCATGGAAGAAATTCCTTGTCAGGTTCTCTCATACAACATAGCGTGCGTTTGGTAACATTTTCAATATCTGCTTTCTGATTTCAAAAACAAAAAACAGTGAAAACAAAAAACAGTGGAAACAAAAATCAATTTTCTTGAAATTAGAACAAAAGCCAGAAAGCCAGAAAACAACATTATATTATTTTCCATCTTATTTTTAGAATATATGGGTTTTGAATAAGCTGAATATACTGTATTTGATAACTGTTATGCCCAAGCCATAGTGATGAAATAAACGGTAGATTCTTTGAAGCAAACTTTAGAGAAATACCTATTTCATGTTAAAATATTAATTAGTGCCATTAATTTGTCTACTAAAATTGTCCATCATTTTCTACTAGGGTATGCATGAAAAGGAAGATACCTAATTAGAATTTAATATTAGCAAGGTAAAACCATTGGTGGAAATTTTCACTAAGCCTTTTAATGAGATAAGTTTTGAATAATTAGGCAAGAACAAGGCATATATAATGGAGTAGTTTCATTGACTTGTTTTGGTTTATAATGTATGTATATTTGCACTTCAGACGTTTGTTGCCTTTTTCTTATGCAAATCATGCGTACTTCTAATGTCTATGGAGTTCAAACCTTAAAGCCAAGTATCCTACATTGGAGCGAAAAATTAAGGCTCCGGCACACTTGGCTACACGCTTGTTCGACAATGGGTATCAATACTTCTTACAAAAAGTGCATCCCAATGCTTATTTATTCAATATCTACAATACTTATTACAGTAGTCAATAATAATATGAGCAGTATATTGATAAAATTTCTCACGTCTGGCTATTAAATTCCCTCCTCACTGCTGTGAGTAGAATTTGTATACCAGATCTCTTATTAGCTTGGACTGCAATACTCATATACAATATTTACAATAATTATTTCCCTATTTTATATAACGTCCTATGCAATACAACACAAATATTGCTATAAATCACAGTACTTTAGAGAAGCCTCTTCCGCAATATGGACGAGATGACTATGGCAACGGCGCCGGTGCCGGTGCCGGTGAAAATTCCAACGAAGATGAATTTGGACGTAGCCCAGAGCAACATTTCTCGCATTGAAGAAACTGGTCGTTTAGGCAGCAGTAATTTTGCTGAGCAGTAGAGTTTTGACATTGTTGATCAACGTAACCTTCAGCTTCAGCTATCATCCAATTCCCAAAGTCAGTAGCTCTTTGGACTTTCCCATAATATTCAAATATTTGGAAAACATATTTCAAGTTCTTAAATAAATTCAGAAGCTGAATAGCCGGTAAAAGTTCTCTCCTGTTTTCTCTACAAATTGGTAAGAGACAAACAAAAAATACGTTAGCTTTTATGTTATAGTTATATATAGCCGATGATAAATATTAACGGTACATGCGTGTATGGATATTTACTTTTTCAAATTTCACAACCATAACACCCAAATTCTACCACGATAAAATTTTCCAAAATATGAACACACAAATCTCTCTTCTTTATAATTTAAAATAGGTGGTGTGTCACAATACGGTGTGTTGATTTTTTAAATTTTGCTCTTATTTTCATATAATCAAAGTCCAACTTTTGATATTTACGAGATAGTGAGATCAATTTCATGAAAAGAGCATCGGAGACGAACGCAACATTGACTGCGACAGCCAAAATTAATATTCTCTTAAAAAATCATAAAGGATCGCAGTACCCCATGTCAGTCTCACATGTTAATTCTTGAAATTTAGCTGCAGTCCTTCAATTTAAAAAATCTTGTAAAAACATTGATCATAAAAAATGATCAGAATATATGATAAAAAAAATCGTTTATGGGTGATAAAAGAGGATTAAAAGGGAGAAAAAGGGGGAAAAAAGTTGTAGCTAAAACTAGCTAGTATGAACTTACATGAAAGTATTGTTATCTGCAGCAGTTGCTTGGAGAAAAAGAAGCCCGCAGATTAAAACCAAGACGGTTCCCAGCACAAAGGAACTCCTTGATGCCATTCTTCTAAATGTTTTTTTTTTCGTCTTTGTTTTCCTACTTTTCGTAAATGTTAATTAACACGGCTTCTGATATAACTGATCAGATTCATGAGACTAATTGTGCTGAATCAAAGGCAAGGAGGTCTATATTTATAGTCAATATTCTATGGAATTTTTCTTCTAACTATGAAATTTAAAAATAACTTTCTCATTTTCCTGGAAATTGTATGCTTACGTACATCGGTTGAAGATAATTTTTTTAATTTTTTTTAAGGTTGATTGAAAATGTCAAAATTACTGTTATTACTTTACTTTTTTCGGTGGTATTTAACTTGGAAGTTCAAAGCTATGTATATATTATTTTTAAAATTAATTTCAATGGAATGTTTTGACAATAGTTTTTTTTTTTTTTTGAGAGAGTGATAGGAATTTTAACAAATTAATATCCTGACATTGGTAATACAAATTCTTTATACAAACAATTATGTTCAAACCGTTCAAACCAGGGGCCAAAAATTAGTTGAAATTAATAAAAGCAAAAAACAGCAACTAATTAAACTAAACAGAAACAAACAGCAGCAAAATACAGCAAAACATGCATCTATTTAACCGATTAATACAAATTTGTCTTAGAGTATGGTAAGGGACTTCTCCGTTTACTTGTGTTTATTTATTCTTGAATTGATGTATTTGATGACTTCACCATAAGCTTCTACATATGTTGCAAAATCGATTTTCTCAAACAAAAAACATTAATGTACCGAGTAACACAAACTTATCCCATTTAAGATAATTGAAAAACTGTAGATTGTAGAGAAATTAAATTATACAATGATGAAATGGAAGCATAAAAGGTTGACGATAGTTGAAGCGAAGTTTCTAAATAATAAAGTTTATTAAATAATTCTGAATATTACAAAATTAGGGTTTTAGACCTCTTTATATAATAACCCTCAATATTACGAATTCACTAAAACAGACAAATTCGAAATATTACATTATAATAAAATTCTCCTAATCAAAATAAGAAAAGGAAAACAAACAGCATTCAAATCCAAATTCTAAAAAAAGACAAAAATCTTAGAAAAGTAAGTAAAAATAAAAAAAAAATCTTAAAACTAAAAAATGACTAGGAAAAAAAATGAAAATTTCAATTTAATAATGGGGCAAAACAGTGCAAGCTGCTTTGGGTTAGATTCATCTCATCGCAAGCTTCAAAACAGTATTTAATACACCAAAAACGTACACCTTTATTGCAAGTTGTGTCCCACTTGTAAAATACATCCATCCTACATTTGTCACCATCACTTGGAAAAGAACTTGTCCTTGAGTTAGGCTCATATAACTTCTCATCGTTTGGATGATATGCGAACAAATCAACTGCGTTGAAAGTGTGAGAGATATTCCAATTGTTTGGTAGTTGAAGCACATAAGCATAATCATTAATCTTCCACGACACATGAAATGGACTGTACTTTTGCTTTTACAACTTGCACGAACGCCAAAGAATCGACTACACCGCAAACGTACCATCCCCAAATCACCTTCTTGAATGATATACAACCATCCTTTTGAAAGTGTGAGAGATATTCTAATTGTCTGGTAGTTGAAGCATATAAGCATTATCATTAATCTTCCACGACACATGAAATGGACGGTACTTTTGCTTTTTCAACTTGCACGAATGCTAGAGAATCGACTACACCACAAACGCACCATCCTGAAATCACCTTCTTGAAAGATATACAACCATCCTCATAAAACACCTTCTTACATCGATGCTTGTCTGCCTTAGCCTTGCACTTGGCATTGGTAATCTCTAAGTGAGCTCAAACCTCAACATAAATATAAAAGGTCTTTTCTGCTACATTATCCATTACTTTGCTTCTTTCTGCCATCGTAGGCATGATAACCAGATCATAAACATGGTGTGGGGAACAAGTGTAGACCATCTCAAAAGTGGTCTTGCCAATAAATCAGTTGACCATGCTGTTGTAAGCAAACTTGACCTAAGGCAAGGTGTTTCACAATTCCGTTGCTTGTGACCATAAACACACTACAACATATTGTCTAAAGTGTGATTGACCATCTCTGTTTGACCGTCTGTCTGTGGATAAAAAATACTATTAAACTACAATTTTGCACCTAACTTATCCTAGAGATGACGACAAAACTTACTAATGAACTTCACATCTCTGTCAAAAGTGACAATCTTTTAAACACCATGCAAAAACACCACCTTGCGAAAGAAAAAATGCACAACTTAAGCAACATCTTTAGTATTCTTACAAGTAAGAAAGTGCGCCATCTTCGAAAACCTATCCATAATCACCAATATAGAATCTCAACCCATCCTTGTCTATGGTAATCCTAACACAAAATTCATGGACAACTCTAATCAAATATTTTTTGAAACAACTAATGGCATGTATAAACATATATTCTGCATGTGTCCTTGCCTTTTTGGCATACCTGATACCTCTGCACAATCTTCCGTGCATCTTTATTTAAATGTAGCTAATAATAACTTTCCTCCCAAGTGTCTTAGTCTTGTCTTGTTCAATATGTCCACCCAATCCTCCATCATGCAACTCACGAATAATCTACAGCCTTAAAGAGCTTCAAGGCACACATTACTAATTAGCCTTAAATAGATATCCATATTCAATTAGGAAATCCTCTACATTTTGATGGTCGATGCAATAATCCTAAATATATGGAAAGTTTTTATCTTTAGCATACAACTCCTTCTAGCACTCAAAACCAACAACTTTATTGACTAGAGTTACTAATAAAGTTACTCACCTACTAAGTGTATTTGCCACCTTATTATGATGCCCAGACTTATGCGCATGACAAACATGAACTTCTACAGACAGCAAACCTATCTCACATGCATCTTACTCAAGTTTTGCAAACTGTTAAAGTACTTTTATGCTTGATAATCATTGTAAAGCATGAACTCTTTCTGAATGAAGTATTGTTCCCATTACTTCAACGCCCTAAGAATGGTATAAAACTCTTAATTGTAAGTAGACCGCTTCCACCATATTTTATTTAGTTGCTCACTCATATACTTAATTGGTTGAGAAAGAACAACCCTAATTCGCATACTAGAAGCATCATACTTGATCTCAAACAACTTATTGAAGTTTGGCAAGGCTAACACAAGTGCAGTGGATAACTTTTCCTTTAATAAAACAAAAATTGGTTCTTATTTTTCTCGCCACTTCAATTTCCTTTCTTAAGACGTTCTATAGTAGTTGTGGCTATAGTGCTAAAACCACAATAAATCTTCTATAAAACATCACCAGCCCATGAAAGCTCCTCACTTCATCCACAGTCTTGATCGTAGGCCATCCTTTAATGGCTTGTATCTTTGACTCAATAGCTCTAATCTCATCCACATCAACTTTAAAACCTAAAAACTCTACATTACTCTAGTGAAAACTACACTTTTTCATATTAATGTAAAGCTTATTTCTCCGTAATACCTCCATAACCATTCTCAAATGCTCCAATTATGTTACCATATCAATGAAATAAACCAAGATATCATTAAAATACACCATAATAAATTTGTAACAAAAGGGCTTAAGAACTTGATTCATCAACTACATAAAAGTACTTAGTACATTTAACAACCCGAATGACATCACTGACCACTTTACAACTCTTCCTTCATCTTGAATGTTGTCTTCCACTCATTTTCAGGCCTAATTCAAATATAATGATACCTATTGCACAAGTAATCTTTAAGAAAACTCGAGTACCATCTATTTAATCTAATAAATCTAGAAACATCGGAATAGAAATTCATATACGCCAACCCATCCTTGTTTGGCACCAATAAAGCTGATATAGCATTGAGCTCATGCTCTCATGAATGAACCTCTTCCATAACAACTCATCAACTTATCATTGCAAAATTGCATGCTTAGAAAGACTCATATGATAATGGAGAAAGTTAGGTAAACTCGCACCAAGAAATAGATCTATATGATGCCATTTCTCTCATAATAGCGGCAGTCCATCTGACATCTTTGATGGTGAAATATCATCGAACTCAACTAATAATGGTTGCACTTCTTTAGGAATAATCGTCACCTTGAACTCACTTTTCTTCTGCAACTTTTTGCAACCATCACAATCATCCTCTAGATAGCCCTTGACAAAAACCAAAAAGTTCCTTCCTTCAAGCTTAGAATTCTTCTTTTGTTCATTAAAGACATCAACAAACTTTCTTACTATTCCATCAAAATTCATACACATTATCATTTTTTCTGTAAACTACATCAATATCAAACTACCAAGGTCTGACCAATAATGGATGGCACGTATCCATATCTATTACATCGCACACCACATCACTCTTATAAATCTTCCCAATGGAGAAAGAAACATGACACACTTCTGTTACTCGTATTTTTGTCCCTTTCTTTATCTATCCTATTTTGTAAGGTGCAAGGTGTTTTTCTGTTAAAAGCCTCATCACATCGACCAATGCCTTTGATACTATGTTCTTGTTGCTATCATTATCGATTATCATGTTGCATACTTTATTATTGATGGTGCCACGTGTTCTGAAAATTTTATTGTGCTGATTATCCTCTTCATGTTTTGACGTTAATAAAATTTTTTACACAATATAATTCAGCATCTTGCCTTTATCTAGGGATGGCAAAAAAGCCTGAGCTGGCCCCGCCCATTCCTAGGGGCTCAACCTCCTTTATGAGGGCTTAGACAAGGGCTTAGGGAAAAAATCCTGAGTCAGGCCCAAGCTTTATTTTTTTTAAAAAAATAAATTTATAAATTAAAATAATATATTCAAATTTGAAAAATAATGTAGAAATTAAAAAAAAAATTAAATCCATAATTTAGATATCAATAATGAATAAAAAAACTTAAAATTACAATACTAAATTATCTTTTAAGTGTTAATTAATTATGAGAGTGCTTGAATTAGAGAGTTCAATACTAAAAAATGAAATCTATAAACTTTTATTTACTTCATTTTCTTTATTTATTTTTTTATTTTAAAATATTTACTTTTTTAATTCATTGTTAATTATGATAACTTGATTATTATTTACTCATTTTAAGTTTATAACAATTTTTAAAAAATGATAAAATAAATAAAAGCCAAACCCAACCCAAGCTAAACTGAGGCTCGCAATGAGCCCGGCCCAGGCCCAACCGAAGCCTAGTCCTTGCACTTCTACTCTAACAGGGATAGACTGGTCTTTTTCAAGCCCAGGCCTAAGCCCTTAATTTGCCAACCCTACCTTCATCTACCTCCAACTCAAAGCTTCTTCACAATCTTCATCCTCAATAACATTTACCTTTACTTCGTTGACTTCACCTTGTACCAAATTCAAATTCTTTCACTACCATTGGCTTGGTTCTCCACACTTCAAACACTTGTTTGGCACAGGCTTGGCATATGGGTTATTTTGTTGCTGCTTAGATAGTTGTTATTGCCTAGGTGGCTGCTATCTTTGTTGCTACTATGGCATTTATTACGTCTGACTATTTCCGGTCCATGTTTTTTGCTTGTTCTCAACCCCCAAGACCACTTGGTCTATTATGCACACTAATGACTTACCGTTGCTGAGTTCAGAAAACAACTTGTTGCCTCCGTTCTTCTAATTTCTTAGCTCTAACAATTGTCAAGCTCAAATCTTAAATTGTATCCACTATCTCATCTTCTATCTCCTGTCTAAAACCACAAATATATTTCATAACTGTCCAAAATTCATGTTCATCCATATTATTTCTTGTGTGTAAACGGTAAAATTCTTTCGTTTATTCATCTACATTACGATTTCTTTGCCTGTAGTTATGATATTTAAAATACAACTATTGTTGGTAATCTGTTGACAAGAAGTACTGTTTCATCATCCTCTTCATTCTAGACCATAAATTGATAAATTGCTTTCCCGCAACGCGTCTTCAATTTTATACATGTTGCCACCTTGCAGAAACCACGCCTTTCAATTTAAATGCCACAAATTTAACCCACTTCTCTTAAGGCTATCCACTGTCGATATCTAGTCCAAAAGTTCTTTAACATACATCTTGCCATAAAAATCTAGAATATCAAGGTTGATTTTATAATTCGAACTCTTTCCGCACTTCTTATCTCCTTCTACAGATTCTTTTTCTTTAGAATCACTTCTTAACTCTTCATTCACGCGCATTAGCATTCATCACGCAGGGCCTTAATTTTGAGTCACTATTTCATGATTGACGTCTTGAGGTTCTATTTCATGATTGATCCACTGAGGTATCCCTATGTGGTTGAAATCTTTAGGTTGTTCACTACAATTGACACCCTGAATTTTTCTTTGCCATTCGCTCGCTGCTATTGACATCTTTCTTGATTTTCATCATAAAAAGCCTAAGACTCTCGATTGCCTGCTCTATCACCACCACTCTCAGGTTATAGACATCCTCCTTCGCTTATAAGGTTGCCTCTACGATCACTTATTTGACAGTCCCCATAGTTCATGCCTACATCACTTGATCTTCGTCTTTGAGACGGTTGCTCCGTTATTCGCGTGGTCATACCATAATGACAAGTCAACTTACACTAATACCAATAGACGAAATGGAAGTGTAAAAGGGTTAAAGATAGTTGAAACAAAGTTTCTAAATAAGGAAGTTTATTGAATAATTTTGAATAGTACAAAACTAGGGTTTTAAACACTTTATATAATAACCTTAAGTATTATGAATTTACCAAAATAGGCAAATAGGAAATATTATTTTATAATAAAATTGTCCTGATCAAAACAAGAAAACGAAAACAAATGGCACTCAAATCTGAGTTTTTTAAAAAATAAAAATCCTAGAAGAATTAGGAAAAATAGAACAAAAATCTTTAAACTAAAAAATGACCAGAAAAAAAATAGAATTTTTGGTTCGACTATAGGGCAGAATAGCATAAGCAGTTTTGGTTACATTTATCATGTCGCAAGCTTTGAAACAATATATTATACGCTGAAAATAGATACGTAGCCCAAGTTATGTCTCTGAAAAGTATCTCATTTGTAATAGACAACCATCCTACATCATATAAGTTAAAAAAAAAATAGTTATAAACAAAATTAAAAAAGCAATAAGATCCATCAAGTCAATTAGGATCCACATAAAGCCAATTAAATCGATCTAATGAGTGCGCAAAGATTCGTTTTTTTCTCAACCTCATTAAGTTTTTTATTTAAATCTTATTCGTGATCTCATACTACTTGAACTTCGAATAATCTTTTCACGCGTTCGTTTATTATTTTTTTATGTATGGTCAAGATATATACTAAATTCATAGTATATTATGTTATCAATTAATAATCAATCACCAACTTGAATTTGTTTAGCTCGAATCAGAAAAGTATCATGCATGAATCTATCTACATGTATGTAACATATCTATTATTCATTATCGTTTACTAGCTAGTATATTGTGCTCTACGTTTTGTTTACATGATATCCCTATCTAAATTTAATTTATTAAAAGAGGTCTTCAAATTGATCTTACCGCTCTTTTTAATTTAAATCTTCTTTTTCTCATCATTTTTCAATTTTCAATTATCTGATTTCCTAGTAGCTTCAGGAGATTTCTTATTCCTTAAAAAGTATTAAATAATAGTTATCAGAAGTTAGCGTTGCGCATTCTAGTATTGTTTAATAATATTAATAACTACAAACATGCAAGCATGCATGAATTAATTAGATTAATATAATATGGATCCACAATCAATAGGAATTAAATTATGGCGTGTCCAATATATATATATATATATTGCCAACAGAAAGAAAAAGGGAAAAAAATCATTTCCATGCATGCCGAATTATTCTTCAAATATATTGCAACTCTTTCTTTCTTTCTTTCTGCCAATTTTAGTCCATGAATCCACCAACACATTACGATTTCATGAATTTAGGTGCATTGCATGCATGGCCTATCAAAAGAATTTTAGGTGAAGAAGAAGCAGCAAATCCAATTGACAAGGAAGCAAATATTCCAATCTACAATGGCAATTTAGAAAACAGCAAGAAAATTCCAATCTTGCTTCTAAATTTACCAAGAACGGAAGCTGAACAACACATTGTCAAGAAGTTGTCAGATGATCAACGCAAGCAGTTGCGTAAAGCTGGACAAGTTGAGATCGAAGCTAGGGATACAGATGCCGGAAATAATAATAATACAATGAAAATTTATAAGTTGTCATTACTGCTAAATAGTAAGAAGAGACTATATCGACTCGATAACTGGGGGCTTGTTGCTAAAGATAGAAAGCTTGTAAAAGGGGCAGAAATTGGCATGCATTGGAGTGATGGGAAGTTGCACTTCTCTGTGTTATCAAATAATTAATTGTTCATTAGAAGCTGCCTTTTTTTTTTTTAATATCAGTGGTATGTGTAGGGGTTGGACTCTAGCATCCTTTCCCTGATGATATTGAAGCCAAGTTAAATTATAAATTTATTGTATATATTTGTGTGCATATAAAAGATTAAAATAAAAAGAAACAAATACATCAAAAACCTTGATTTAAACAAAATAAGTCTTAACTATAAAGGATGTTTTGTCTATTTTAGTAGAGATAACTTAACTATAAAGGGTATTTCAATTATTTTAATTGACATTGATTTCAGCACATACTTGAGAAAAATGTGATAACTCTAATCTTGAACAAAAGAAATTATAAAATTTTAGAGACTTTTAAGATTTTTTTTCCCTTTACGTGAGTCCACCAGTAACAATCTGTGGTGCTGTCTATATGAACTTTAAATATATAGATTTGTAGTATAATCCAGAAATGTGCTGAAGATTAGTCCAAAAATTAACATTGGAGAGAAATCTATCAATTTTTCACATTTTGGTGAGAATGGGAAGAAGCCCCGTGAGCACTCGAATTGTTGCCCTCAACATTGTTGAGAGCTTCAATCCACTGCTTAATATCAAATATTATAATTTTTTATTATAAAAAATGATAATATTTAATAAATATAAAATTCTAAGTTAAGAAAACAATAATTTTGATAACATATAATGGGAATAATATAGATTTTCATCAACTATAAAAACAATCAAAGTTTTCTTTGCCATAGTTGCAAGTGTGTATATGAAATATTTTACAGTCGAGTGGAGCCGAAGTACATATTTATAGCATTGGTCATTCAAGCACGTGAACTTTAGAAATTATAAGGAGTACAGATGTAAAAATCCTCCACTGATGGCCTCAAAGATCCGCACCAAATGGGATGAGAATGAGATGAATTTTGAGGGAAATAGGAAATGGTAAAAAACAATCATCAAATTTTTAACAACTAGAGTATAATTTGTACTCCCACTGCACCTTCACCCCCAACCCCAGTCCCCATTATAATTACAATTTTGTTATTCTTATGGCCTGTTTGGGATTGCTTTTGAGAGGGTTGAAACTGATTTTAAAAACCTAAAAACTAATTATGATGCTTGGTGTTGAGTACTAGAAAATGTGTATTTATAATGAAGAAAATCATCATTTTACACTCAAAGTCTCACTAACATCCCTTTTTTTATGTCTTTAAGTCCTTTGTAATTTAATTATGTATGTTTTATTTTAATTAAGTATTTTATGTATTTTAGGAGATATCATGGCCATTTCACAATAAACGAAAGATCAGATGAAAAAACGGACAGCACTTTTGAACTCAGGATAGTCGAAAACCTTAGGAGGAGCATAAAAAGAAAAATGGTACTGTTCACATATACTCGATGATCGTCACACATACTGATGCGGTTGATATATACGATCGTACACGACACATCGCTCACGGCACTGCTCACCGCATCATCTTGTATCGAGCCGACATGGCACTATACGATGACGTGACACTATACGATGACGTGGCAGCATTTGATTGAACGAATGATGTGGCATTGACCGCTTATGTGGCATTGACTGATGATGTGGCGTTGACTGATGACGTGTCACGAGCTTATTGGACAAAAAATGTTGACCGGTGACGTGGCAGAATGTTAGTGGACGAAAAAAAACGTGTGTACGGTACATGCATATACACAGAATAACAGCCCTGATGATGTGTTCTATCCAATAGGAACTTGTCATGCGGCGCAATCCTGAGCGTCCAAATTGATTTAATCCGATGGTCATGATTTAATCAATGTATCTATAAAAAGGGGGCTCCCCCCCTAATTTGACACCCCTGAATCCATTTTTGAGCTCCATTTTCTGTAATTCCATCTCCATCTTGTATTTTCTACGTATTTTAATAAAATTCCCATTTTACCCCTAGTCAAATATGAGTGGCTAATTTTCTTTCAAGCTTGGGTTGAAGGTGAAGTCTCAACATGCTCCATGGGCTTAATTTGGTAAATTTACTTTTCCTTCCCCTTTAATTTATGTGGTTGTTTTGACTTTTCGTAGACAGATAGTAATAATCTTATCTGGATATCGGCTGAAATAACTGCCTCCCTAGGCAAGGTTATTACTATTTGGCACGGGAAGCCCTTAGCACCATATCTATTAGAGTGTAGTTCATGATAAGTGGAAGTTCCCCCTTCATGATTTAATTGGTACTAATAATTAATGTTAAGCCGATAGTGCATGTTGAGACAGATCCGGAGATCCAAGCATTTCATTTTAATAGTTTATTCCAACAGCTTTAATTTAAATTAATACATTGCCTACATAATTGTCATTATAAATCCAACCACCAACTCAGAAAATTAATTCTACATACAATTAAAATCCACCTCCTCGTGGGATCGACACTCGTCACCGTTGATCTATTCTACAATAGATTCGTGCACTTGCGAGTTCAATAAAATTTGCACAACACTTGGTAAAAAAAAATCAAAATCACTTTTACTAAAATCAACCCCTACTACAATTGATTTTGAAAAAAAAGGAATGATTAGCTTTTAGATTTTTATTTTGAGAATCAATTTTATCGTTTAATATAATTATATAAATATCCTTACAATTATTACTTAAATCCTAAATTATTCTTATTTAAATTAGAAACAAAATCAGTATTTTAATAATTTTTTATTATAATGCACGCATTCCCTTTGTTCATATTTTACATTCTATCAAAACTTCTCCAGAGCAATGAACCAAGATCCAACACGTGTTCCATCACCATATTCAATAACAGTAAGTGATTCATCACCCTTTCATACATATTCAATGTAATTTTTATTATAATATTTATTGTTTGACTTATTTGGATTTGTTTACATATAAACGATTCCTTGCATATGCAATTGCAATGTTTTTGTTTCTAAAAGATTTAATGCATATGCAAGTAAAAGAGGATTCCAGTTTATTGCCAAGCTTTATTATTTGTTATTGCCGCTAGTAGATGTTCATCAAGCTTTACTGCCAGTAGCGTAGTACAAATGTCTGTGATTTTCAATTTTTCTGCCTTTCATTTTCTTTTTGTTCATTATAATTTTCAAAGCAATGCTTATGTTAAAATATATTTACAATGATGTAGATAGACAGAGACAAGAAAATTGTCAATCAAATTAAAACTAATAATGTACCTGATGTAGGATATTAATTTAGGATTCTAAAATATTTATTATTGCAGGAATTTCTATTTTAATTAAAATCAATTGTGTTATTTTATTATTTTAGGACTTTCTATTTTCATTAGAGTCAATTAAGGTATGAGATATACTTAACTTAGGGAAGTATATTTTATTTCCATTACGATTGTGATTGAGTTTCCCTTTTTAAGTTACCTTAGGGAAGGGGGTTTCCTCTATTATAAATAGAGAGGTCTTGTTATTATTTTAATAACTTCAAATTCAATTATTTAATAAAATCCTCTTTTATAATTCCCTCTAGGTTTATCTATCAACATCTCTCTTGTAGAGTCGTTTGGATTAGAGCGTTATTTAATCTCGCATTGCACGTTATTAAAAATCTCATTGAGTCGTTTTGATTAGAACGATATCTAACTACGCTTCGATTAGAGTATAACCTAATCGCATTAGTTTGATCCAATACTATAACGATATCTAGTGTTTTCCGTCTTGTCAATTCCGCTTCTGCTGCACCTCACTCCATCAGTATCACGTGGTAAGGTTATATGGGACAATAAGACTATTCCAATCTTTTGTAATTTTGTGTATCTTAGAGGTACAGGAAGGACATCGACTTGGGACTCATTTTACTAAAATAGGATGGAAAAATTTGGTCAAAAACTTTTGTAAGGCAACGGGAAGAGAGTATAACAAATTACAATTAAAAAATAAATGGGATGCATTAAAAAATGATAGGAAATTATGGAAGGATCTTATTGAAAAGGAAACTAGTCTTGGATGGAATATTCAAAAGAAAACGATTGATGCATCTCCAAAAGGTGACAAAGTAAATTGAAGATATGTTACATTAGTTAATAACTTTTAATATAATTTGGTTAATATTTTGACAATTCATCTAAATATGATTTATTATATGCAGGAAAATCCTAAACTAGAATTCTACAAAGAGACCATTGATAAAGAATTGGAGGGGAAGTTTGATAGGATGTTCATGAACATCACAGCTACGGGCCACAAAGCTTCGACACCTTCTTCTAGAGTAATTTCACTTAATGATCATGAGGATTCGAATAATGATACAATATTTCCAGTTGAAGAAAATAATGATTATGACAAGGATATGCAAGTTCAATATACTTACCAAGGTGCTAAAGAGAAAAAAGACAGAAAAGTAATTGGATTACATAGCACACAAGCCACCAAAAAAATAAAGAAAGGAAAAAAAGTTGATCATGCAGAGACGAAGGTTGGAGGTGTTACAAAAATATCACAATAAATTGAATGTCTTGTTAAAGCAGTTGAAAATAGAAGTTTTACATTAATAAACTTACAAAAAGAAATGAATGGCTACAGTATTGTTGAAGCAATAAAGATGGTTAAATCTATTCCAAGGTTTGAGATTGGGAGCAACATATGGTTGTTTGCTACTCAACTTTTTATTCGTAAAGAGAAAAGGGAGATGCTTGCAACCATAAAAGAACCTCAAATTATGCTTAATTGGCTTTATTATGAGCAATCACAATATTTACAGCCTTAAGTTTTTCATTGTTATTACTTTTGTATTCTAGTATTAATAAAGGATTATCCTTTTTTTGTTATGTTTTTTTTCTTTATGATGTTTTAAGGTACAATTAACTATTTAAATATATGAAAGTGAGTTGTTATTTTAAATGTTTATCAGATATTTTTTATTTTTTTTGTTCATACTAGATGATATGGGTTTAAATTATTGATTATATGTTTTGTTGATAATATAGACATGCTAGATGACAAGCAGGAGTTTGATGGCATCATATCCACTTTTATGATTACTATTGATTATTACTATAGGACGTATATCCATAAACAACCTTGCATGAATTCTTTAGAAATAGGTAATGTCTGGTTGATGCAAATATTAAAAGGAAATGAAACTCAGTGTTAGAGGATGTTTAGGATATAAAAAGATGTATTTTTTAGATTATGAAATGAATTGGAAATAAACTACGGCTAAAAGGCTCAAGAAGAGTAAGCACTGCTGAGGTATTAGGAATGTTCTTGCATACTATAGAACATGGTGTGGGTAATAGATTGGCATAAGAACAATTCCAACACTTTGGTGAGACAATGAGTAGATATTTTGGTAAAGCACTAGATGCTATCTATCACTTATTTGTAGATTTGATAAAGCCATTTGATCTTAAGTTTAAAGATATTCCTGAAGAAATATTGAGAGATTCTAGAAAGGTAAATGATTATCAATTAAACTTTTACACTTTATAAAGTTGTAATTATTTTTTATGTATATACTTTTGTATTGCCGTTTTAGGATTGTATCGATGCTATAGATGGCACATATGTTCACATTTCTATACCTCCTAAGGATCAAATACCGTACATTGGTCGGAAAGGCATACCAACTTAGAACATAATGGCTGCATGTAACTTTGATATGCAGTTTATATTTGCAATTGTAGGTTGGGAAGGAAGCACTCATGATATAAGGATATTTTTATCAACTCTATGTAACCCTACTTTGAATTTTCCTAAACCACCTTGAGGTTTGTCATTTTTACATAATTTTTCTTTTTCTTTTTTATCAAAATTTTCTCTAATAGGTTTCTTAAATTTATTTTTATATTATAATATTATATTTTAAATGTTTAGGAAAATACTATTTAGTGGATGCGGGGTATCGACAAATGAGGGGCTTTTAGGTGAAAGATATCACCTTCCAAATTTTTATAGAGGTAGCTAACCAACAGGTTGCCAAGAGGTATTCAACCATGCACACTCTTCACTTAGAAGTGTAATAGAACGCACTTTTGGTGTATAGAAAAAACTAAAGGTGCCCAACGAGCCGTGCCGTACCATGCTCGTGCCGGTGAAGGAAAGCCCATGCGTGTTTGTGCTTGTGTCGTGCCGTGTTGTGCCCACTATGCATTTCGTGTCGTGCTGTGCTGTGCCTACTTGTGTCGTGCCCACACGTGTCGTGCCGTGGGCTGTGCTATGTCGTGCCTAAGAAAAAAAGCTCACTAAGTTTTTTTTTTCTTAAGAGCACATACCAAGTTATTGGCATATTTCTTTTAAGCCTATGTACCTTTTTAGATCCATGTGTCTTTATTCAAATTTAATAAAATAAAAAATTCAAAACTCAAGTTCATATTCAATAATAATAAATTAATAATAATAAGAGAATGTAATTTTAATTACTAAGTTTGACCTTATGGTATTAGAATTCTTTTATAATACTTAACAACAACAACAATAATAATTTTTTCTTAAAGGTTAACTTAATTGTTAACTTGAAATTATGTAGAGTCATGTATCATCGTTCATAAATAATATTAATACATATTTATAAAATCATGATATTTAAAATTTTATTTATTAAAATCATGATATTAATTATTTATTTAATAAATTATAAACATAAATCAATTATAATTTTTTTGAAACTAAGGATTAAATAAATTTAAAAAACTTGAGCTAATAAAATATATTAAAATATTCAATTTCAAGTTATTTATAAAATCATAAAATTTTAAGTTTACTTTCATTAAAAGTGAAACATATTTATTGCGTGCTTTTATGCGTACCGTGTTTTGGCCAATCTCTAATCATGTCGTGCTTTTAAGGCCCACGTGCCTAAAATTCTAAGCCCAGCCCAACCCATGTGCGTGCCGTGCTGCGTGCTTTACCGAAGCATACTCCTGTTGTGCCGTGCTGTATGGAAACGTGTCGTGCCTCGTGCCATCCAGCCCATTGGCTATCTCTAGAAAAAACGATGGAAGATTTTGAGAGACATGCCTAGCTATCCATTCAATAAACAAGTAAAGATAATTATTGCAACCATGGCATTACATAACTATATAAGAAGACATGCACAATGTGACAAACATTTTGAGAATGAAGAAAATGAACAATATGATTACACCAATTATGAGGTAGGGAGAGAAGTCAATGATGGATAAGAAGGACAAGAAGAAGAATATATCAACAATGGACTTGAAGCACGAGAAATGAAAGTTGAAAGGAATAATATTGCTACAAGTTTAATGCGAATATGATATTGCATGATAATTTATTATTTATTTTTGTTTTGAGTTTTGTAGCTCATTATATTTTTTTATGTTTATTTTTGGAATACCTAATTATAATTTGCTCGATATTATTGAATGAAAATTGTAGTTAATTTTTTAATTATCAATTGTTTTAAGATAAAAAAATAAAAATAAAACCAATATAGTATAAATTTTATTTTTAGTTAAAATTATTATAATACACAAGTAAAGATATTGTATGTGCACATTTTTATATATGTAAGTAAAGTTTATTCTACATTATCTATATTTTAGTCATTTATTTTCTTATAATAGTTTAATAATAAAATTTACCAAACACTTATAACTGCTTTCAAAATTTACAGTACTTTTGAAAATAAAATTTATCAAATACTTAACTAATTCTCTTTACAACTGATTATTTCTACCGTATAACTAACAATAATTATTTTAAAAGATACATTATTACTAAATTAGCCTTAATTCATTTATTATTTATTCAAAAACATTTGCTTTTGATGTTTTTTATCCCCACGTGAGAATATAAAAGAAATAAGGTAAATACAGAATAGGATGGGTATAGGAAAATGTTCCCTACATGGGAATTTTCTCAATTCTTATCCTAGTAAAGTAATTGGGAATACAGTGGCATTAACTAATGAGAATTGAAATTAAAAGCAAAATGGGGTATAGGGTCACGTGCAGAAATAATGAGCTATTGGACTTCAACCTACCAACTCCAAAAGGAATCTTGCTTTAATTAAAGTTTGGAATCTCTTATCAGAAACAAACTATATATTGCTTTAACTAATGAGAATTGAAATTAAAAGCAAAATGGGGTATAGGGTCACGTACATAAAGTTGTGATTAGAATGAACTCCAATCTACTTGAAGACAAAGAATAGTGTAATAGATTCGTATTTTTTTTATCAGATCATTCCAATCTACTTGAAGACAAAGAATAGTGTAATAGATTCGTATTTTTTTTATCAGATCATTTTCAAGTCATTAGAAAAAGAAGGAAAGTTGAATGACTTTTTCATAATAGATTCTAGTTTTTTGCTAATTCCTTTATGTCACATAAGTTTTTGTATAAAATTACACAAAAAATTTAATGTTATTACTATTTCACTATTTTAAAAATTGTAAAATATCTAATAATTACAAGAAATATTTTTTTCCTATCATTTTACTATTATATCTTTGCAAAACCTTTCATTTAATTACTTTTCCGTTAGGATCATTAATTGACCAATTAGTTGACTAGTAAAATATCAATTTTACCTGTTATGGTAAAATACACAAATAGATGTACCATATAGGTAAAATTATTGTTATATCCTTAAATTATTAAATAATAGTTTAATCATGAATTTATTGTAACTATAAAAGTGTTGAATTGATAAAAATATCCCTACATATTTTTGTTTTAAAAAGTGAACAATCTATTTAAAAAAAAAAATCACCTTATCCTATAGTAGATTTCAAAAAGTAGGGAAGGAATAACTTTTCAAATTCTAATTTTGTGAACCATTTTTATACTTTATACAATTTCATATTTATCCTCATATATATTATAAAAATCCAAGATTATCCTTAATTAGGAAATAAAATTAGTAATATAAAATATTTATTTTAGTTATCAATTATTATGTATACACAATAAAAAATGTAGTATATACATATTTATAAATGTGTAAATAAATTTTGTTCAACATTATATCTAATTCAGTTATTTACATTTCTACAGTAGTTTAATAATAAGATTTATTAAACATGTGAATGCTTTTAAAACTTACAATACTTTTAAAAATAAATTTTACCAAATATTTAATTGATTTTCTTTATAGTTGATTATTTTTATAGTGCAAGTAATAACAATTATTTTAGAAACTACAATATTACCAAACTGGCCCTTAAATATAGAAATCTTGATTCAGCAATAAGTTTTAAGTTTTTTTTTAAGAGTAGATTGTGTGTTTTTTTAACAAAAATATCCAAGGATATTTTTGTCAATTTGTTGCTTTTATAGTTATAATAAATTCAGTATTATTTATGAATTCATGTTTAAAATGATTATTTAACAATTTAAAGGGATAATGTAATTTTTTACCTATTAATTGATACCTCTATTATGTATTTTACCATAAATGGTAAAGTTGGTGTCTTATTAGTCAACTAATAGTCTTTAAGAGAAAAGTGATAAAATGAAAGGTTTTACAAAGTTATAGTACTAAAATGATAAGAAGTATTACTTTTTGTAATTATTTGATATTTTATAATTTTTGAAATAGTGAATCGATAATAGTACAAAATTTTTATATAATAGTTTGTACATGCATCGTTATTTTTGGACAATGTGCGTAGCCCATAAAATTACAAGTGTTGGGCCATATCATGGGCCTGAAACGGATACCTGCGAGGGGCCTAGCATGAGCTGTATCAATATCAAAGTTTAAACCTCAGACATGCTGCGGCTTGTGCTCTAGGGTTTAATACATACAGCAAACGCTGTCGCTTGATAGAGTAGTGTGTATTAGCGGCTTCTCTTGCCTTTTAACACAATAGTCAGAGACAAGCACGAGCAGCAATGGCGGGGAATGACGAGTTGAAGAAGAAGAGGAAGAGAAAGCGCAGCAGAAGCAAAGCCACTGTAGCAGAAGAAGCAGAAGAAGCAGAGCAGCAGCAAGTTCCAAAAGAAGAGCAAGAAGAAAAAGAAGAAGAAGAAGATGATGATGATGATGAAGATGAAGAGATCGAAGAGGCTGTAGGGGAGAAGAAAGATAAAAAAAAGAAGAATAAAAAAAAGAGTGAAGAGAAAAGCGAGGAGAAACATGAGGATGATGAGGATGAAGAAGAGGAGACTAAAATTAATGTGAACAAGAGTGGAGGAGGACGAGGAGGAGGTGGGATTATGAGTACGACGTCGTTTGATTCTTTGGGATTGTCTCAGCACACTTTCGGAGCTATTCAGGATATGGGTTTTCAATTTATGACTCAGGTACTTTTTAAAAGGTTTCTGTTTAAAGCTTATGCTCATATGATTTAGCTTTATTTAGTATTGAAGCTAGTTGGTGAAATTTGATGTGTACGAATATGCTATATTACTTTGAGACTTTGATTTTGATGTCCGTGCTATCATCTATTACTGAGCTCCTTCAATGTTGAGCTAAAAATGAAAGAGTTTCGAGTGACTACTTTGCAGTATTGGCCTTGAGAATTACACTTGGGGTTCACTACTTGGCAAAGATAGGAAGGGACGGCGTAAGACTTATTGGATTAAATTTTATTTCAGGCCTTTCTTTCTGAGGAGCTGACTTTACATGACAAGTGACTCCTTGATTTTGAAGCTGTAGAACTAGGACCTTGGTTTAAACTCTTTTTTCGTGGATGTCCTTGGGATGCTCATGGAAATCTTTACTTTTAAGCGGCATTTTGTGGGAAATTTCTTCCCAGTGATGATGAACTTTTAGGAAATGATTTCTTTCTCATTGTCTTTTACATGGACTTCCTGTTAAATGAACATAAAGTGGATCCGTGCAAAATTTTCTGTATCTTATATCTTTTCAACCCCCCTCCTCAGGTTATACCTAAAATACATTTAAGTGTTTATGATCTCTTTTCTACTCTCTGGTCCATGATTAGTATTTGAACTTTTCCAATTTGGCCAGTAGTTGAATGAAATTTATGTTTGTCACATAATAATATTTCGTTAGCTGTGTAGGAGTTCTAAATGAAATTTTCCAAAGAATGTTTCTGTCGCTCGTTTAGGAGCATTAAGTAGTAATTTTTGCGAAGATCATTTGTACAGTACATGATCCAGATTATAAATGCAGGGAGTTTACGTATAATATGTTTGTCACATAATAATATTTCATTAGCTGTGTAGGAGTTCTAAATGAAATTTTCCAAAGTGCATTGCTGTCTCTCGTTTAGGAGCATTAAGTAATGATTTTCGTGAAGATCATTTGTACGCTACATCATCCAGGCTATAAATGCAGACAGTTTACATATCATATTTCCTAAATTTTGTATGTCATTACAAATGCAGATCCAAGCCAGGGCAGTTCCACCACTTATGGTTGGCAAAGATGTACTTGGAGCTGCCAGGACCGGTTCAGGAAAAACCCTTGCCTTCTTAATTCCAGCAGTTGAGTTGTTGTATAATGCCCAATTCGCCCCTCGGAATGGAACTGGTGTTATTGTCATTTGCCCCACTAGGGAGCTTGCCATTCAGGTGAAAATCCTTGTAACCTTTTCTACAGCTGATAATGTGAACATTTTCTTGGTATTATATCTTTAAATTTCTTTCTTTATAGACATTTTCTTCAAAGCTTGTTGAAATGCTGTCATGATGTCTCTACAGTATGCCAGTTTGAATATTTTAAATCTGGAGTAATAGATTTAATAGTTAGGATTCTATTGGTGATGCATTAGCAGAGAACTTAACAATTTTTTTTTTTTGGGAACAGTGAGATTTACTGTCAAATTTCAATGCATCTTTTGTGAAAAGTGGAACAAGAATGGCTTATATGTTACAGTCTACTTGTAATATACTTATTCTACAAAAGGCAAAGAAACAGTGGACAATAGTTTAGGAGAAAAAAGTAGAAGAATATATTTTTGTCTACAGTTTTAGCCAACTAATATGTAAATGCAGGCATTTCTGATTTCTGTTTTAGATTGTTTTTATCCCCCAAAACCTTAATTATTACCGTCATCACTAGTTCAACTTTCAAATGTACCAGACCCATGCTGTTGCAAAGGACCTTCTGAAGTACCATTCCCAGACTGTTGGCTTGGTTATTGGTGGTTCAGCTAGAAGAGGAGAAGCGGAACGTATTGTGAAAGGAGTAAATTTGCTAGTAGCTACCCCCGGTCGACTTCTTGACCATCTTCAAAACACCAAGGGGTTTGTTTATAAGAATCTGAAGGTAACATAACAAGTGCAACTTTATATCCTGAAACATATTTTCCTAACTTGAGCATAAATATGGTGTCGTATTTATTATTTATCTCCAAATTTTGCTTGAGAAAACCTTGAACTTGCAGTGCCTTATTATTGATGAAGCCGACAGAATATTAGAAGCAAACTTTGAGGAAGAAATGAGGCAAATTATGAAGCTTCTACCAAAGAAGGTATGTTAAGTGGTGAACATTTATATGTTCAATTTAGAAGTCCTTAACTCTTGTCAGTTCTATATATTATGTCAAATATCACCAAATAAGATATGGTTATGGCAATTGAATATTGCTCAAGAAATGTAATATGCTTTTGGTTAAATATGTGCTGGAATCTGTTTCCAGAATCATGTGTGAATAGTGTATGATGAGAAGACATTTTTAGAAACAGTTACATCGAGGTGAAGTCATTTAATTAATTGCCCTTATAATAATGTTTTTTGCCAATGAATGAGTTCCTTTGGCTTTTGATGTGGTTATGGAGTGAATCTAACTTGTTTCTGGTGATGATTTACTGTTGGAACTGGTACTCGGAAGCAATAGTGGTTCAAAAGAGTTAATCAGCTGAAAGCTACGCTTCATCGCTTGATAACTTAATTGATGGCCTTGTAGGCTTGATGCTTGGGCATTGGAGCCTTCAGCATAGATTTGTTTCTAGGGTATTCCTGAGTTTAGCTTGTCCTACTTGCTATTCCATTTTACCTCAAACTTCAGGTTTTGTTGGCAATTGTTGCTTTAATATGCCAAGATCATTGATGGTCATGTCTGTTATAGCTTCCTTTTAAGTGTAAGTTTTTTGTTGCATCATATCCAATGCTTTATCCTTACTGAGTTTCTGCATACCATGCAGGATAGGCAAACTGCTTTATTTTCAGCTACCCAAACAAAGAAGGTTTGTTTTCAAACTTATTGCTATTAAGTATTTAGTTTCTGGCCTTATTTATAGTGAATATTCTTAGAGCTTGTTTTTCGTCTACCTGGAAAATGATATATATCTTTTAGAGAAGATTTTTAGATATTTTCTTACTTTTTAATGAAATCCTGAAGTAGTTTATCTGAATTTTCTCTCATGGTTATAATTTTCACCCCCATGTGATATCTGCAGGTTGAGGATCTTGCTCGCTTGTCATTTCAGACAACTCCAGTTTATATTGATGTGGATGATGGGAGAAATAAGGTAGATGTGGAGTAGAATTGTTGTTTGTAAATACAGCCACTAATACAAATGCACATATGCATAAACATTCAACTATCACCAATTAAACTAACAAAATGCTGATCATTTTTAGGTCACCAACGAAGGCCTGCAGCAAGGCTATTGTGTGGTGCCCAGTGCCAAGAGATTTATCCTTCTGTATTCCTTCTTGAAAAGGAATCTGTCAAAGAAAGTGATGGTCTTCTTCTCCTCATGTAATTCAGTCAAATTTCATTCAGAACTTCTCAGATACATTCAGGTGGATTGCTTTGATATCCATGGAAAGCAAAAGCAACAGAAACGAACCACCACCTTCTTTGACTTCTGCAAGGCAGAGAAGGGCATCTTGTTGTGTACTGATGTAGCTGCCCGTGGGCTTGACATTCCTGCTGTGGTATGTGCTTTGTAGGAGTAATCACCAGGAGAAAGTTGGGGTTTCTGAATTATAGTTTTGTTCCGATACATTAAAATATGGCTGATGGTAACTGAAACAATTTGCAGAAAATAAAAGGACCAATAATTAGAATAATTATTCTTGTCGTTGCAACTAGAATTCCTTTAGCATTAAACCTAAGATCCGTTGGCAAGTTGCATAGGGTAAGGGTTGTGTCATTCTGTCCCAAATAGAACTTGAAAACTTCTGATTATTCTGTATACACAGTCTGCACTGGAATTGAAAGAATTACATTGGTATGTACGGCTTCTAGATTTTCCAAATAATACTTCAAAAGTATTATTTTATGAACTTTTGACCTTACAACCTAACTTCGGCCACATGTAAAGACCTACTAGATACGCATTAGTTTAAACTCCAATTGGTAACATCTATTATCTTGATCCTTGAATTGTACATGAGAATTTGGCTATCCGAAACTAAAATGTATTTGCTTAAGTGGGTATCCTAAGTGCTTCCACAGTTTAAACTAAAAGCCTTCACGTTCTATGCTCTTAAATTGGCTGCTAATGTCATACCCACAAAGAAAAGGTGGTTATCTATCTCAAAGGCCAGATGGTAGAATATTTTATTGAAATTAGATGTAGGGATTTACGTTTTTTGTAGAAGTTTAAATATTATCTAATAGCTGTAAGTTTGAAGGCTGTCTTTTCTGTTTACTGTTTGTTAAAAGTATTGAAACAATATTTAAGAAAACAGAGCTTTGTTCAGAACTGTTACTGTACTTATTGTGGGGCCAGTGTCCTGCTGATTATATGTTGCAAACTTGGTTTTATGAACAATTTTGTTGACTAAGGTTTTCTTTTCTGTTTCCATGTAGGACTGGATTGTGCAGTATGATCCTCCTGATGAACCCAAGGTATAAAAGTCTTTCTTGCTAATGTTTTAGTTAATCTTGCTCCATTTTCATTGTTGTTCATTCATCTTGATTAACATGTAGTGTTGAATTACCTTTTTCAGGAATATATTCATCGGGTTGGTCGGACAGCCCGTGGAGAAGGTGCAAGAGGAAATGCGCTACTTTTCTTGATCCCAGAAGAGTTGCAATTTCTTCGATATCTGAAGGTCAAGTATTTTGATTCTATAAATTGGGGAAATAGAACTAAAACCTATGTGTGCATATATGATAATCTAAGTGCCACCTTGAAAACAGTCATGATCAATGTAAAGCTTATGCAGCATGATGTCCTATCACTTAAAAGCCGGGAAGAATATGAAAAAATAAGTTGGTTTTTTTTTGGGTTTTTTTTTTTTGCGGGGGGGAGGGAGAGGTGGTTATTGTTTTGGAGGGGCACCAACTTTAGTACAATGTGAGCAAATACAATAAACCAGAACACAGTAAGTAACATCTTTATAATCCCTCTTCACTTTCAGGCTGCAAAAGTTCCTGTTAAAGAGTATGAATTTGACCAAAAGAAGCTGGCAAATGTGCAGTCACATCTGGTAAAGCATGCTCCCTCATTGTTTGTGATCCTTGATTGTTATTAGCAAGACAACTTAGCTTGGACTGCTTTGGTTTATGCAGGAGAAGTTGGTTGCTAACAACTATTATTTGAACAAGTCAGCTAAAGATGCATATCGATCTTATATACTAGCATATAATTCACACTCTATGAAGGATATCTTCAATGTACACCGCCTTGATCTGCAGGTATTAGTCATTCTCCTGTCTGTTCAGAAAGCAGTAGTAATTTAAAGCATTTTGCCACATAATGTGTTGGAACAAGTATTTATGATTCAAATCTTGACATAATAGTTTGTTAACAAGGAATAGAATTGTAGTGTAATAATCTCATGGTGACTACAGACAACAGTAGTGGTAATTAGTTTGCAACAGAAGAATATTTTAGGACTTGAATAGCTAAATGGCTAGCAACGTTGGCGATTGCACTGCTGATTGGTGGCCGAGTCATTTTTGTGTTTGGAAAAGAGAGGATGGATTGAATAAACTGAATGTGGTCTTACTTTATTTTAAATGGGAAGAAACACCAATTTGAGTTAGGGTGAAATCATCAAGTTAGTTTGGTTTGGAAGTTTTGAAATTAGGCCCTTGGCGTTTAATGATAAATAATCATTAGATGCATTTCTTTCTCCTCTTTAAATCATAAGATGTGGTGATATACAACTGAAAACCATTGATATCATGATGTACAGTGGTATAATTGTGCGTCTGTTGTATTTGTAAACAGGCAGTTGCTGCTTCATTTTGCTTTTCTTCACCACCTAAGGTGAATCTGACCATAGACAGCAGTGCGGCCAAGTTTAGAAAGAAAATGCGTAAAGTCGAAGGAAGCAGAAATGGATTCAGTGAAAGCAACCCTTATGGTAGGCGGAGAGATGAAGATGATAAACGCCAATTTGTTAGGTATTAACAGAATCATGTGAGCAAATCGCACATGGTCTGCCGAGATTTTGATGAGTTTTTTTTAAAAATTTTTTTAAATGCAATTTACATTTGTTCATGACATTTAGCATCTTACGTAATCAGAATTTGTGCATAGATGCTGAAATCTGTAACTTTGTGACATAACAATTTTAACATTAAACAGATAAGATGATACTTGGGTTGGAAATAGGACGGGCTTTTGTAATCTAAATTTTCGTACATCTGTATTGATTATCTCAGATTATAGATTTTTTTTTTCTTGTTCTCTGTTTTATTTGACAATAATGTGCTTCAGCTGGTATCGGTAAATATTTACTGTGCTCAAATAATTGTTTGAACAAAATTTTAGTAAATAGGTACTTCGCTTAAATAATTGTATAGAGCAAAATTTTCTCATGGAGGAAAATACTCAACAAGCTGAATGATATATTCACTCATAGGTTAATGATAATGTTAATTACTAATTGGTAGTTTCTATATTTGCATTAAGAGTGAAAAATCTTGTTTGTAATTATTGTTAAATATGATTACCAAGGCAATTGTACCCTTGTGGTAAGACATGAACTCATGGATAGAAACAAGCCTAGCTAATCTTTCAGCCTTAAACATCACAATTTCAGAGTACTGGATCAAATCTTGAATCTCATATATCACAAAATCTTTAACGTAATGCTAACTAAACAATTGAGGGTGAAGAATTCAGCGACTGGTTATCTTGTGATGTGTAGCTAATAATCTTTCTTTTTCTTCTTTATTCGCATTTTAAATAATAATATGGTATTATAAAACAGGAATCATTTGGTTCTTAGAATAATTATCATTCTCATAGATAATAACTTTCTCAAGTGTGGATATTACTGCATTGCCATTGATTCTTATTTGATTTCTTTGTCATTGCAATCACAAATTTTAAAGTCTAAGCAAGTGAGGTTAATACTCTAGACCTATGAGAAATCTGGAGAGAGAACAACAGTGTGAAGAGATGAGATAATTCAAAGTAAATAATTGAAGAAACAAACAACAGGGGGAAAAGAAAATCCAGTTAGAGAGATTAAAATAATTTTTTGAGGTTAGTTATGGGAATTACATATTAATTCTAATTCATATGTCCATGTTGCCAGGATTGGAGAACCACAAGTTGCAGAAGCATGATTCTTATTTGATCTCTTTGTCATTGCAATCACAAATTTTAAAGTCCTCCGATATCTAATGCATCCAATGATATCTCACAGTATAAAAACAGCGCAGTAACTTGTTATGGATCATAGACAACTTATTGTGAAAAAGATATACATGTACTTCTATTTTCTAGATAGCTTATATGTGTTGTATGTACGTCATTGATTCAATATTGTTGCCCTTTCTAGCATGCCACACAATGCACAGCGGATGACAAAGAAATAATCATGTGAGACTGACCTACCACCTCAATACGAAACAAGGTCTACAGTGTAATTCATTAAATTTTTAATATTAAATTTAATAGGTCTCACAACAACTCTGCAACAAGGCAAAGCACCATTGGTTGGGTATCACACAAGTTCTATGAATCATAGCATATTGGTTAGTTGTCAATTGGAAAAAAAAAAAAACCCTAATATCAGTCACTAGTTTCTACTGAAGTCAGCTAAATGGCCCAATCCCAATTAAGTTAGATGAGTTTTACTAAGTATTAAATCTTTGATTTAAATTAAGATGAAAAATCTTATCCATTGTACACTAATATTTACACTCGAATGAGAGCAAACATTTACGGCTGGTTGGCTGCGTCCAAATAAGCAAAATAATCGCCTTCAATAGCTCATTAACCGACAACAATTGACATAATCTTAACAACCAACTCTATGGGTATAGGGATGTCAATGGATCAAATCTCATCTAAGATCCATCTTATCTAAATCCAATTGGGTTGGATTTGAGTCAATTTAAAATATATTTTGATTGGATTTAGATATAGATGCATAGATTTAAGGTGAATTTGGAATATGTTTTGACCTATCTTAATATTTAGATACAGATTCATATTCACCTATTTTTTAATTTTATTTTATTTTAAAAATTTCTTAACAATTTTGTAATTATAAATGATAATAAATTTCATTTATAATATATTAGTGGTATTTACCATGTATTTAAAAATCTTAAAACTTAAATATTAGTTTTGTAAATTTAAATGATAATAGGACAAAAATAACTAAGGTTAATCAATCCTAAAGCATGATCATGCAATATTCAAATTGTAAGCTAAGTAATAACAATTAGTAATTTATTTTATTATATTGGCCAAATAATTTTTAACCAATATAGTTATTTCTCTTATAAACTAGTACAAATGGTACAAAATTATATCAAAATTAACTTTTGAAGGATATTTTATTATCTTTCTTATTTGTTTGTTTTGCTATAAAAGCATAAGATGTAATATTTATTAGATTTTTGAGACAAATTTTATAATTTAGTTTTTATCAAAATTTTTAATTTTTATTTTAAAAAATTATTGTTCTTTTATTTTTGATTTTTAGAATTCATTATAGGTCTATAATAAATTTAGATTTTAATATTTTTTGGGACTTAGAGTGGATATAAATATTTATTTCTTTATTAGATTTAGATATGAAGCGAAAAATATAAATTTATGATGGATTTAAAACAGATAATATAGTTACATGACAAATCTAGAGTAGATACAAATTTTAATTTTTTTTTATAAATCTAAATATGAAGCAGAGTAAATTTAATGCATAGCTAGCTGTTGCCGATCCCATATAGCTATTATCCGCAAAACTGGTGGAAGTTGGCTATTTGGCAATGTTTTTATTTTCCTCTTTATGACAACAAAAAGGTGTAAAAACTGTTTGGTTGGCCCATTTTTATTCTACTGAAACACATACGCCAAATCAAAGTTACAATAGAGCCGCTTTTATTTTTTATTTTTTTTAATTTAAAACCGGCCACCGGTTACCGGTTTTTTTAATTGGTTAAAGTAATCAATAATAATGGTAATTATCTTGTAACTAACCTCATTTTAAGTGCATATCAAATTTATCAATTCAAACTTGAAAACACTCTCAACTTTACAAGAAAAATTATTTTTTATTTTTTTACATTTTTTTATTTCATAGAAAATATATGTATGTAACTACATACAAATCAGAATAATATTTAAATATAATTAAATAAAATAATTATAAATTAAATATTATTTTCTTAATATCACGCTATAAATTTATTGATATTTTGCTTTTAAAAAAAATATTAGAACATTTTTTCAACTAATATTAAAATGTTTTATGGATACCTTCTAAAAAAATTATACATTAGAAAAATATAAAGAGTTTAATATTTTATATTTTTTAAATAATACTCATGAATATCTTATGTAAATTAATTCATACAAACTTATGTGAAATTAATTACTTTATTTAATCTTTTGCATTGTATTAATTTTTCTATCTTTTGCAATTATTTGTTTCATGTTTAATGATATTATTATATTTATCAATTTAAACTTGAAACCTATCAAATGCGCCCTCAACTTTACAAGAAGATATATATTTTTTATTTTTTTTAACTTTCTTAACTCATGGAAAATATACTTATATAACTACATACAAATCATAAAACTATTTAAATATAATTAATAAAATTAATTTTATTTTCTTAATATTATGTTATAGATTTAATGATATTTTACTTTAAAAAATATTAGAACATGTTTTCAACTAATATTAATATGTTTTATGGATACCTTTTAAAAGAAATTGAATATTAAAAAAATATACATCATCTAGTATTGCATATTTTTAAATAATACTCGCAGATAATCTCTTATGCAAATTAATTCATTCAAACTTATGTGAAATTAATTACTTTATTTAATCTTTTGTGTTGTATTAGTTTTTTTTATCTTTTACCATTCACATAATTGACAAGTAATATTTCATAAATAGTGGCAATTGATCAATTAAACATTGTTTTTAAGAAAATTCATCCCACAATGCATTATTCAATAATATATATAAAAAAACAAGTTATAGAGGAACTTACATTATTTTCAAGAATGCACAAATCTCGAACAACTTCTTAGAAGTACTTCATCACACAATAACCACATTCAAAGGTTTAAGGTTGTTTTGGACACCAAAAAAGTAAAAAAAATTGCTTCAAAAATACTAATAAAAGTAACAATGAAAGTTATAGCTTTGTTTCATTAATACCTTCATAGAGACCCATTGCACAACCTTCTTTTTGTCAGTCTTCACTTGATGCATTGTTATCCCACTATAAGCAATTTTAACGAATGTCAACAAATTAATCGACAACATAAAAAAATAAATAATTAATTTTTTTATTATAAGACTAATTTTTTTTAAGGTAGTAAATTACGATCATTATTAGCCATTATTAATTTGATTAAACTGAACTCTATATTAGAAGTTTTATTATCAACATCTACATATGGTCCATTTATGTGTAGCATTATTTTTAATTTTAATAAATTTTATAATAATAATAATAACAATAACAACAACAATAATTAAAAAAAAAAAGTAGAGGGAATCTTTAGTTCTTGTCTCCCATATGAGTATCATTAAGATCATGTGCTTTTGCTCGCTGTGCTAGTATGCCTAGTGAGCCATTAGAACTTCATCTATCAATTAGTACTCCTTTAGGTGATTGCATGTTGATAGACCATGTTTACAAGTCCTGTGTGATCAGCTTATGTGATAGGGAATTCCTTGTGGACCTATTACCCCTGGAGATGTACGATTTTGATTTGATATTAGGGATGGATTGGTTAGGATCTTATCATGCTTCAATTGACTGTTTTGCTAAGAAAATTATTTTTTGTATACCTGGGAAATAGAATTTCACTTCCATCGAAATCAAAAGAGTTGTGGAAGCTTGGTTTCTATGGTTAAGGCAGTGAAAATACTAAACAAGGGTTATGAAGGGTATTTAGCCTATGTGGCGAAGATAACTTTTCAAACTCGTTATGGGCATTACGAGTTCTTGGTTATGCCTTTTAGGTTAACCAATGCTCTTGCGATTTGATGAATAGGGTTTTCCAAACTTATCTTGACCAGTTTGTGATTGTCTTTATTGACGACATTTTAGTTTACTCTAAAAGTAGAGAGGAGCATGAGACACATTTGAGGATTGTGTTGGAAACTTTAAGGGAGAAAAAGTTGTATGCAAAATTTAAAAGTGTGAGTTTTGGCTTGATCGTGTTGTGTTTTTGGGGCATATAGTGACAAAAGATGGTATTTTGGTAGATCCGGCCAAAGTCGAGGTAATTGTGAATTGGGAAAGGCCTTCCAATGTCACTGAAATAAGGAGTTTCTTTGGACTAGCAGGCTATTATAGGCGTTTTGTGAAAGGATTTTCTAGCCTAGCAGAACCTTTGACCAATTTAACCAAGAAGAATGTGAAGTTCACTTGGGATGAAGCATGTGAAAAGGGCTTCCAAGAGCTCAAGAATCGTTTGGTGTCTGCCTCTATCTTGACTATTCCTTCAAGTGGTATAGGTTTCTGATTTATAGTGATGTTTTTAAGAGAGGATTGGGTTGTGTTTTATGCATATGCTTCTAGGTAGTTAAAAAATCATGAACAAAATTATCCAACTCATGATTTGGAGTTAGCTGCCATAGTGTTTGCTTTAAAAATTTGGAGATATTACCTATATGGACAGACTTGTGAGATTTTCACCGATCACAAGAGTTTGAAGTACTTGTTTACTCAGAAGGAGTTGAATTTGAGACAAAGGAGATGGTTGGAGTTAATGAAAGATTTTGACTGCTCTATTAATTACCATCTGGGAAAGGCGAACGTAGTAGCCGATGCCTTAAGTAGGAAATCGGCTGGGTGTATGGCACATATTATCACTACACAAACCCATTTGGTAGAAGACTTGAGAAGTTGTGGGATCGAGGTAGTGAGGTGTGGGCAAGTAGAGTTATTAGAGCATTTGACAGTCCAACCTATTCTGGTTGACAGAATTAAGACAGTTCAAAAGAACGATTTGGAGTTTAATGAAATTGTAAAGAGGTGAATAAAGGACATAAGCCAAAATTTGGACTTGACAATGGAGGTGTATTATGATTGGGACATAGACTTTGCGTGCCAGTAGATGAAGAGGTGAAGGCAGAGATCTTAAGAGAAGCTCATAAAGCACCTTATGGTATGCACCCCGGTAACACTAAGATGTACCGTGATCTTAAGGGAAGTTTTTGGTGGAGGAATATAAAGAGAGATATAGTTGTTTTTGTGTTGTGATGTTTGGTTTGTCAGCAAGTAAAAATTGAACATCAAAGACCAACAGGAACCTTACAAGTGCTGCCTATTCTGCAATGAAAATGGGAACACATAATAATGGATTTCGGCTTTGGGTTGCCACGGTCTAAGAAGGGAGGTGACTCCACTTGGGTAGTTGTTGATCGTCTAACGAAATCCGCTCACTTTTTAGCAAGGAAGAGTACAAACAATATGGGCTAACTAGTTAAGCTGTTCATAAAAGAGATAGTAAGGCTTCACGGAGTACCAACGTCAATTGTGTCTGATAGAGACTCACAGTATACTTCAAGATTTTGGACAAGCTTACATAAAGAGATGGGGACGAAATTGAGATTTAGTACTGCTTTTCATTTGCAGACAGATGGACAATCCGAAAGAACCATCCAAACCCTGAAGGATATGATTCGACCTTGCGTGTTAGATTTGAGTGGTGGTTGGGAAGAACACCTAATGTTGATCGAGTTCGCTTATAATAATAGTTTCCACTCGAGTATTGGAATGGCACCCTTTGAGGCATTGTATGAAAGAAAGTGTAGTTCTCCAATTTGTTGGAATGAGGTTTGCGAGAGAAAACTGTTGGGTCCAGAATTGGTACAGATTACTGTGGAGAAAATCAAGTTGATTAGAGAACATCTTCGAACAGCTCTAATACCACAATTGTAACACCCCAAACCCAACACATGCGGAGCACGTGACAAAATGAGGCTACTTACTAATCAAAATCCTTGCACCAAAAACCTCAAACTGAAATATCTCAAATATTTTAATCAATAAATCCACAAATTCATGTGTCCAACTCTAAAAATGTCTCTCTCAAAGACATAAGCATAACAAAAGTTTCAAAAAGACTTCTCAATTACAAGTTCATAAACAAATAAAATTAAAAGGAACAAAAGTTTATTTTTCTCTCTTAATTTGAAACAAGAAACGAATCTTTAACTCCAATGATAGCACACCTCTTAACAAGATACTTAATCTGCAAAAAGTAATGAGGAGGGGTGAGCCGTCAACTCGATAAGTAAAACCATTCTTAACACACTAAGCATATTATGTACCAAAAATATTGTAAGCCTCATTTTTATCAAAACATATATATTATAATAGAAAGGTAGAAATTCGCTAAATAATTCAGAATATCAAAACCTCATAATTTATAAAAGAAAACAGATCATATAGTAAATATGCACAGAAAAACCAAAGTTAGCTCATGTCACATAATGTCACCTATACTTCTAGTGACCCGGCCAGAAACAGAATTAGAATATCATGCGCACACTCAGAATAGAAACCCAGTACTAGTCCATAACACATATGTATCGTATTATACGATCAGAATCAGAATCAGAATAACTATGGACAATGAGCCAAAACATTTAAATCAGTCTTTCATATATAATGACTTGTACGTGGCACTTTGTACTGTATGTAGCACTTTGCAGTGCTTTGGCCCCCAAGAGGTGGCCCCCATACAATCATAAATAATTTAAATCATACATGGGCACAAAACATTCATATCAAATTCATAAATGTTCATAACAATAATTTAGGCTTGCAAAATATCTTTTAAACAAAATCATAAAAAAAAATCATGTAACAAAAAAAAATAGATATTTAAAAGCATTTATAATATTTTGTTGAAACCATAAGAATAACTTAATTTTCAGATTTGAAAACATTTATACAAACTAATTTCATTATGAAAAGCAATTGATTTTTAAAGAGTTATAAAAACACATGTACTTTTAATAGTATTAAAATAATCATACGTATCTAGTACATTAGGAATGAAGTTACTTACCTCGGAAAAAGCAATGATCTAAACTCCTCTAGGTCTCCAATAGCCTCAAACACCTTAACAATTACAAGAAAATCCTATTAACAACTTATTCCAACCTCCTGATTTCCCTAATTCATACCCGTATAGGACTGTTTCTATGAATTTTAAATCTTAATCTAAAAATTAGAAAGACACAATATTTTACAGAACTAGTTTGGACATCCATGGGTATCTCACATAAAATTTTCAAGAAGATATGATATCAAAAACATTTTCAAAACTATTTATTTCTTAATAAATTCAAACTGTCTTACAGAGCCTTAACTGAACTATATGGGTTCTGAGATTTTTATAAAGTCATACATTAATAAAAAAATTTCGAAATTAAAACTAGAAATACTAGACACACATAATAAGCTCTGTTTAAAATTCTAGAATTTTTTGAATTCATTTGTAACGCCAAATGTTTTGTTTATGAATTTTAGATTATAGAATTTTGTTTTTATTAGAATATATAAGTGGCACTATTACCCCCACTAATAAGGATTACTCATGGGGTAATTTTGTAAAACATATATATTTTTCCAAATCCTAATAGGATTTCTTAGGACTCCTTATAAATTCATACTTTTCCCTCTTCCATAACTCTAAGTCCACAACGTTTCCTTTTATTCTCTGATTTACTCTCTTATTCATGCCCTATGATTCAAACCCTTGACTTGAGGAGAACCTTAACGATTGGTAAGTTCTACTCTCTCTATTCTCCACATGTTTTTCTATCATTCTATTAGGATTTTTATTGGGGTGATTTTAGATTATTACAGACTTATATGCATGATTTAGGATGAGTTTAAATTGTGTTTAGAGCTTTGATTTATTGCTGAGTTTTGTTTATTAATCCTAGACACAATAAACTTACTTGATAATTCTGGACAGTATGAATATCTCAAAATTAAACATATATCTTGCGGATGATTCTTGAAACAAAACTTATCTTTCTGAAAACTAGACACATAGGGCTTATGGAATAAATTTTGTTTTGTAAAGTTATACCTAGTTAAACAAAGAGTTTGAAAGACAATTAACCACCCCTTATGGTTGAACAACATTGTAAGTTACAATTTCAACTTATTCACACTGTATTTTTACATTAAGGGATAGGATAGTGACATACTTGTGATTTGGTAAAATTGTCACAAAGACCCTCTAATTTTTATATTAGTCAAACATACACCTTTTTGGACAATTATATCCTTTGACTATAGCGATCCAAATATATTCATTTGTACATAATCATTTAAAAAGAGATGTAATATTATATTATATTCGTTAAACATAGTGTTTATTTGTAATTATATAACTTAAGCATTATAGTTTCATTTTTAATTTAAATTCAATAAATTTGAGTATTATTACACTTATATGGTGTTACATAATGTATACATATTGACGTAAAATTTATTTATAAGTGTTATAGAATTATTCCACAATAGATAGACAACAAAGCTATATTACTCAATTGGGATACTTTTTTTTATGACAACTAATGTGGGCATCTTATGTGTCATCAAGTGATTGTGTTGTATTACTCATGAAAATTTAATAGCATACATATATACATGACAATAAATAATTAAATAATTATTGACACATTAATTGACTACAAAATAAGTATATCATAACACTATGATAATAATATTAAAGTAATTTACATTTTAATAAATTATAAGGCGGAGAAAATTATCATGTAAATGAAAACCTAATTTACCACTTTTTTCATCGATAGTTGAAAATTTTTTTAATTTTCTTTTATTTTAATTTTCAACAATGTAAAAATGGTAGCGTACTAGACTTGAATAGAAAGAAATTTTAAAATAATTTTTTTTGGGTAATACAAACAAATTTATGATTTAACCCAATTATTGAAATGTTATAAAGTTAATGGGAAATTTTAACGCAAAACTAGTGGAATAATAGTTGAAACACATGTACCTACCTGTAAAGGAGAAGGTACAACCAAAATTATGAACTAATCTAATATAAATAAATTATAAAAAGTAAACTTATTACTTAACTTAAATATTTGGAATCTTACAAAGTTAATAGGAAAATTCAACACAAAGCTAGGGAAATTATTACTTAAAACATATGAATCAATAAGTGAGCAAGTGTAATAAAAATTAGAAATACAACCCACAGGAAATAAAAGTTACTTAGACTCTAACCCCAAATATTGGTATTTAATGAATTTAGTAAGAATATCAAACACAAAACTAGTAGACTAATATATTGAAATATATGAACCTATAGATTAAAAAATTTAACCAAGATTAGGGACTAATCTAGCCAAAAAAGTAATTTTGGTATTTAATCTAAAAAACTAGAATCTTATCAAATAAATTAGAATATTGAATGCAAAATTAATAGAATAATAGTTGAAACATATAAACCTATAAACAAGAAAGTATAACAAAAATTACGGACTTACCTAACTAAAAATAAAATTATAGAAGTGAATTTGGTTCTTAACCCAAATAGTTAGCATATTACCAAGTTAATAGAAGTATTTAACAGAAAATGATGGAATAATTAGTTGAAAAACGTAAAACAAAAGGGAAGAAAGAGTAACCAAATTTAGGTATTCATCCAACAAGAAATGAATGTACTTGAAATCTAACCCAAAACACTAAAACAAATTTAGTAGGAATATTGAACACAAAGCTAGTAGATTGGGAAGTGAAAACAAATGAACGAATTAGTAAGAAAGTTTAATTTTAATTAGGAATAGTTGAAATTAACTTGGAATATCTATCTAATATATTGATTTTTAACTAAAAGAATTAGGATATGGCTATTTTATATTTTTACCACTATTAGAAAAATGAACTTTACTGATGTTAGAATTGTGTTAGTAATTATTTTCAGTGACGCTTGCTAATTATGTCAGTAATCTAACAGTCAGAAAAATAGTGACACTTGTTTGTGGTGTCAATGATTACTATTACTATAGTATTACAAGCCTTATGGCACTATAGTATTAGTAATTACTGATAATGATTGTGTGTTGATAGTTACTTTTACTATAGTATCATGAATATTATAACAATATAGTGATGGTATTTACTAATAGTTATTACATGTCAATAGTTTGTTTTGCACCACGAAGATGACATGATACAATTAATGGATACTAATACTTTAGTGTCAATAATTAGTATTACTATAGCATCTTTGGTATTATGATACAATAGAGCTCTTACTTCTTGATACATTTTTTAGTGTTACTAGCTTCTAATTGAATTTATAGTTTGGCATTTTTGTTGTTACTCTATTGTTTTCATTGTTCTTTTGGTTTTGCCAATCAAATGATGGTATTCAAAAAAAATATTATAATTAAACCAAAGTAATAAATTGAAGAATTAAATATAACTATATAACATTCCCAATAAAATTTAAATAATTATCAAATAAAATACTAATACAAATATCTCAAATATAGTTTAAAAACATTTCAACTATAGTTTGAAAACAACATAATGACAGTTTAAAGAAACTAAGTAATTATCCTCAGCACATCTACTCCTTGACCTTCATCTTTCCCTTTACCTTTTCTACCTTCAAGTGCAGTGTAAAGAATCAATTAGCTAGTATGCTGCAGAAATCAATTCTTTGATATTTACAAGCAAAAATATACTTATAATTTACCTGATTATTATATGCTAAAGAATCAACATATACTCATCGTAAAGATTGTCTGCTTATCATAGCCCTTGAAATCAACAAAATGTATACTTTTTTATATTTAAAATAAAAAAAAATAAAAAAATATAAATAAATTATGATTAACTTATAATAAATAAAGAACCTGAAATTATTATAATAAACAATACAATTAACTTTGATAATTTATAATATATCAACATATTACATGGCCTACTCATCGCTTATAATAATGATTTTGATGATTGTGAAAGATTGTCTGTAGTGTACTTATCATAGCCCTTGAACTTCAAAAATAAAGCAACAAAATGTATACATATATTTTAAAATTGGTCCTAAAATAAAACAACAAAATAAAAAAATATATTTTTAAATAAATTATGATTAACATAAAAAATAAAGAACCTGCAAATAAATTGTATCATTATAATAAACAATAGTTACCAAAGTTGTCTAAAAAGTTGATAATTTATAATATATCATTTTGCTTTACTCAATATTACTTTAGCACTTAACACCAGGCTTTATATGCCTTCTACTTGTACTTGCAATAGCTCAAGTCATTTTGGTTTGCACTAAAGGGCCTTAAGTACATAAAGAACACACTAAAAGTTGGCATCAATTTTGCCAAACACCTTGAATGCATTTAGCAAAATATTGATAGTTTATATTCAACTATTGAATATGTCTACTCCTTTTAAAACTAGAGTAGGATAAAATCTAGATATATAAATAGTGTTGTAGCTTTTACCTATAATAAATATATTAAATAAATTGCATGCTATTCCTCTCATCCCTGGCACAAGATATGATTATATTGCTATTTTCAAGCATCAAGCAGCAAACGATTCACCTATTAAACATCTTCAACATTCATATAATTGACAAGTAATATTTTATAAACAGTGGCAATTGATCGATTAAACACTGCTATTAAGAAAATTCATCCCACAATGCATTGTTGAATGAAATATTAAAAAAAAAAGTTATAAAGGAACTTACATTGTTTTTAAGAACGCACAAATCTCAAACAACATCTTGGAGATACTTCATCACACAATAATCACATTCAAAGGTTCCAAGTTGTTTCAAACACTAAAAGAGTAAAAAAATTAGTTTTAAATATACTGATAAAAGTAACTATGAAAGTTATAGCTTTGTTTCATTAATACCTTTATAGAGACCCATTGCACAGCCTTTTTTTTGTTAGGATTCACTTGATGCATTTTTGTCCCACTATAAGCAATTTTAACGGATGCCAACAAATTAATCGACAACATAAAAAAATACAAAAAAATTAAGTAAACCAATCAAACTTACTCATTTACCATCTATCTCAACTCATCATCAAGACTACCACCTAATGGATCAAGATAATATATTTTTTGCCTCACTATATCAATTGCTTCTAGCACCCAGTGGCCACTAAACAAACAATTAAAAAAATACCAAATAGATTACAAGATAAATTTAAATCTTTCATGTAAAAAAAAAAGAAAGAAAAAGGACAAAAATATAAATAAACTATACATTGAGTTATATGGAAACATAATGATCTAGATTATTTGTATCTTGTCCAAAAGTTCTAAAATATGGGAACACCTATTTAGGTAGCTTGCTTGAGTTAAAAGTAACTTAGCTATACATCCAAATTGAATTGGAATAACATCACCACCATTATCTGTCTCCTCATACAAGTGTCTATTTAAAAAATAAAACTTGTATGACATATAAATATAACAAATAAATTAATGACAGTTTGCAAAATCAAAAAACATAAATCAAGCTTTATTTTTTACTTAATCCATATCTCAATAACAGAATTTGAGAACTCTGTAAACTCAATGACTTTATTACAAATCCACTTGTCCAATCTGCTCTCTCAGTAGACACTGAAAGTTTTCAGATCATGTGCAATCATAATTGACCATGGGAGGGAGCTCTCAATCATAAAAGAAAAAATATTTGTCTGTGAACTTTTGTTCTCCTTGTTTTCATAGCTCCACTAGTATTCTTTCTCAAAATAATTTTCCTTGTTGTCATTGATTTCACAATGATTAGTATTAAAAATTGTATGTTTATTAAAGGGTAAACATGTTATTTTGTGTTAATATTATAATTTATATTTGTGTTTATGCAATATATTAGGAATTATTAATTATGTTTTAACTATATTTAATTTCATGTATTTTTGTGTGTTTATTAGGTAAAATTTTAATTTCACTTAATTCAAGACTCCAAATAGATAAACGAATGTTCAATTTGGATTTTGAAGGTCTAAAAACATTAAGATGAGTCAAGACTAGCTTAAAATTAAGCTTGTACAAAAAAAAATAACTTTTTCTATTGAGCAAGCATTGATTGGATCATAAAATAGGCTTACAATAGATATAAATGCACTGGATATCTGTCAGTTTTGACTAAATCTCAACAATTCATATTTCAATGGTCGTGATCGTGCCACATGGCAATGGTTGGTGAAACAATTTAGAAGATCCCAACCTTTGTATTTGGGTTGACATGATCCACTCATTAACTCGTCAAATCTTAACTGTTCTTTGACTAAATCGGAAGCTTCGTATGATGCCAAGTGTAATATTGACTTTTGAAGTTTGATTAGCCGTTGGATCTTGATCTAAAGGTTGTGTAGGGCATATGCATAAAGCTTATGATGGATCACAAAATACTAGATTATGAATGTGTTTTTATATAAATAAAGTCTCGTTTTTGTGTTTTGGACATCACTCCTATCAGTTTCTCTCAATTTCCCTATAATATTATTTTTCAGGTGTGTTTTAATATTTTACATAATTATTTTTATAAATAAATTTAGTCATATTTACAATTTTATTTGTTTTCATTCCTTTTAATTATGAGTAATTTAATTTTAATAATTATTTTAATTTTAATTATGCTTAGCTAAATAATAATAGTTAGGGTAAGATGAAACTCTTAGGAAATAAATATGATTTAGTAAAATTCTATTTTTAATTATATAAATTAAAGTATTTTCTATTTAATTTTATACATATTTTATGCTTTGAAATTTTGATTTATTGTAGACAAATAAGGGAGTTTGGCACAATAAATTCTTAATATCTTAATATAAGATATGGTAAAATGGTATTTCGATTTATTATAGGTAAATAAAATTTTGGCACAATAAATACTTAACCCATAATAAAATTAATGGGAAAATAATGATAACTTATACAATTAAACTTTTTGGCAATAAATCTAAATAAAAATGAAAAAAAAATTATTAAATTTTATTTACTACTAAGAGTGAATCCATAATCCTGACTAATTTAATTTCATAGTTTTACTTAAATTAAGTTGCATATATTCAAGTTTTATTTCATTTTTAAATAAAATAAAATAAACTAATTAAATCTTTTTTCTGTGAATCGACCTTGGACTCAACGAGTTATAATATAACAAGACACTCTTATACTTGGGAGTTAGAGATCACTCTTAAGTCATGTCACACAACAATGAGTTCCTTTATTGTTCCTTTCTGTTCATACAGATATGCCACACCGTTTGCAGGAGACTTTCGGCCGTCGACTTTTTTCTTTGAAGGAGTTAATCTTGAAGATCTTTTTGGGTGATTTTCAAAAATGGCTTCACAATCTACTTGGGGTGGATTCTGTGCAGGGGCTGGCAAGGGAGGTGTGTTGGTGTTTTGTTAGATTTTGGACAAACAAAATAACCCTGACTTTGGAGTAACTTTAGGGTTATTCGTCATTGACTTTGAAGTAACTCTGTTGGGTGATCGACGATTTATTTCTATCTTAACACTGCAACCACCTTTGGAGTTAAGAAAGTTAAAACTGCTAACTTCAATGTTGTTCCAGGCATTTATCCTTGCATTCATTTGATCTAACTGAGCTTGAATAAATTAAAAACTCTCCTAATACATTCTCCATTCTTACGCAAGCTTAGTAGGATTAAATATATTGAAATACATGGATGGGGTGATGAATTAACCCAATCCTTGCTTCGACTTCCATTAAGCTTCTTTTAAAGGGCTTCACCTAAGATATCATTTTGTCCTTGAGATTGAAATACATGGATTAAATACATTCTCCATTCTTACCCAAGCTTAGTAGGATTAAATATATTGAAATACATGGATGGGGTGATGAATTAACCCAATCCTTGCTTCGACTTCCATTAAGCTTCTTTTGAAGGGCTTCACCTAAGATATCATTTTGTCCTTGAGATTGGAATCTGCTCAACCTGGCTTTTTAGCTCACTCTACAAAATAAATATAAAAAGACTTGATCAAAATTAAGCATAAAAAAATAAATAAGTTAAATAATGACAGTTGAGATTTTTCAAAAGAAACAAAACAAACTAATTTGTTAATTTGCGTGAACTTGGATTATAAAATAATTCAAGTAGCTTTCAGTTTTAGGCAATTTGCATTGGTGTACATTTTTCAATAGTTGTGGAAACTTGCAATTCTCTCAGCCACTTGCTACATTTCAAGTGTATAACTTCCATCTTTTTTCTTATTAGCCAATAATCAGGCTTCACTGTGGTCAATCTCACGCTCAGAAACTCTGAGGTCTAACTTCTCCAACAATTCAATGAAAAGTAAATTCAAAACTGCTCTGATTCATTTTATTATTTATATTAAAAATGTCACAAGTTTTTATAGAGTGGTTATTGTACTTACTCTTTTATACAGCAACCCAGCATATCCTATGCTGCTTAAATGATGATTGTATACATTCTTCGCTCTTTTATCCTTTGCTGCCTTACTTTTTTCCTGCACAAAGTGGATATTGATTAAAATGGTTACAAGAACTCAACAATATTACCAACTAACAGAATTTTAAACATACCTAAAAATCTTTGGACAAAACTTTATCAACAAAGCTCTTCTAGTCTTTTTTTTCTAATGCCCTCATACTTAAGAGGCGGCTTTTTCAGTGAATTTAAGTTTTTTGTATTGGGCAAAATATATTCATTTGCCAACTTACATCTAAAGCCCCTTAATGCAACTCTCATCCATTTGAACACTTAGGTTTTGGCTTTAAGAATCACCTTGAACTTTTCCTGAAAATGAATCCACAATGTCTCCATGATGTCTAGTGGCACTTTTCTCTAATAATCATATATAATAGGAACTCTTTCTTGTACAATCACCCCAACTTAGTTCCTTAAATCGTTTCTCTCTTTTTCAACTGGAACTCCATACGAATTGTACATGACCTCAGTTTCATCACTAACTCTCTTCTGCAAGTCTTTCTTCTTTGTAAGATTTCATCTTGATCTTCCTTACAAATCTGGATCATATGGCTACTCCTCATTTTTTGCCATGTCTCCAACAAATCTACAAATACATAAAGTGGATAAATGCACCAGATATCAATATAATATCCTAATATAATAATAAAATAATTAAAAAAATTAGTTGCTGACTTACAAGAAGTAGTGCTAGCAAGGTACAATAGTTGACTTATCCATTTTTCGCATCAATATTTATATGGAAAACATCAACAACTAATTTTACACAAATTCCTCATCACTCATATCCAACTTACATTCTGGAAAATTGTTGGATAATGGTGCATACACATCCATGTCACCACACTCAGCCCTATTTGAATAATTACATTTTTCACTCACTGAATAAACAATTGATTTACTATTATCTAGTTGATTGTTTACATAAAACACTTGCTTTGCATGACCAGCTAGAATGAAACAATCAGATTTCTAACCTATTTGATCTAAATTGACTATGGTAAACCATAACTCATCAACGTTAACCCCTCTATCATCTACCCAATCACACTTGAAAAGTATCTTCTTAACCCTCAGATAATCAAGCTGCTAAATTTCATTGACTACTCTGTAAAAAGGAATAGCCTCATAATGGGGATTTTTGTCTTTTAAACTCAAAATCTATAAAGTGTTAGCAATAATATGAACACCACTGTTTTGTGTTACGCAGTTGCTATCCTGATCTTGGTAGCAAAATTAAAACCATTAAAACAATAGCCTTTATATGTAACCATGCTTAAGCGTGGTTTGTTTGCCGACCACCATACTATTTTGTCAACCACTATATTATTTGCTTTATTAGTTGTTACCTATTCTTTCAATTAATGAAACCATAGTAATTAGTTAAAAGAGAAAAGTTTCTTTACCTTTGCTTGGATACTTTTATTAGACCTAATAAAACTAATCTAACATTTTGTTTTAGCCAATTAGCAAACATACGAGAGTGCTCGGTTGGCAACCATAAAGGCTTTTTTAATTGACAAGGGTGTTTTGATTGCAACAAGGCAAAATACTCCCTAAAATTATACCAACAAAATTAATAAAATTGAAAAAAAAACTTAACATAAATTAAGAAAAGTTTTCGTTCACACTATATGTATGATTGAATCTTGAGGGTATTCACCAAAACACATCGGTGTGCCAGGACCAATGTAAAAGCGTCAACCACTTTAACATTTGCACCTCTAAGTGGCTTTTCGACTGTAAAATCAATTAGTAAACCAATAAGTAGTCTGATTGATTCACAATTTGAAAAGTATTCAATACAAAACTCAAGTGCTTTCTTAACAACATAGCACTTTACAATGCAACCTTCAAGACGGTTTTGGTTGCAAATATAACCCTTTATAGGTTTCATTTCTCTTTCAAATGAATACATCCATCGAAGGTATACCGAGCTACATAACCTAACTTCTTCTACTAGATAAACTATTAAATAGACCATTATATCGAAGAAGGCAGGTGGGAAATATTGTTTTAAATTGTATAAGGTGATTTTAAGTTCCTTTTCCAATTGGTTTAGAGAACCAAGCTCTACTACCTTAGAACACAAAGAATTAAAAAATGGGCATAACTGATTATGACAGATCTAACATTTTAAGGCAACATATTCTGAATTGCCAATGGTAATAGTTGTTGCATCAAGTATGACAATCATGAGGCTTAAGCCCGTGAAGATGACAATCATCCATTGAAACAAGATTTCTAAAGTTAGAACAATAACCATCAGGGAGTTTGACACTTTGCAAGGTTTTACAGAACATTTTTTTTTCTTTCTTACTTAAAGTGTATGGGGCATGGGGCAGGGGGCAGGGGTCAAGACTTTGTTTTGTTCATTAGAAACAATAATAATTCCATCTTTTGATTAAATGCAATAATAATTTATTAATTTTCTCTCTAAGCTTGAATGTGTAAGATCTTTTATGGCATTAATTCCATCTTTTGATTTCCCCGGTTGATGAAGTAATGCGCAATAAATGGTCTCACATACATTTTTCTCAATATGCATCACGTCTAATTGATGGTGAACTAGCAAGTGTTTCTAATGTTCTAAATCAAGGAAGATTGATCTCTTTTTGTACAACAACTGAGCTACATACTTATTGCCCTCACCATCACCCTCATTCTCACCTTCAACCTCACTCTCGCTTGCACCCTCAACTTCAACCTTACTTTCAACCTCACCTTTACATTCACCCTCACCCTTACCCTCACCTTTACCTTCACCCACACTCTCACCCTCACCCTCAACTTCATCCCGTTTTTGCTTTTTTTGGACCTTTTTCTCAACCTTGGTGTCAATGTTAGCCACCAAGTTTAAAATCTCTATACCAAACAAAGGCTTAACAAGATTATCAAGAAATTGTGTATGGCCTATATATGACATTTTCTGACTATGCAGTAGCCAACATGCATATTTGTTTATCCCACAAACTGGACAACTATAGTATCCCTTAACAGTGCACCCAAACAAGTTCCTATATACTGAGAAATCACTAATCATCCACATCAATACAACCTGTAAATTAAAAGTTTGTTTCTTATATACATCAAACACATCGATGCCTACATTCCATAGGGTTTTCAACTTCTCAATCAATGGTACTGGGTACACATTTATATCACTTTCAGGCTATTTAAGGCCGAATATCAGTAGAGACAACATCATAAACTTCTTCTTCATAAATAGCCATGGAGAAAGATTATGTGTTTTCAATATAATAGGCCAACAACTATAAGTAGTGCTAAGCATGTTATGTGGGTTAATCCCATCAGATAATAAAGCCAACCAAAATTTCTTGGCTTTTGGGCAAAATCAAGTCATTTCTTGTCAATTAGCTACCAAGCTGGTGAATTTTTCGAGTGCCAAAGCTTACAATCTATAATTCTTTTATTTTCATGCCATGTTAAGTTCTCAATAGTTTGTGGTGATTGAAACATTCTTTTGAACCTAAGAATTATAGGAAAATACTATAAAAACTTTTTAAAACCCCCTTTCTAATTTTTGTAGATCCATCTTTTCTTATTTACCACCTAGAGGTTCCACAGCTTAGGCATTCACTAAGATTCTTAACTTATTCCTATAAAGAATGCAATCATTTGGACATGCATGTATTTTCTCTTAATCTAAGCCTAATAGCTTTATTGTTTTTTGGCCTTATACATGCACTTAGGCATATTATTATCATTTGGTAATATCTCATTCAACACTTTAAATAATGCTGAAAACCCACTTTCAGACCGGCCATACAGTCCTTTTACATTATACAATTTCATTAAACCTGATAGCTTTGAATGCCTTGAACCTGGATATAAGGGCTTTTTAATATCTTCAAGATATCCTTAAAAGAAATAAGATCTTTATCACAATGCTCGAAAGCATTATGAACCATGTCACCTATATTACTATAATCCAAACATATAAAACGCTTATTTTGTGGTTGGCTTAGCACTTTATAGAGGTAGGTTTTGGATCCACCTCATCTTGCTAATTCCAAATTAAATATATTTCTAGAAAACCTTTTTTAAACAAATGTAGCCTCATTTGTTCAAGAGTCAAAAACTCCATATTACAATGTAAAACACAAAAGAGGCTATGCAACAAAAATGAAACTAAAACCATGCATGTCAATATTTAAAACATGTCAATACAAGTAAAACACAAAACACAACAATAATAGAAACTGAAAGAAAGTGAGTGATTTAAAAGAATTATCAGATAAAGACAATTATTACACTATAGACTTTTGTGATTCTTCAGAAGCAACATATTGAATGGAACATATTTATTCAACTTATTAAAGCTACTCAATTGAAAGAAACATGCAAGATATAAGAAAAAGTAATAACAAACTAAACATTCTGGTCGAAAGTCAATAATTCAATATTAAGATGCAAACAAAAGTTTCTTATACAACAAACAAAAGGTCCCTTTCAAAAGTTTATTAATTTAAAGATCATGCAAAAAAATAGAAAAAAAAAAAAAACAAGCTGCATGTGGTTATGGCACTGAAATTGCCAAAGGTATTGTAACTGTCAATATATGACTAAAGATTTCATTATATTGTTAATTACTATGTGACTAGTAGAGCTGTATAAGGGAAATCACATTTTAAAAAAATTAAGGACAATGGTTGTTGTTGTTGAAGGGTTTGCATGGTGAGATATTGCATTTGTACTAAGTTTAGCAAAGTGCATTCTAAAGAAAGGATGAATTAACCCAAATTGAATATGTATCTTTTTCAAAGGCTAATTAAATGAACAAATTAGACTCAAAATTGAAAGCATCATGCAAAATTTAAATGCAATATCCATAAATGAGGAAAAAGAGAAAAACCCAAATTTGCATTGACATTATAATCCATCAATTCAAGTGAAATTGTACATGAAATTCAAAGTCGAGTGACATGGCAAATAAAGAAAGAGATTAAAAAGATTATTTGAATCAGGCACTTATAAAACCACTCTTAATTAAAAGGTCTGGTACAATAGCTTAGCTTCAATTGCCTTTACCTCTCTGCTATGTTTTCCCAAGTCTTAAATTATGAACAACCAAGATTAAAGAAAAAAATAAGAATTTTAAAACCCATTTTATAGTTAAACTGCAACTAAACAACATGCATGAGCAAAACATAAACTATAAATTGGAAACATAATAATTAAAAACAAATAAATGGTACCTTTATAAATGAATTTATCAGAGTGGACAGAGAGCACCAAATCATGATAGAAAGGAATTGTTTTGCTTCAGGCTTGGTTGGGATTGATGTGGAGTTTGATTAGAATGTGTAGTATCAACGACGGGTGATAGGATTTTAGGGTTTTGTTTACTTAGCTTGGATAGAGAAGGAGAACCAAAAGGTGAAAAATGATGAGGGAATGACTTAGAAAAAAAACTAGCTTCGATTTTGGTCTTAGATTTAGGATAAAACAATGTGCTTTAGTTATCTTTATTTTTTCTAAGTTAAACAATACCATTTGTAACTCAAAATAATAAATTTACTTATAAAATTTCAACCAAGACCCACTAAAATTTTCACTTAGGGGCGCTTAATATACTTGAAGTTCTTTATATCACAAAAACCTTGTTTTACTGATACCTTTCTGTAAGTAACAAAAAGTCACAATGGTTGTAATTTTAAACTTAAAAACTTTGGTTTTGAAATGTCTCCGATTCGAATGTCAATGTGAAACGAGATTAAAATTTATTTTCTTCTACTAATACCTTAATGTCACTAATAAAAAGTCCATGGTCTTTTTCTTAAACTTAAATGCTTCTATATTTGAGGTCCTTGGTTCAAGTTCCATCCGAAACATGATTAGAATTACTTTATTTTTATTACTAATACCTTAGTGTTAGAGATTTCTAATCTCCAACTTTCAGACACCATAGTATCATTAATTTATGATAATTATTTGTTAAACAAGGAAAATGGTCCACGTGTATAAAATACTAATACTTTTTAATAAAGAATCACAAATCAAGTGTTAGTAAAGACTATTTTTCTAGTAGTGTACATTCATTGAAATTAAAAGTATTTTTCTTACTCAATTTTCTTTTGTTAATCATTTATAAATTTTCTTTTTTTTCACTTTATTTTATAATAATAAGAAATGTTTTAAAGGAAGATGAAAAAGAATGGGGGCAATAACAATATGTTTTCATTATTTTGTAGGAAGTTGATATTTCATAGAATAAAAGGGGTTTAAATATATTTTACCTATTAATATAATTGTTACATATAAAATAGTAATAAGAAATAAACTTGGGAACATCTATATATAATATTGAAATCTAACCAAAAAAAAAAAGGAAAATGAAGGTTGGAATTTTAGAACCAAAAAATGAGAAAGTTTAACCCAAACTATAGAATTATATATTTTGATTAAAAAAATGGGAACATGAAAGTTGGAATATTAGAACCCAAAGATGAGAACGTTTAACTAAAATTAAAGACTTATCTGTATTGTTGAAATTTAACCCAAAAAAAATGAGAACATGAAATCCGAAATTAGTGATTAATTAGTTAGAACTTTATAACTCAAAAATGAGAAAGTTTAACCAAAATTAGAGATTATCTATAATGTTGAAATATAAGCAAAAAAAAAAAAAGGGGGAACATAAACTCAAAAGTAGTGGTTGAAATAATTGGAACTTTAGAACCCAACTTGAGAAACTTTAACCAAAACTAGATATTTATCTATAATATTGGAATCTGATGAAAAAATTAAGAACATGAATCCCACAACTTGTGGTTAAATTAGTTAGAAATTTAGAACATAATATGAGAAAGTTTAACCAATATTAGAGACTTATGTTTAATGTTGACATTTGACAAAAAAAAAATAAGAACATGAAACTCAAAACTAGTGGTTAATTAATTGAAACTTTGGAACCCATCTATGAGAAAGTAAAACCAAAATTAGATACTTATCTATAATAGGAATAAGAAACCTAAAACTTGTGATTAAATTATTTGGAACTTTAGAACTAAATATGAGAAAGTTTAACAAAGATTAGAGACTGATGTATAACGTAGAAATTTGACCCAAAAAAATAGGAAAATGAAACCCAAAACTAGTGGTTAATTAATTGAAATTTTAGAATTCATATATGAGAAAATTTCACTAAAATAAATACTTATTTATAATATTGGAATCTGGTGAAAAAATGAGAATATGAAAATTGGAACTTTAGAACTCAAAAATGAGAAAAGTTAATCAAAACTAGAGACTGATGAAATCAATTTAGAACAAGTACCCATCATATTAGTATTTAACCAAAAGTATATGAATGTAATTATTTTATAATTTGCTTATGATTTATTTTATTATATTTAAAATAAAATTTATTAAAATATTTTATACCATTCAATATCTTTTTATCTTAATTATTTATAATTTTATTTATTTTAATTTTTTTTCGAATATATTTTTCAGCAAACGAAAATTGATTTAATGGATAACCGGTAAAGTACCGGCTGTCCAAGTCGCAAAAGCAAGCTGTACGTCATACAGCATTGCGCAGCAGGATGACCCGTACAAAACACAAATAAAGAGTAAGACTTTATGTCGGCTACTATCTCAAACTTTTTTTAAAATTTAATTTATTCAAAATTTTTTATTTAATTTTCTTTATCTTCCCATCCACGGCAGAATCAGGTACTTTTTCATTGCCAATATTTTTTTTCCTCACCCAAAATTATCTCTCATTTCATTGTGTATATTTTCATTTAATCTTTATTTTATTTTTTCAGACAATTTCCTATTTTTCTCAATATGGAATAAAGCTTATAGCTTTTTCTTTTATTTTGACCATATTTAAAATTGAGATTAGGCAATTTTAGTTTAAAAGATATAATATTAAAATATTTGATAAATAGTAGCTAATGTAGTTTAAAAATTATGTTGATATAATTTTTTAATTATATGATAAAAAATTTATTATATCTCTAATAATTTTATTAAAATTAATATTTAATAATTATATTTAGTATATACCATTAATTTTTATTTTATAATCATAATTTTTTTATAATACTTATAACTTAAAAAGTACAACGCTTTAATTTCAAAGAGATCTTTTATCACCGAATAAAAGATTAATACGGATTCTCAATAAATTTGATATTGTGTTTATCAAAAAACCAAACTTAACCGAATCATAAAGAACGCGCCCATACATGCACCATCTGATTAATAACTCATAACGTATACCAAAAGTTGAAATGTGCGTATAAATTGAATTTCATTTTTCCAGTTATTAATCGTTGCTTTCTTGGTTAAGCTTGCATTCTATTTTTCTTCCGCGAAACATTCCTCTAATTTCATTATGCTTTGCTCTCGTTCTTGTCAATGATCATTTAATTTTCTTTACGTACAAGTCTTTTATTTGCTCAATAAAATGTAATACTATTAAAATTACTGGGCAAATGAAATATTGTTGTTAATTTATGAGCTTGTTGGAAGTTGGATTTGGTGCTGTTGATGACGGTAGTCGTGACATGCAAACAGGTCATGCACTATTTGACTTACAGTGATCTTGTTGGACGGAATTGTCACTCTAGGGATGATAAAATGTCGGGCCAAACCCGGCTTGAGCATGTCTTTGATCGGGTCAGGTTTGGCCTAACTTTAGACCGTGGCTAAAAGCTCGAATTTTATATCCTATATTTTTCAAAAAAAAATTAATAAATTTACGAATTTATAGTTTTATAAACTCTTGTTTCTATTTAGATTAAGCCTTAAAATTTAGACTTAAAATATTGTAGACTTTAAATGTATGTTATGAGTGGGTTCAATAAATATTAAAACATATATTTAATTAAAATAAAATATTTTTTAACCTTTTATGTATTTATTAAGCTTTTGGGTAAGCTTTTTAGGAGAAGCGTGAGCTCAATTCGATTGTTAAGAAAACATATCCAGGTCGGGACAAGCCCAACCCGAAACACTCGGGCTCGGGCCGAGCATTTCTTCCAACCCTAGGCACATGTAAAAAATCGGCAATATAATCATTTGTTAAGTTATATTTTTTTCAAAAAAGATCTTGAAAATGCAATCCCCCTCTGTGTGTGTGTGTGTTGTTTGCTAATGTTTGCCTAATGTCTCCGTGCGTATACTTTGCTAACGCAATGAATTGGGAATCCTTGTAGGTCCATTACTTTTCTTTATCGTTGATTTAGTTATGACTATATGTATATAAACGTAATAAGGATCCAATATCCATGAGCTTATATTTCCATATTCGTTATAATATATATATAGTAACGAAAATGGAAATACAAACTCATGGACACCCTCTTTTTAGAAATTAGTTTTTAAGGGAGAGTTCTACATAGGGATCCTTATTACAAAGTTCTAAACTCTTCTTCACAACTCTCTACACTATTTCTACTTTAGATAAATCTGGTTATTTTTGTTCATTTAAGAATGAAAAATTTAGTTTGTTTCTTGATTCAAAACTAGTTGATTTCAATTCTTTGTTAGCTGATGATAATCTTTATATGCTTGATACAATTACTGCATTTAATGAATCCCTGCAATTAAGTACTTAAGGTTTAAAGAAAAAAATTAACTAATGAGACTTTTGCTGCGTTATGGCATAGGAGATTAGGTCATATCTCCAAACGGATAATAGAGAGACTTGCGTCAAACGCAATTCTCGACCTCTTAAATTTTACTTTAACATATGTGTTAATGTTATTAAAGGGAAACAAACCAATAAAAGAAGATTTAAAACCAATAGGAGTTTGAATGTCTTAGAACTCATACATACAAACATTTGTGGGTCATTCCCTTCACCTGCTTGGAATGGTCAATAATATTTTATGACATTCATAAATGATTTTTCTAAATATGACTACATATATCTCTTCCTTGAAAAGTACAGTCCTTGGATATGTTTAAAAACTTTAAGGCTGAAGTTGAGAACCAACTTGGTAAAAGAATCAAAAGTGTCAGATCTAACCATGGTGGTGAATACTATGGTAGATATGATGATTCAGGTGAACAACGTGCAGGGCCATTTGCTAAATTCTTAGTAGAATGCGGTATCGTCCTACAGCCATTATGTTGGGTTCGCCCATTGTGAATGATGTTGCTAAAAGACGAAATAGAATGTTTAAGGACATGATGAGGAGTATGATTTCTCATTCTACTTTACTAGAATCACTCTAGGGAGAAAGACTTAAGACTGCAGTGTATATCCTTAATAGGGTTCCAAATAACGTGACTGTCAAAACCTTTTATGAGTTTTAGACAAGTAAAATATCTAATCTAAAGCATTTACATGTTTGGGGATGTCCAGCTGAGACAAGGCCTTGTAGGTCTAATGAGAAGAAACTAGGCTTAAGAATAATGAATTGATATTTTATTAGATACTCATAATGATCCAGGTGGTACAAGTTTTACAATCCCACGACTAAGTCAATTTTCGAGTCAAGAAATGCTCGGTACTTTGAAGATGTCGAGTTTACGAGGGGAGATACAATTAGGAACTTGGTCTTTAAAAAGGAATATGTTGATATTCCCATAAGTGGCATTGGCATTAATTAGAATCTCATTCCTAACTTTGTTCAAGACACAACAAATCAAGATAATGTTG